>JAPPVO010000059.1:168347370-168716795 GCA_030407325.1 Camellia japonica | reverse complement strand
TATTTAAATAATAGATTTGAGTGATTTCACTATATTTATATAAATATGCAGGACTAATTAATCTTTTTGAAATACACTCAATTGAATAAACTCCATTGAAAATGAAGAGTAAGAGTAAAATTCTATAAATATAAAATAAAGATTTAAAAAAAAAAAAAAAGAAGTTTAAATTTGAAGATGAATATTGAAAGAGAAGATTAGATAAATCTTTAGGAAAAAAAAAAAAACTCAATTGAAAATCAAGAGCAATAGTGGATTATGTAAATATAAGATAAAGATAAATAAATAAAAATAAAAATAAATAAATAAATCAAGTTTAAATTTAAGAATGAACTATAAGAATATCGAAAGAGAAAATTAAATAAATTTTAGAAAAACGAGGTAGAGAGAAATTTAGTAAACATCAAATGAAGATTGAAAAAAAAAAATCAACTTGAAATTTAAAAATTCAAAAAATAAAATAAGATAAATCTGGAAAAAAAAAAATCTAATATAACTCTAATAATAGAATAACATAAGAGGGTAGTAGTTTAAAAATGCAAATAAGAGTGAAATGTCACATATAATTTTATAAAATTTGTACCAAAAAAAAAATCCTCAAAAATAAGAACCGAGGTTTTATAAGTTAAAAATTAGATAAAAGTTAAATGGTAACTATAATTTTTTAAAATTTAAATTCTGTGTAGTTAAAAATAAGCATTTATGATATTTTATTATACAAATTTTAACTCTATTTTGTGTCTACTACTAATAATTTTTAATAATTTTGGTATTCTAAAACTACTTAATTAAAAAAAAAAAAAATCACGGGATCACCTTTTTATTTCTTAATTTTGTTTTGTGTCCATAACCTATAAATTGCAACAATTTTTGTATTCCGAAGCTACGAAATAAAAAAATTAAAAAAAAAAAACAGATAGCATCACTTTTATTTTTAAAATATTAGTTAGTTTCATTTTAATTATATTTTATGTCAATAACCTATAAATTTTAGCAATTTTTGTATTCTGAAACTTCTAAATAAAAAATAAAAATAAAAATCACTTTAAAAAAAAAATCTTAGTTAGTTTTATTTTTATTTTGTGTTGAAAGCCGGTAAAGTGTTCTTGGTAGTGCTACGCACGAGTGTAAATAAATAATCAAAAATTAGTTTTAAAATTAAATAATAATATAAAATTTATCTAAAATATGTAGTAAAAATGGTTTATAATCAATTAAATTTTATTCATTTTTATCAGAATTACACATAAATGACTTGTATATTTATGCCAACGTAACTTTTACCCAATTATTAAAAATTATCTTGGTCTATGCCCAACTTATGAATCATTTGAGCTATTTATGTATTAAATTGGTAAATAAATATCTATAAGTATTTTTTATTTTTTTAAATAAGAAATATGAACATATTTTATGCATATCTATTACAAAATTTGAACTTAGGTAAAAAACTATATTTAGGTTAACACTACGAAAATAGTTACATATATTCATTTATTGAAAAATTATCTAAGACGGAGGCATCTTGAATTATATGTCATATTTTAATTTTAATCTTAGTAAAAATATTTGATAATAATAAACTTAAACGTTATGTATAAATTATATTATAATTTATCGATTCGTGACCGGTATGAGTTGGTTTGAGGGTTCTAATATCGGATTAAACATTCAATGGGCCATTTTTTGATGATCCGAACTATTCACATTTTAGAGTTCGTCGAATATATCGTCCCTGCAAAAAATCACGTCAATCAAATAACAAAAATCACGTGTCTAGATCAATTTTATATAAACTATTTATTTTTTCACCATCCATTTTTTTTTATATATGCAAAACTGATACAAACACATGGTTGTCGTTATCTGATCGACTTGATTTTTTTATGGGGATAATGTATTCAACAAATCCTAAAATATAAATGATTTAGATTATCAAAATGAGATTCAAAAGTAAGTCCATAAGGCCCAACAACACCTCTCCAGTCCGATGAAGGACTAGAGAGAAGCCTAGGCCATGTTAAATAATCAATAATGTTAAAATTTTAAGTTAAAGAATTAATTATTTTCCATATGTGTGTGTATGATTGTATCAAAATCATGCATTAATGAAATTTTAGGGAAGCAAATTTGAAAATAAATTTAGTATGGTAAACATAAATTAAGGAAATAATTTGAAATGGTAATTATGGTAGCATAATTTAAAGATTTAATATAAAATTCCATGAATTTAATTATGAACTAATTAAAATGAAATATATAATGACACTTAGTATTTTCATTATTAAAAATTTAACAGTTAAAAAAAATTGAATTGTGAGTTCGAACCTTAAAGAAACCATGTTAACGTTTACTGTGTATAAAAATAATGAGGTTTGATATATACGTTGAGTAATAATGTCCATGGTAAGAGAGGAAAAAAAAAGGTAAACTACCAATAGGTCCTAATAGTTGAACTTAATTCCCATCAAGTCCTATTGAAAATAAGTCTTGGTAAAATTGTCACTAAAAATAATTTTTTTGTGACAACTTTTTATATATGTCGCTAAAAATTAACAATTAGTGACTTTTTTTTGTCATGATTTTTATAAATTGTTGCCAAAACTTACAATTAGTGACATTTTTTTATGACAAATTTTTTTCATAAAACCTATTAGACAATAAGTCCACTCATTAGGATCTACATGTAAGTACACCAAAAAAAAAAAACATGTTATAAAATTTTAATTATATAAATTATTTTATACTTTATGGTGAAGAATTTAAAATATTTTAATAGAAAATATATTACAACGAAATGTTTTTGAATGTGTGATTTATTATTATTTTTTAATTGAAAATTTCTTTTTTTTAGTGTGTGATTTATTAATTATTTTTTTCTTAATTGAAAAACTCTTTCCTTGTTAGATGGTAAGGAAGGAATGATTTTAGGAATAAAAAATACATTATTTGTTTAAAAAAGAAACGGTTAGTATTTGATTTATTAATTATTTTTAAAAATTGAAAAATCAAAAAATTTGAATTGAACACTTAAGCTTTCTAAGCTCTTCTCACTAAAAACTCCTTTTTATTTATATACTATACGTACTATGCACAAGATAAAATAATATATTATTTATTAAGAATACGATAATTATATTTAATTTTTTTGTATTTTATCTCTTGTAAATAAAATATTATATATATATATATATAAGTAAATTACATATAGTATAGATAGATTAAAATTGTTGTATTGACAATTAATAATTAAAATTATGCTTTGTTATAAAAAAAAAATGACAGAATTCTAATATTTCATTATTTTAGAATAAAATATATGAATTTTAAAAAATTGTCATATTGGTTTTTAAAAGGAAAATAATTAAAGAAATTTTAAACATAAGAAAGAATTATCATAACATATAAAACCGCTAAAATTACGATTAAACTAGCAAATCATTGAAACAAAAAATGGTTTAGTTTAATCAGTTAGGTCAAAAAACCAACCAGTTTATACAAAAATTAATTAATTAAAACTTTTAAATTTTATTTTATTAAAATTTAAACTGTCACTAAATATGGAAAACAATCTATTAATTTAAATTTAAAATTGACACAATATAAATTTAAAATTATAATAATCTATCTCATAATTTATAAGTTATAAATACAAATTTAAAATTATCATAATTATCTCATAATTTTTGTATTAAGGAGTAATAAGAATGACATTGAAATTATCAATATATCTATATATTTTACAAAAGAATACTTTTATGGAGAAATATTAGGAGAGTTTCAAAATCTCATATAAAATTATTTTTAAAATCAAAACCTCTATGTGAGATTGTAAAATAAAAGTTAAATGAAAGCTAACCAATCGGGATTTTCTTAATTGTTTAAAATTAAGAAAATAAAAAAAAATTAGTATGAGATATTGATCATAAGGCTTCTCCCTAAAAATCTCCTTCTTCTTATATAAATGGGAGCATAAAATTCACTTTATGTAAATGAAACAATTCACTTTATGTAAGTAAAATAATTCATTTTTTCATTCTTTTCTCGATCTAGGATTGTAAAATAAAAATTAAATGGAAACTAGCCAATGAGAATTTTCTTAATCTTAATTGTTTAAAATTAAGAAAATTCAATAATTTATATAAATGGGAGCATAAGATTCACTTTATGTAAGTGAAATAATTCCTTTTTTTTTTCTTTTTTTTTTCGATGTGGGATTGTAAAATAAAAGTTAAATAGAAGCTAGCTAATATAAATTTTCTTGATTGTTTAAAATTAAGAAAATTTAATAATTTTAGAATGAGCGTTTTGAACTCCTAAAACTTTTCTCTCTAAAAACCTCATTTTCCTTATATAATATAAGTCACTTTTTCCTTCTTTTTTCGATGTGGGATTGTGTAAAATAAAAGTTAACAATTGTTTCGATGGAAAGTTTATTTCAAATCAAGCAATCTTAAACTGTTTAATCTTTAATTAGGTCGATCTTTAATTTATTTCAAATCTAACAAATCTAACCAATATATTTTAATAAAACTGCTAAAATCGCGTTTAAACCAGCGAATCAGTCAAATCGAAAACGGTTCACCTTATTGGTTAGGTCAAAGAACCAATCAACTTATACAAAAATTAATTAATTAAAACTTTTGAATAACTAGTGAATTAGTCAAACCGAAAACGATTCAGTCTAATCGACTAAGTTAAAAGACCAACTAATTTATAACAAATTTAACTAATTAAAATTTTCAAATTTTATTTTAAAAGTTAAATCATCTTGAACTGAAACATGTACAATACTACAATATTAAAATGGGAGTATAAGATTCACTTTTATATAAGTGAAACAACTCACTTTTTCTTTCTCTTATCGATGTGAGATTGTAATTATTTTAAAATTAAATATTATGAGAATTTCAAAATCTCATACAAAATTAAGAAGAAAAATTGGTATGAGATATTGATCATAGGGTTTCTCACTGAAAATCTCATTTTGCTTATATAAATGGGAGCATAAGATTTATTTTATGTAAGTGAAACAATTCACTTTTTCCATCTTTTCCCGGTATGGGATTGTAAAATAAAAGTTAAATGGAAGCTAACCAATGAGAATTTTCTTAATTGTTTAAAATTAAGAAAATTCAATAATTTATTTAAATAAGAGCATAATATTCACTTTATGTAACTGAAACGATTCACTTTTTTTTTTCCCGATGTGGGATTGTAAAATAAAAGGTAAATGAAATATAGTTAATGAGAATTTTCTTCATTGTTTAAAATCAAGAAAATTCAATAATTTTAAAATGAGGGTTTGGAGCTTGTAGAAGGCTTTTTCCTCAAAACCCTTTTATAAGATTCACTTTATATAAGTGAAATGACTCACTTTTTCTTTCTTTTTCTGATATGGGATTGTAAAATAAAAATTAATAATTGTTTGAGCAAGAAGTTTATTTCTAATCAAGCAATCTTAGTTCATTAATTTATTTCGAATCAAACAAATCTAACTAATATATTTTGGTAAAACCGCTAAAATCACGGTAAATCCAGCAAATCATTCAAACGAAAAATAATTTAGCTTAATCAGTTAAGTCAAAAGACTAACCAACTTACAAAAAAATTAATTAATTAAAACTTTAAATTTTATTTTATTAAAATTTAAACTGTCACTAAATATGAAAAGCAATTTATTAATTTAAATTTAAAATTGACAGAATATAAATTTAAAATTATAATAATCTACCCAATGATTTATAAGTTTTAAATACAAATTTAAAATTATCATAATTATCTCATAATTTTTATTTATTTATTAAAGAGCAGTAAGAGTGACGTTGAGTATATATTTTACAAAAAAATACTTTTAAGGAGGGATATTATGAGAGTTTCAAAACCTCATACAAAATTATTTTTAAAATCAAAATTTGTATATGGGATTGTAAAATTAGTATGAGATATTGATCATAAGACTTCTTACTAAGAATCTCCTTTTGCTTTATATAAATGGGAGTATAAGATTCACTTTATATAAGTGAAACAATTGACTTTTTCTTTATTTTCTCGATGTGAGATTGTAAAATAAAAGGTAAATGGAAGCTAGTTAATGGGAATTTTCTTAATTGTTTAAAATTAAGAAAATTTAATAATTTTAGAATGGGGGTTTGGAGCTCATAGAAGGCTTCTCCCTAAAAATTCTATTTTTCTTATATAATATATAGATAGATAGTAAAACAAATTTTGCCTTTTCTTCTTCTCCCGATGTGGGATTATAAGATAAATCATAAACTAATTAGAGTTTTATTTTTATATGTTTAAATGGAAGTTAGCTAATGGAAAATTTTTTAATTGTTTAAAATTAATAAAATTAGTATAAGAAATCGCGATTGAATAAGCGAATCGGTCAAACCCAAAATGGTTCAGCCTAATCGATTAGGTCAAATGACCAACCAACTTATACAAAAATTAATTAATTAAAACTTTTAAGTGTTATTTTAATTTTAAAATTTAAATTGTTTTGAATTGAAATTTACACAATATTACACTATTAAGATTCACTTTATATAAGTAAAACAACTCACTTTTTTCTTCTTTTTCCGATGTGGGATTATAAAAAAAAAGTTAACAATTATTTGAACGAAAAGTTTATTTCTAATTAAGCAATCTCAGTCTTTCAATATTTAATCAGATCAATCTTTAATTTATTTCAAATCAAACAAATCTAATCAATATATTTTGATAAAGTCGCTAAAATCACGATTAAACCAACGAATCAATCAAATCAAAAATAATTTAGCCCAATCGACTAGGTCAAGGTTAATTAATTAAAACTTCAAAAATTTAAACTATATTGAATTAAAACATGTACAACACTACAATATTAAATAGGATGAGAGTATAACAACTCATTTTATATGAGTAAAACAACTCATTTTTTTTTTCTTTATTCTCCCGATGTAGGATTATCAAATGAAAGGTAACCAATAGAGATTTTCTTAATTGTTTAAAATTAAAAAAATTAGTATGAGATATTAAAACTCTAAAAAAACTCCTAACTAAAAACTTTTTTTTTTTTTTTATATATAATATATAGATGGATAGATGGAAAAATTATTTAACAGTTGGAGCAGAGAAAAAAATTATAAAATATAAAAGTGGAAATAATTTTGTAATAAGGTGTAAGTAAAATGTTAAGAAAGTGTAGGTCTCACTTGTACATCTCTCTGTATTTATATAAAAAAAAATTTCGGCAAATTATATATACCCCTCTAGGTTTAGAAAAATTACAAATACCCTTTGAGGTTTGAGAAATTACAGATACTCCCTGAAGGTACATTTGCATAACAAATTAGGGAGCAAATTATTATGAAAATATAAACCTCAGGGAGTAATTTGTTATGAAAATATAAACCTTAAGGGGTTATTTGTAATTTCCGAAACTTTAGGAGATATCTGTAATTTAGCTAAACTTCGAAAGAGGTATATATAATTTGTCCAAAAAATTTCGATCCGATTGATAAGTAATTTCTCCATTTAAATATGAAGAGGTTAGGCTATGGAGAATTTTGAAAAGATGTTTGAAAGTTAATTTTTTAATTTTTTAAATATATTTTTTTTACTGTTTTAGTGAGAAAGGTAATATAATTTAAAATAAATTAAAATTTGACTTTTAATTTTTTTAGTGAATTACCAAAACACCCTATCTATACGGACCAAACAAGCACCAATTTCGAGATTTTGTTATCGAGACAACCACCAATGACCTGACCAAACCAAACCCTTTAATGGCCTAACATTCGTTTGTGTATTCTTGGGAAACGGATAGCATTGCTTACTACTACTATTTAGGTTACATCTTTCAATAAATTGGTTTGACCCCATTAACTTTGTGGTTCCCACTTGATACAAGGTCACACGTAAATCACGTTTGTTTTTGAGATTAAGAGATTGTTTGGAGTGTGTTATATAAATATATATATATATATATATATATATTTTGGATCATATTATTTTTTATTTTGTTTTGTTTTGTTTGTTTGTTTGTTTTTTTTTTGTGTAAAAAGTTAAAAAATACAGTTATTTAGATCATCTCAAATAATCATTTTCAGTATGTATGGTTTTAGTTTTTTGAATTTAATTTTTTAAAAATTAAGTTTTTAATTTTTATTTTTGGTGAATATTTTTAAAATTTTAAGTAATTTTTTTTTTTTACTATTTTAGATGTACATTACTTATGGCTCTTTTGGGAAATGAGTTAAAAACTAGAGGTGTTCGCGGTTCAGTTGCGGTTAGAAAAACTTCTAATCCACCATCCGTCCGTCGAATGGGCAGACTGGAAAAATCAATCTGTATCCGTCGGTCGAATTGATAGATATGGATTGAATGGATTGAACGGATTGACGGATTAGAGGATGAATGCGAATCGACTTGACAGTTTAAACTTTTACAAATTTTGAATATAATACAACAATTCGTTAACATTTTTTTTTGGATAACAATCCAACTCAACATAACCAAAAGATTATCAAGTAAATTGTCAAATACCAATAATAAATACATATAAGTAAATTATGCATTACCAAAACTATTCCATTACATTTTTTATTCAAAAACTTTTTAATTTGATTTTTTTTTAAATGACAATTTTTCACACAAAAATACCAAATATCAATCCTTACCACTTGATAAAATGATTTTCAAATTGAAAACACAACAGAATATTTAAACTTTTTTTTAATTAAAAACATAAACAAAATATCTAAATAAATTGAAAATACAAAGTCTTACAAATTACTAGAGATGCTCGCAGTTTAGCAGTTCGGTTGCAGTCAAAGGAATCTTAAATCTGTCATCCGTCCAAAATTAGGCAGATTGAAAAAAATAATCCTCAACCGTCCACTCGTCATTACCCATCCGTCCAAAATACGGCGGATCGAGATATCCGCTGCTCACCGCTATTAAAAACTACTTCTCAGCTTTTAACCCATTTTTGGTCACACCATCTCTCACATTGTTTACACGTTTTTTCAAAAAATAAAATAAAAAAGCCAGCTTTTAATCATTTTCTCAAAATAATCCTTAGATATATCTAAATAATAAAATATTTGTGAAAAATATTTGAAAAATTTATCCATAAATCCTAGTTTCTGAAAAGTTAAACCATTTAATCCTAAAAGTTTTCTTATGCTCTATTTAGTCCCATTTATACATCATCATGATTTTCATGATGTAAATGAATCTGATGTTTCATTCTATAATTTCAAAATTTATTGAAATCTAATGAACATTAGATGTGTGAAATCTAATGTTTGAAACATTCATCCTATAATTTCAAACATTATTGAAATCTGATGAACATTAGATGTTTGAAATCTAATGTTCGAAACATTAATCTGATGTTTGAAACATTATAATGCGACCTTTCAATCTATAAGAAAACTTTTAGGACTAAACAGTGTATAAGTTATTAATTTAGAATTTATTGGTACATCCCCCATAATATTTTTAAAAATTAATAAATATACAAAAATATGAAAAATATACTGAATTTTCTTTTTTTTTTGTATTTTTGATATTCAATGATTTTTTTAAGAAAATTTTTTTCACAAATATTATACTTTTTAAGTGTATTTATGTTAAATGTGTCTAAAAATTAAAAAAATTACTTAAAATATTAAAAAAAAAATCAATGAAAACAAAAAAGTAAAAATTTTTGAATAATGAATTTTGAAAACTGAAACCAAAGAGAGTAATTAAGTCGGAGATATATAATAAAGGTTAGTTGAATTTTTTTTTATAATAGTTAAAAAGTTAATTAAAAATTTTAAAAATTATACAAATAAGTCAAAAAAAATATTTTTTATTTTTTTATATATACTTTTTTCGTAAAAAATTAAAAAATCATTTCGAATATTAGTTTTTGGAGTTGGCTCATCTTGAGTCTGCCATTGGACTGGAGAGTACTATTTTGTCATTTTGGACCCTAATTTGAGCCCAAAATCATAGGATGAGATATTGGTAGTTACTTGATGAGATCATATTTTTGTCACAATTTATTTTGAAAATTAAACTTGCTATTGATGATAATGTGATCTAATGAAATATCTATTGATATTCGATCAATGTGATTTTTTATAGGAATAATGTACTCGATGAGTTCTACACATTGAACGGTTTGGATTATTAAGATGAGTTCGAATTAGGACCCACAACAGCCCAGCAATACCTTGCAGTTTGACAACGCACTAGAGATGAGCTAGATGCTTAGGTGTCATTTGGTAACACTGGTGTGTTTGGTAACGTTTACGTTTTCAGTTTATATTTATAAAAATTTTATAAACTGGTTTTTGTTTATTTTTTGTTTATTTTTAGAAAAACATAAACTACAAATGCGTTTGGTAATTGACAAAATGTTTTAAAAAATTTAAAAATATAAAAAAGAGTGAGAAATGGCAAATGGTGGCAAGTGGCGGCAGAGGACGGTGGTGGAAAGTGGTGATGGTAGGTGGTGGGTAGCTGGTGGCGGGTGGGTAGGTGACGGTGGGGGTGGTGGGTGGTAACGAGTGGTGGTGGTGGTGCGGGTGGTGGGTGGTGGTGGTAGGTGGGTGGCGGATGGTGGGTAGTGGTCGGTGGTGGTGGCGGGTAGGTGGTGGGTGGGTGGGTGACGGTGGGGTGGTAGCGAGTGGGTGGTGGTGGTGGTGGTGGCGGGTGGTGGCGAATGGCAGGTGGTGGTGGTGGTGGCGGATGGGTGGGTGACGGTGGCGGGTGCTAGCAAGTGAGTGAGTGGCGGGTGGCAGGTGGGTAACGGATGGCAGGTGGTGGTGAGTGGTGACGGGTGGTGGTGTGGTGGGGGGTGACGGTGGCGGGTGGTAGGTGGTAGCGAGTGGGTGGTGGTGGCAGGTGTGTGGCGGTGGGTGTGGTGATGGTGTGGTGGGTAGCAGGTGCTGGTGGTGGTAGGTGAGTGGTGGTGGTAGGTGGTGGATGGTGGGTGGCAGTGGTGTGGGTGTGGTGGCATGTGGTGGATGGTGGGCGGGCGGTGGATGGTAGTGGCGGGTGGTGGTGGCGGCGGTGGATGGCAGGTAGGTGGTGGGTGGTGGTGGTGGCGGCTGCGGTGGTGGCGAGAGATGGGTGGTGGTGGCGAGGGTGGCAGGTGGGTGGTGGCTAATGGGTGGGTAGCGAGTGGTGAGTGGTGGTGCGGTGGGTGTGAGTGGTGATGGGGGGTGGGTGGTGGCGGAAAACGTGGTGAAAATGGTACCGGGTGTGGCTAATGTTGGGTGGTAAAAAAAAAAAACTGAAAACTCAAAATGGAAACACATTTTTTGTTTTTCATTTTTAGCCAAATTTATAAACTGAGACCACTGATTTATAAATCAAAAAATTTTACCAAACAAGTTTTTATTTGAGTTTTTAAAATTTTTGTAAATATAAACAGAAAACTAAAAACGTAAGTGTTACCAAACAGCACCTTAGGTTTTCAGTTTTTTGTTTATATTTACAAAAATTTTAAAAAACTCAAATAAAAACTTGTTTGGTAAATTTTTTGATTATAAGCAGTGGTCTCAGTTTATAAATTTGGCCAAAAAATGTAAACTCAAAAAATGTGTTTTTGTTTGAGTTTTGAGTTTTTTTTACCACTCAACACTAGCTACCACCCGCCACCATTTTCCACCACCGTCTTCCGCCACCACTACCCACCACCCACCCTCCACTACCACCTGTCACCACCACTCACCACCCACCAGCCACCACCCACCGCCACTCACTCGCCACTACCACCCACCCCCGCCGCCACCACCACCACCACATCACCAAGAACCACCTGCCATCCACCCGCCACTACCATCCACCGCCCGCCACCACCACTCACCACCCACTTGCCACAACCATCGACCACCCGCTATCACCAACCACTTGCCACTACCATCCACCACCCCGCCACCACCACCACCACCACCCACTTGCCACACCTACCACCACCACGCCACCACCACTGCCACCACCCCCACCACCACCACCACCACCACCATCACGCTACCACCCACGCCACCACCCGCCACGTCACCACCCACCACCACCACCACCCACTCGCTACCACCCGCCATCGTCACCATCCACCACCACCACCACCCGCTACCACCCACCACCACCCGCCATCCATCACTCATCTACCACCACCACCACCACCCACTCGCTGCCACCCACCACCCGCCACCGTCACCCACCCAGCCACCCACCATCCACCCACCACCCCCACCACCCACCATTACCCGTCATCTGCCACCCACTTGCCACCACCACCCGCCACCACCACACCACCCACTCGCTACCACCCACCACCCACTATCGTCAGCCATCCACCACCCACCACCCACTATCGTCAGCCACCCACCCACCACCACCACCAGCCACCACCCGCCACCGCCACTACCACCACCACCACCTACTTGCTACCACCCACCACCCACCATCGTCACCCACCACCCACCACCACCACCCCCCACCCGCCACCACCCACTACCACACTACTCACCACCCAACGTCATCACTTTCCATCACCGTCTTCCGCCGCCACTTGCCATTTCTCACTCTTTTTTATATTTAAAATTTTTTTAAAACATTTTGTCAATTACCAAACGCGTTTGTAGTTTATGTTTTTCTAAAAATAAACAAAAAACAGTTTATAAAATTTTTGTAAATATAAACTAAAAACGTAAACGTTACCAAACAGACCCTTAGCTTTTTTTACCTCACATTTTAATCATAAAGTTAAAAAGTTACTAAAAATAATATATTCTCAAGCAAACCCTACATTGTATTTGTTTGTCTAGTAGTATTATGATATTTTTTTGTTATAGGAAAATCTTCTCTACACTCCCACAGGTCCAAGGCAACGCCCCTTGTAGAGATCACTAGGGTGTCTTTGTAGCCGTTCCGAGCGAGAAGACTATAACCTGAGAACTTGTCCCGATCTCCCAAGACAAACTCCGCTTAAGTCAGGACTCGCACAGCGAAAAAGTATTAAACCCACATCAAATACTGATTAAACAACTTAAAATCTAACTTTTTAACGAATTATCTTTCGCCCGAGAGATTGGCCTTAGTTGGTTGAGATTACATAAAAATTTTCACTACATAAAAGGTAACTTTTTGTATAAAAGAAGATACAAAATAGTCATTTCATCTCGTGAATTTAAATACCACCTCTCTCATTATTAGTGCCATCACTAGAGAAGGAATGTTTGATGGAATTATCCAAGTAACTTATAGGTTATTTTAATTTAGGAATTTATGTTAGGTTGTTTGATGCAGTTTTTATTTATTAGGCAATAACTTCAATAAGTTTAAAAAAAAAATTTAATTTTTCAAAAATTGAGAGATGAGTACTTTTAATTTCTACTTTATAATTATTAATTTTTAACTTAAAATAATTCCCACCAAACACGCATGAGTAATTCTTAAGGGTTGTTTGGGAAGTGCTAGATTAGTATACTTTTTGAATTTTTATGAAAAAAAGTGAAATATAAATTAGGTTTGAAATGATATAATATAGAGGTGAGATGATTCAAATAAGATGATTGTGACCCAAATAAAATAATGTACTAAAATAATATGTACTATTTTAAAACATGCCAAATAAACAATTAATCTCATGAGGCTCACCATATCTCCAAAGAAACATGTTTATTGTGGGCTCACGAAATTGGTAATCCAATCACATGAGTTAAGAAGGAAAACCAACAAGGCCGTAAAGACTTGATAATCATAATGGGGGCGTTTTGATTATTTAGCGACGATGGGTTAAACTATCCTGGAGTTTCTATATGCACTTTTAAAATTTGTTCCACATCTCACTCCTAAATAATTTGTTCCACAGATGATTCTCCTTACTTTTTTGGCCCTTCATTTGGAATCAAGCATTCTTGGACACATGGTGGAAACCTAAATTAATTTGTTCCACAGATGATTCTCCTTACTTTTTTGGCCCTTTAACATTTGGAATCAAGCATTCTTGGACTCATGGTGGAAAGGAAAGCTATAGCTGGAATGAAATGTACAACTGATTAGGATGACCCCACGTGTACGGTGATGGATGTAGGTTCCATCATCAACAATGGATATCCTCCATATTGTATACATGTATATATGGTACTATTTGGAGAACAATAATGTTTTAGAACTCTAAATTGGGAGCACTAGAGCATCACTAATGATGTGACACATGGGACCCCACCAAAGTGATGTGATGTTTTGACTTAAGTTTGTTTTTTTTTTTTTTTTAATTTATTAGTACTATTAGTGATCCAAAAATTAATGGGATGAATCACCACCCTTTGGAGAACAGCAAGCCACAGAATGTCTGCGGAAAAGTCAGAAATCAGAGAAAGGAGCAATTGCATTTTTTCAGGCAAAATATTGGATAAATTACAATTTGCTCTTTATTTTTGTTCATTTTTTTATTTTTATTTTAGTCTTTAAAATTTATTTTTTTCACTTTGACTTTTTAAATTTTAAATTTTTTTCATTTTATTTTTAAAATTAATTTATATTCAAAATTAGACAAAAAATAACATAATAACAGTCACGTGAAATAGAAATGTTTTATTATATATAACTCACATTTTTGACATAAATTTAAATTTTAATATAATAATATATTATTTATGTTATATGACAGTTATTGTGATATTTTCTATCTAATTTTAATAGAAGTTAGTTTTAAGAATAAAATGAGAAAAATTTAAAATTTGAAGGATCAAAGTAAAAAGAAACCAAGTTCAAGGTACACGATAAGGGTTTTTCACGAAAAGCAATGCTAGGTATATCAAGGAAAGTATTAAATTTTTTATCGAATATTTGCATGAATTTAAGCATGTGAATCTCATATATGTAAGTGTTTGATAAAAATTTAATAATTTTCTTAAGGTCTTTAACATTTTTCTTTTAAAAGTCAAATTTTCCATTCTCAAAATAAAAATTTTGTTATAAAAAATAGGATTAATTAAGCCGACATTAATTTAGAGTAGGAGAAAATATAAAAAAATTTCTATAATTTTGACATAATTATATTAAAATTTTAATTTACATAATATTTAGTTTCGTTTTTATTAATAATTAGTTAGTTAAATAAATTAAAAAATAATAATGTCATAATTTTTATATTTAAATGTAATTTTTTTTTCTTATTTTCTATTGTGATTTCACATTGCTTACATTATTTTCGATCACTTTTGTCTTATTAGAAAGTAAGTTAATGTAATTATATCAAAATTATAAAATTTACTGTATCTCTATGGAGATCAGTATAATTTATCTCAAAAAATATTAGAAGATTTCTATCCTTGTGATTAATAAATGATTGATACAAATTTTTTAAAAATGTCATTAATATATACACTTTTAAGAGTAAAAAAATTTTGTATAAAAAATATTTATTTAAAATAAAATTTTGATCTCAAAAAAATAATAATTCATCACTAAATATTAATTTCATTTCTTAAAATACAATAATAATACTTTTAATAATAATATATTTTGCTGCTAAAACATGATTTTGTCCCTAAATTTTTAGGAGCAATACCCTAGTGGAATTCAGGGGGAATTTTTTTTATAATTTTAATTATTAATATTTATAAAATTTCATACTAATTTGTAATTATTTTTTCAAAACCTCGCTGATATGATATTTTTTAAAATTTTTATGATAAAACCTTATCATATAGTAGTCCCTCACACATGGGATTGATGAGTGTGATTCTTCACAACTCTAAAAACTTTGCCAAAGAAAGGAGGGTTGAGACAGAGAAAGTCTAAAAGAAGAGTAGAACCCAGCCCAGTAGTATAATAAGAGAAAAAAATGATTCAGATAGCAGAGCAGAGAGATCTGAACTGAGTGAGTGAACAATAAAAGTGCAAAGATATCAATCCTTTTCATTCCAGATCTCTGAAGATTAAAACACTGCTTTGCTTTTGTGGGTTGTGGACTCTGCATATAAACCCTGCAACTACACATGGCTGTTCTTTTCTTTAGATGGAGAGAGAGAGAGAGAGAGAGAGAGAGTGAGTGAGTGAGAGAGTGAGGAAAAAATTAAGGGTAAATTACAGATACACTGTCTGATGTTTCCTTCATATATAGATTGTTTCCTGTAAATTGAAAATTATAAATATTTTATTGTCATAATTTTTTATTTAACAGAATTAATTAAAAAAATAAAATTTATAACGGTTCTTTTATATAATAATAAAATTATAAGAATTATAATTAAAATATATTTTTAACATCATTAAAACTGCTAATTGATTTGATGGTTTATTAAAAAAACAAGCCATTTGTTATGAATGTAATTTGTTATGAAATGAGCCATTCATATTTTAAACAACTTTAAAGGGTGTATTTATAATTTATTCTAAAATTTTTAATTGGTCACAACTTTTGAAACTTTATTTGTATTTCACTAAGAAGTTAAGGGTTGTGTGGATAGGTATCAATATGGATGATATTAATTAATATTAGACTGTATTAATTAGTATATCAGTGAATATGGGTATTAAATTTTTTAATACATCTTGATTGGTATTTAAAACTCTAGTGGTCAAAGAAGCTCGCCCTCTTAATCTTATGGTCTTCGATCTAATATATATATAGGTAAAGTGTGTGGAAGAGAGTAAAAAAACCTAGCAAATGATTCACCCAAAAAAAAAAAAAAAAAAAAAAAAACTAGCAAATGTAAAGGTAAATGAGGCCTACCTTTCAGTTTTCTTGAAAGAGCAATGAAATTATGCAAAGAAGCCAAAGTCTGCACTTTGTTCACACTCACAGATAGATGGAGTGTTGCTTTTGTGGGAAGAGTTTCTAAACATTGTTTGTTAGAGAGAGAGAGAGAGAGAGAGATAGTACTGATGACTAATAAGTTTGGAAAGTTGGAAGAGAGTATGAAAAGGATTAACGAACTGAATCTAAAAAAAGAAAAGGATTAATGAACAATTAATAATGATACTAAAATTTTGGAAAAAACAAATGTTTATTCGTTGTGTTTTTTTCTTAATTTTTTTTATTTTTTATAATTAGGTATCTGGATTAAGAGATTCTGAAATTAAATTTTAAATTTTAATTTAAAATTTTTACCGCTCGACCAACTCTAAGATTTATTTATGTCTCTTTACCGTCACCATTGGATATTTTCAAAAAATATAAGAAAAATTACATTTTAGTATAACAGTGAAACTGTGCAAAAGTATCGTGTATGGACGTGTTTCCTGTGTTTGATATAAATATTTTTTGTGTATCAAAATTACACAAAATAATTATTTTTTTATTGTCTCTCTTAATTGCAATTTTCTCAAAGATATCATAGCTTTTGTTTTAAGGTAACTAGCATATCACCCGTGCTATACACGGATTATATTTATAATTATCTATATATGTGAAATGTGATTTTTAAATATTTTTTTTTTATTTTTAAATGTCTTTTTTTTTTTTTATATTATATTAAAGTTTAGTATTTTAATAATAATCATATGTGTTAGATTTTTCAAGGAATTAAGGGTGTGTTTGATTGGACGGACTGGATAAGGGGGGATTAGAATCCATCGGACTTAAGTCTTAGGACTGTGAATCCCCGGACTATTTTTATGGGATTAGATGTCTGGAAAGGACTATTTTTAGTGAATCCAACGTTTGGTTGGACGGACTGGATAGAATAAATGAACAAAAGACTATTTTACCCTTTTTCAATTGTTTACTAAGTAATAGTAATATTAAACATATCTTTAATATTTTAATTATTTTTAGCCAGATTAAATAAAATTTATTTTATTTTATTTTTTACACAATTAAATAAATTTATTTTTTAAAAAAAAAATAAAAAAATAAAATATCAATAAAAATATATATTATTTTTTTAATTAAAATTTTAAATAAATTTGTTTTTAAAAATAATAATAATCAAACAATGAAATTAAATAAAACATCTATTAAATTTAAATAATGAAATTAAATAAAATATAAACAAAATTTTAAAATAAAACATCAATAAAATATTATAAAAATTATTTTAAAAAATTAAAACATCAATAAAATTTAAATAAAATTATT
The DNA here is from genome assembly GCA_030407325.1 of Camellia japonica. NCBI lineage: Eukaryota > Viridiplantae > Streptophyta > Magnoliopsida > Ericales > Theaceae > Camellia > Camellia japonica. The sequence goes on along the minus strand of JAPPVO010000059.1, from coordinate 168,698,716 downwards.
TTATTTTTAAATTGAGACATTTAAATTTTATTGAATTTTATTAAATATAATACATAATTAAATAGTAGAGGGTCAAAATGGTCATTGACCACCTAATCCCAACAGTGGATAGTCTCCCAAAAACTATCCCATACCCCCCTAGGACACAATAGTCCCCCATATGGAGGATAAGGAGTCCGGCCGGACATGGAGTCCGACGGACTAAAAAAAAATCAAACGGCGGATTAGGAGCACTATTTGGATTACAATCCAAATAGTGGATAGGCCCCCTAATCCGACGAATCAAACACGCCCTAAATGTCTTTTTTTTTATATTATATTATATTAAAGTTTAATATTTTGATAATAATCATATGTGTTGGCCTTTCCAAGAAATTTTTTTATGCTTGTTCTTAATGTATTAAAGTGTTATTATGAGGGATAATAATCATATGTGTTGGGACTTTTCAAGAAATTCATATGTGTTGGATTTCAAAGAATTTTTTATATGCTTGTTCTTAATGCATTAAAGTGTTATTATGAAGGTAAGACTTGGGAGTTGGGAGAAGTTAGTAAATGCTAAGTTTTTTTTTTTTTTTTTTTTTTTTTAAATCAAAAATCAGGAAATTTAGATTGGGAGATTGGAACTCCCACAAGGCTTGGGTTAAAAACCTCCTTTTACTTAATATATAGTATAGATATAGATGCTAGAGATAGCAATTTTTTTACTAAATAAATAATCAAATATTTCACATGAACGTAAGGTCTATAATTTTGTGAACTCAACACTCATATAAAATATTTAATCATTTATTTAATAAAAAATTTAGAGCACATAATATTTTCCTTTGTTTTATCTCAGAAAGCTACTAATATCCCTATCTTTTTCTTTAAAGCTGGTTTGGGAAAAGTATAATGCAAGGTATGAAGCTTTTAGAGGATGCAGGGTCCACTGTAACTTTATGTACAGATTTCAGATTTGTATAATTTTGGCAGTGTATTAATGTGTTTGATATTAAAAATGAATAAATTGTGGTAAATAGTATACCCTTTTCTGCCTAATATTACTAAAGGATATTTTGAAAAAGATGGTTAAAAATTATTTTTTAATTATTTTAAATTTTTTGGTGAGAGAGAGAATTGGGTTAAAAGTTAGGAAGTGACTTTTAATCCACTTCTCAAAATAGGCCTAACAATGCCACTACAATGCAATTCGTTTTTCAAGGAATTCAATTATATTGTGTGTAGATTTTAAGTATAGTTGAAGTATTTGTGCTAGGGAAAAAAATGAAAAGGTAAAGGTAGAAAAATATTTTTTTTCCACTCCTCTTTTTTCTTTTTTCCTTTTCCAATTTTTTTTGTCTACAATTTCAAGATCGAAACAGGGTGTTAGACTCCTAAAACTTCAAATTTAGTCAAGACCATTATTAACTCCAAATTATGTTGGTTACGGCCAACTCTGGACCACTATTGACTATATCATCTATTAGCCTTAATTATTAAATTTTAAATCAAGAATATCATATGAAAAAATCTATTGTCCCAGAAAAAAATATACCCACGGCACCCATTATAAATAAATTCTAACTTTAGATTGTAATTATTGGGTGATTTTTTTTATTTCATAGACTGGTTAATATCATATTATAGTTCTAACATAGGTGTAGGGGATAGATTGCTACGCTAAAAATTCAATCAATAATTAAGCATTCGAGAATTATAACCACTTAACAACCAAGCTTCTCCGGTTAGCCCTGATCATAATTCACCCATGCTATTAAGGACTTGCATCTTGGGCTCAACCAAGCTTCTCCGATTAGGCCTAATTTGAGCCATGATTCACCCATGCTATTGTCGACTTACATCTTGGGCTCAATAGACACAATTTGAAAAGGGCAATGTTAACTAATTAATTCAGCAATAATAATGTTACAGCAGCAATTAAATTTGAGTACCACATTTTAAATATATTTAACGTGTTATTACTGTATTAGTATATAACATAAAAACTTAGATACATTAAACTAATGCATTATTACATTTGTTAACATCTAAAATTTGATAAGTATAACAATATTAAGTAATCAACAATTATGCTTACTAACTCAGTGTTCATCATTCTTTAAGAAGCCAAGGCCTCCACATCATATGTAATTCTTTGAAAACCAGTGATAGTTTTTACATATGCTAGAGTTAAAGAACTTAAAATTTTTTAATAAAAATTTGAAAAATTATTATTAAAGTGTCAATTTCTTTTTCTATTTTTTCACACGTCTTTTTTAAAAATTAAAAAAATCAATTAAAAAATTAATTTTGAAAATAATCCTAAATAGGAAAAAAAGAAAGGGGATATTAGAATGAGAACTTTTATGTATTGGAGGTAGAGAAAGTGTTGTTGTAGATTAGAAAGTAAAAAAAAGAAAAGAAAAGAAAAGAAAAGAAAAAAGATATGGCAAATTGGACCAAAGAGACAGAGGGGCAATTGTTAATTGAGAGATGGTAGATAACTTTTTCTTGGGCCAACCCCTTCCCGATCTGCAAATAGTCAATTTTAAAAGCAGCCGTTTTTTCTGACGTCTCATATCAGTGTTTTTAGTGATCATTCAACCATGAAACTCGGTTAAAATATATATATATATATATATGTATTAATTAATGTATTAACGAATGATATGATATAATTTTAGAGATTTTATATTTTTATAATTTATATAATAGGTATAGTTATAATATTGAAGTGTCAATGTCATAATATGTGTTGTATATTAATTAGTATATCAATTAGTGTTTGTAGCACCATTGTAAAAAAAAAAAACATGAAAGTGAAAAAAAAAATAACAATAGTAAATTATTTAGATATAAATTTTTTTAGTAAAATTAAAATGGCTGAAATTAATGTAAATAGTGAGGAACACTCAAATAAATAACTATATATATGTCAAAACTAGATGATAATATCATTATTTTTTTCATTCGTATGATTAACAAATTACTAAAACTGGCCTACCCAACATATGAATAAAAACTTTAAGGAAATCAAGGTAATTATGTTAAAAATATGAAATTAATTATATATATATATATATATATATTTCAAATCTCAAGAGAGATGAGTGTGATTTATCCTAAAAATAATAATAAGAAAAATTACAAAGAAAAAAATAGAGTTTGACTTTTATAAATAAACATTAAGTTTTTGATTTTGTCAGCATAAATCTTAAACTTTTGATTTATTTTTAAACTAAATCATTTGTCTATTTTGTAACCAAATAGATTGAAAAGAGGTATTTTCGACATTAAATTTAATGTAGATGTACATAAAATGTCTAAAATATTATTTTTTACTGAGTTTAATGACCAAAATATATGCGTTAGTTTTACTTAACATAAATAGATAAATATATTAAATTGAAAACAAATCAAAAGTTTAGAATTTAAATTGATAAAATTAAAAATTCAGGGTTCATTTGTTTAAAGGGTTAAATTCTAGTTTTTTTTTTTTCATAATTTTTTCTAATAATAATAAACAATAAATCTACAAACACATCATTGAACAAAAAAAATAATTGGATGAATGAAATTTTTGAGAAGTGAATTTTACCAATAAATTTTATAAAATATTATTTATATATATATTTTTTGTATCTTGATTTTTGTAATAAAGTAAAGAAAAGTGAGTAGGAAAAGATGATTTTGTTATGATGAGACCACATTGTATGGGTGGGGGGTGGTGGAAGGGGTCCATGACTCCATGTTATTTGTTGCACCTTTCCTCTTCTTTTCTCTTTTTGTTTGTTACGTGATGTGGTCTTCTTCTTGTTGTGTGAGTGCTAGCCACATGCTTGAATAAAAATGGACCACGTTATGTATGGATCATGTGTACTTGGATGGATATATATTAATGCATTATTGCTGTATTTGGTGGGGGGATTTTAGAAGGGATTTGGAAAGAGAAAGAGAAAAGGTGTGTGAAATTACGTGAAATATATGTATGTTTTATTCACATTTTACTTACCTTTTTCATTTCCTTTTCCAAATCCCTCATCAAATCCCTCAATCAAACACAGTATAATGCTATCATCCTAAAATATTTAACAAGAAATAGTTATATAATTGTTACATTTGAGATATAATACATGTTTTATGAAGTTGATATGCATAAAGAATCTAATCATACATTAATATTTTTGAGTAAAATTTGAGATAAAAATTTTGAGTGCATAATATATATGGTCACGTAACAATGTACAACATATTTTTAGGTGTTATACTATACATATTTTAGACCATATGTACGTTCGTCGAGTGTGCTATGACAATCAACAAATTAGTGAAGGGAAAAAAAATTGAGAAGTTATTAAAATCTAAAATTTAAAATTGTTGTATATAAGTAGTTGCACAATTTAGGAATTGAAAAAAAAACTGTGACAGCTCACACTAAGAAATGTGTGCTCTTTATAAAATATTAGAAGGCGTGGATATCCTATCCATATGGATGTGCTTGAATCAACTACCATATATAGACATGTAATATAATTGAATTCAACAGTTATAATTGTCCTTGCAATTTCAGATGGAAATTTTTGAAAAATAAAAATTGTGACATTTTATGTCAACACCGACTTAAGCTTTTGTTTTATATAATAGAAGAAGATATAGAATAGATATACAAGTTATGATCTAAATTATGCAAAATTACGAACAATTCTAGTATTTGGTTATGGGTTATTGTTGGATGGAGCTAAAAAATAATCAAAATAATTAAAATTGACGATTTATTATGACGTTTGGCTTAGGCTAAATATAAAAATTAAAAAAATTACAAATCAGTTCGATCCAAATCAAATTATATAATTTAGTATGATTTTTTTAAATAATTGGTCTAGTCCTGATTCACAAATTAGGTGAACCACGGGAGGCCATTTGCGAATTCAAAATCATAGTTTTGATTTGGAATCAAACCGAAACCATCTGTTTATACTCTTGTTGGAATTTTAGGTTTGTAACTTTTGATGGCATAATAGTGCTAGTTGTTAATTATTGAACAATATGGTTGCACAATGGTAGGTTTAATGTTGAGAAAAATCTCAAGATTTCATGGAACAGATTGGGTGATGGTATTCTTTGTTTCAAACCGAATCAAATCAAGATTAAAAGATTCGTTTTGATTCCAAAATTTATGGAATTGTAACTAGCATAATTGGTCCATGATTTTCTTCAAAATTGAACCAGACTCACCCTTAATTTGCTTATTTATGTTTGGACAAGGGTTTCCTCCAACCTACTATGGAGGAGCTCGATATGACATTCTATAATTGGTCACTTGTTACACAAATCAAAATTTATTCAATTTCTTAGTAGCTTTTTGGTGGTCAACGAAAGCATGTATTTAATAATTCTATATTATTTTCAGTAACTTATATATATTTTTTTATTAATTTAAACTTTTGTCTAAAATTATAAGTTTCTAAAATTATTTTATTATACTTGGATTTCTAAAATCCTTAATGCATTTATCTTTACTCCAGTTCAAAATTTGCATGGTGGATTTTCTATTATTATGAAACTCAATTTTCAAAATTGTTTTTATTCTGTTTGAGTTTTTTTTTTTTTTTTTTAATTTTTAAATTTAAATTTAAATTTTTTTTCCCTCTAGATCTTGTTTACAATAGTTAACATCTTGTATACAATAGCATTCATCTTGTTTTTACTCTGCATTTATCTTTTTTTTTTTTTTTATGTTTACAATAGTTAACATCTTGTAATTCTCTACTTATAAGTTATTATTTTGGCTGTGAAACAAAGACCAATGGGTCTAGATAGCCTCTTGATTCTAATGTAATTTTTTTTAATAATAAATAAATAAATTCCAATGTAATATTTTTCATTGTAATCATTGGAAAAATTATTTTTCTTTAATAATTGAATTATTATGGTTGCAAGAATGTGATGGTAGAGGATTTTAAAAAGATAAAAAAATTGAATTAAGTATTTTGGATGACTTATTTCACTTGAAATTGTCTCTATTTTTTTATTATCATATTTTTATTTATTTAGATAGAGTTTATTTATTTATTTTTATAGGATAAAATTTTGCTACAATTGTACTCCGCAATTAGTACTAGTTAATTGTCTAAATATAATGAAATTCTGTTAAAAAATAAAAGAATAAATTTTAGAAAAAGATTTAAAATAAAAAAGAATACATAAGTTATCTAAAAATATTTAGGATTCCTAACACATATTTTCTAACATTAATATTAAGGTTAATCACAAAAAAGTCGCTCAAAATTAAATATTTTTTTTGTTTGAGTAACAAGAGGCCAATTATAAATTGTCTCATTACTTGGGATGCAAGAACTCCTGCATAAAGGATTGGAGGAAAACCTTTTTCTTTATGTTTATGATTGATTATGCTCCAAATAGTCCTATATTATCCTAAAGTGGTGTTGATTACTATTTTCTTTTTATTTTTTTATTTTATAAAAAAATAATTATAAATATAAAAAATATTACATCACACAGACCAGTATGATTATTATTATTATTATTTTTTCATTTGTGGGTTGGAGGTATTGAGCTCCAAAGCAGCCCACTAGCAAGAATATAGTGTGGATTCACAAAAATGCTTTTAGAAAACAGGCTCTGCTTTCGGACTTTTCTGGACTTTGCCAAATTCAGATAATGAATTGGGCCCAAAGTATAATAATTTGTTTAATGCAAAATTTTATTTAAAAGAGAGAGAAAAAAAAACTCTTATTAAATTGTACCTTCTTTAAATTTGAAAGTCAATGACAACTTTTGAGTTTTTTTTGTTTTTCGTAAACTACTTTTTTTTCTTCATATTTTAGTTATTTAAGAAAAAAAAAATTAGATGCATCTATTCTAGTTATATTTAAAAAATAAAATATTTATGAATAGATCTTTAAAAAGTTCATTAAAGACAAAAAAAATAAAAAATAAAAACAAAAAAATAGTAGATTTACTTTTTTTTTTTAAATTTTTTTATTTGTTTTGTTTTTAGTGGACTATTTTTAGAATCTTTCATAAATATTTTACTTTTCAAGAGTATCAAAAAGTTAAAAAAAATTGTAAAAAATTAACTAAAGAAAATACGAAAATTTTAAAAAATTTAGAAATAAGACAAGTTTTTTACGCAGGGGAGGATGACGTAAAGTGATTTAAAATATATATTTATTTTATTTTTGGTTTTTTTAATTTTAAGTATTTCTTATTTTACAAGAATTATTTTCTTTTTTATATATTTTTAATTAGAAAAAATTAGTTTAGTATACACACTTATTTAATCCTTACGGATAAATAAATTTTTGATGAATTATTAATAATTGCATAGAGTTTTTCACTAAACAAAGTTGTCCGCAGTTGTTCTTGTTACTTATCTTCGTTCGATACATACTTCATCAGTTAGTAAGAAAGGTTTGTAAAATTGATTAATCTATATAATATTTGCAAAAATGGAAAAACTGCTTATTACGAATCTCAAATGATCAAATATTATTGATGTTTGATGTTTGGTTTGCAGCATTAATCCCATTATGATCCCACTTATCTACTGGTATTAAAATAATTAATCATGTTTCTCGTTTCTTCAATGACTTTACATGACAAAGAAAGGGAGCGCTTATCAATGTTGGAGATGGACGAATATAAAGTTGACGCCTCATTATGTACAAATTTTATGTAGGGTTTATTGGTGATGAATTCATTTCTATGAAGGAATATGACATTAGGTTCAAGGATTGATTTTTTATCATGATGAAGACATGATTAATGAAATTATTTGGTGAGAAAGACAAATTATTATTTTGAATGACTTTATTTATTTATTTATTTTTTTTCATTTTTATGCAATTGCTGCTAGATCATTACCAGACAACCATCAATGCTAAAAAAGTTGTCAAAAAGTCGCTAGAAAAGTTGTCGAAAGGTCGCTGGTGGTGGTGATATGGAAAGATAGATAAATTAGATGGACAATAGAGGAATAACACAGATATGTGACAAATATATAACTGGGACAAATCGACAGATATGTAAATGTAATATGGTCTTTGAAATTAGAGAATAAGTTAAGGACTATTAGACCAAAAGTTTTAAAATTGGACTTATAGCCTTAGTATCCTTTAATGTATAACTTTTCTATTTATATATCATTACTCGTTTCACTATTTGATATGTAAAACAATAATAATTTTCTGTAATTTTGTGAACAATTTGAGTAAAATAGTCATTTCAATGACGGATTAGACTACTTTGTCATGTATGACTATAATTATTTTTTGTAATAAATTTTGTGGTTCATTTTGTGTAACTGACTTTTTGCATTTGTGCATGACTGCTGCTAATAGATATATACCTTCGTTTTTTAAGCACATATTTGTTGAATGTATCAAAAGATATGATTCTTCCTAAAAGTTGTATTTCATGTGAACATGTAAAATATGAGCACAAGAATCATGTTGTGGTTCTTAACCTTTGTTTAATTGTGTTTAAAGTCATGCTATTCTCAAACTCATTGTCAAAGAAAAACATTCTTCCTTTCCATATAAAAGTTAAAGTTATCTTTTTATTATTTTTATTTTATAAAAAAATAATTATAAATATGGAAAATATTGTATGATAATTATTATTATTATTTTTTCATTTGTGGGTTGGTGGTATTGGGCTCCAAAGCAGCTCACTAGAATATAGTGTGGATTCACAAAAATGCCTTTAGAAAACGGGCTCTGCTTTCGGGCTTATCTGGACTTTGCCAAATTCAGATAATGAATTGGGCCCAAAGTATAATAATTTCTTTAATGCACAATTTTATTAGAAAGAGAGAGAGAGAGAAAAAAAAAAAAAACTCTTATGAAATTGTACCTTCTTTAAATTTGAAACTCACAATGACAACTTTTGACTTTTTTTTGTTTTTAGTAAACTTCTTTTTTTCTTCATATTTTATTTATTTTTTTTAAAAAAAAATTAGATGCATGTATTCTAGTTATATTTAAAAAATAAAATATTTGTGAATAGATCTTAAAAAAGTTCACTAAAGACAAAAAATATAAATAAAAACAAGAAAAATGGTACATTTACTTTTTTTTTCTTGTTTTTTTTTTTTTTATTGGACTATTTTTAGAATCTTTCATAAATATTTTACTTTTCAAGAGTATCTAAAAGTTAAAAAAAATTGTAAAAAATTAACTAAAGAAAATACGAAAATTTTAAAAAATTTAGAAATAAGACAAGATTTTTAAGCAGGGGAGGATGATATAAAGTGATTTAATATATATATATTTTTTATTTTTGATTTTTTTTAATTTAAGTATTTCTTATTTTACAAGAATTATTTTCTTTTTTATATATTTTTAATTAGAAAAAATTAGTTTAGTATACACACTTATTTAATCGTTACGGATAAATAAATTTTTGATGAATTATTAATAATTGCATAGAGTTTTTCACTATACAAAGTTGTCCGTAGTTGTTCTTGTTATTTATCTTCGTTCGATACATACTTTATCAATTAGTAAGAAAGGTTTGTAAAATTGATTAATCTATATAATATTTGCAAAAATGGAAAAACTGCTTATTACGAATCTCAAATGATCAAATATTATTGATGTTTGATGTTTGGTTTGCAGCATTAATCCCATTGTGATCCCACTTATTTACTTGTATTAAAATAACGGCTTTGGTTGGTAGCTCAAAAATTAGTGGCCCTAATGGCCCTAATTTCCATATCAGGTAAAAAAAAAAAAGAAAAAAAAAACAAACTTACCCAAACAGGAAATTAGGGCCATTAGGGCCACAGTTTTTAGGGCCACAAAACATTTTTCTTAAAATAATTAATCATGTTTCTCCTTTCTTCACTGACTTTACATGACAAAGAAAGGGAATGCTCATCAATGTTGGAGATGGATGAATACAAAGTTGACACATCATTATGTACAAATTTTATGTAGGGTTTATTGGTGATGAATTCATTTCTATGAAGGAATATGATATTAGGTTTAAGGATTGATTTTTTATCGAGATGAAGACATGATTAATGAAATTATTTGGGAAGAACAAACTATTATTTTGAATGACTTTATTTATTTATTTTTTACGCAATTGCTGCTAGATCATTGCTAGACACCCATCGACGCCAGAAAAGTCATCGAAAAGTCATTAGTGGTGGTGATATGAAAAGATAGATAAATTAGATGGACAAATAGGTGACATGTGAACAATAGAGGAATAACACGTGGACAGATATGTGATAGATAGATAACTGGACAACTAATTAATTAAGCAATAATAATGTTACAGCAGCAATTAAATTTGAGTACCAAATTTTAAATATATTTAACGTGTTATTATTGTATTAGTATATAACATAAAAACTTAGATACATTAAACTAATGCCTTATTACATTTGTTAACATCTAAAATTTGATAAATATAACATTATTAAGTAATCAACAATTATGCTTTACTAACTCAGTGTTCAACATTCTTTTAGAAGCCAAGGCCTCCACATCATATGTAATTCTTTGAAAACCAGTGATAGTTTTTACATATGCTAGAGTTAAAGAACTTAAAATTTTTTAGTAAAAATTTGAAAAATTATTATTAAAGAGTCAAATCTTTTTTTCTATTTTTTCATATTTTTTTTAAATTAAAAAAATCAATTAAAATAATTAATTTTGAAAATAATCCTAAATAGGCAAAAAAGAAAGGGGATATTAGAATGAGAACTTTATGTATTGGAGGTAGAGAGAGTGTTGTTGTAGATTAGAAAGTAAAAAAAAGGAAAAGAAAAGAAAAGAAAAGAAAAGAAAAGAAAAAAGATATGGCAAATTGGACCAAAGAGCAAGAGGCAGAGGGGCATTTGTTAATTGAGAGAGATGATAGATAACTTTTTCTTGGGCCAACCCCCTTCCCAATCTGCAAATAGTCAATTTTAAAAGCAGCCGTTTTTTCTGACGTCTCATATCAGTGTTTTTAGTGATCATTCAACCATGAAACTCTGTTAAAAATAAAATAAAATGATACTATATATATATATTAATTGATATATAAATTACTGTATTAACAAATGATATGATATAATTTTAAAGATTTTAAATTTTTATAATTTATATAATGGGTATGGTTATAGTATTGAAGTGTCAATGTCATAGTATATGTTGTATACTAATTAATATATTAATTAGTGCGTGTAGCACCATTGTAAAAAAACCATGAAACTGAAAAAAAAATAAAAAAATAATAATAACAATAGTAAATTATTTAGATATAAATTTTTTTAGTAAAATTAAAATGGCTGAAATTAATGTAAATAGTGAGGAACACTCAAATAAATAACTATATATATGTCAAAACTAGATGATAATATCATTATTTTTTTCATTTGTGTAATTAACAAATTACTAAAAATGACCTACCTAACATATGAATAAAAACTTTAAGGAAGTCAATGTAATTATGTTAAAAATATGAAATTATATATATATATATATATTTTCAAATCTCAAGAGAAATGAGTGTGGTTTGTCCTAAGAATAATAATAAGGGAAAATTACAAAGGAAAAAAAAAAAAAATAGAGTTTGACTTTTATAAATAAACATTAAGTTTTTGATTTTGTCAGCATAAATCTTAAACTTTTGATTTATTTTTAAACTAAATCATTTGTCTATTTTGTAACCAAATAGATTGAAAAGAGGTATTTTAGACATTATTTAATGTAGATGTACATAAAATGTCTAAAATATCATTTTTCACTGAGTTTAATGACTAAAATACATGCGTTAGTTTTACTTAGCATAAATAGATAAATATATTAAATTGAAAACAAATCAAAAATTTAGGTTTTAAATTGATAAAATTAAAAATTCACGGTTCATTTGTTTAAAGGGTTATATTCTGATTTTTTTTTTTCATAATTTTTTCTAATAATAATAAACAATAAATCTACAAACACATTATTGAACAAAGAAAATAATTGGATGAATGAAATTTTTTAGAAGTGAATTTTACTAATAAATTTTATAAAATATTATTTATTTACATATTTTTTGTATTTTGATTTTTATAATAAAGTAAAGAAAAGTGAATGGGAAAAGATGATTTTGTTATGATGAGACCACATTGTATGGGGGAGGTGGAAGGGGTCCATGACTCCATGTTATTTGTTGCACCTTTCCTTTTCTTTTCTCTTTTTGTTTGTCACGTGATGTGGTCTTCTTCTTGTTGTGTGAGTGCTAGCCATATGCTTGAATAAAAATGGACCCCGTTTTGTATGGATCATGTGTATTTGGATGGATGTATATTAATACACTCAATGATGGATCTAGGGGGTTAGGGGGTGGTCCCACCCTAAAATTTTTTAAAAATATCATATATTATATTAGAAATTTTAAAATAATTTAAAATTATAAGAATTTGTATTCTAAAATTTTTTTTAGATAATTTCAAAATTATATAGAGTAGTCCCTCTAATTTTTCAAACTATAGAGTAGCCCCTCAAAGTCTCAATCCTGGATCCGTCCCTAAATACACTAATGCTATCATCCTAAAATATTTAGGGGTTGTTTGGGATGTTCTAAATAAGTGCACTTTTTGAGTTTTTATAAAATATGGATTGGGTTTGAAGTGATGTGGTAAAGAGGTGATGTGATTTAAATAAGATGATGTGACTTAAATACGATAATGACTTTTTGACTTTTTGATTTTTTTAGGACAACCCAAATAAGGTCTTAACAAGAAATAGTTCTAGAATTGTTACATTTGAGATATAATAGGTGTTTTATGAAGTTGATATGCATAATGAATCTAACATACATTAATATTTTTGAGTAAAATTTGATATAAAAATTTTGAGTACATAATATATATGGTCATGTTACAATGTACAACATATTTTTAGGTGCTATTCTATACATATTTTAGACCATGTGTACGTTTGTTGAGTGTGCTATGATAATCAACAAATTAGTGAAGGGGAAAAAAATTGAAAAGTTATTAAAATCTAAAATTTAAAATTGTTGTATATAAGTAGTTGCACAAGGGTAATTTAGAAATTGAAAAAAAATGTGACAGCTCACACTAAGAAATGTGTGCTCTTTATATAATATATTAGAAGGTGTGGATATCCTATCCATATGGATGTGCATGAATCAACTACCATACATAGATATGTAATATAATTGAATTCAACAGTTATAATTGTCCTTGCAATTTGAGATGGAAATTTTTGAAAAATAAAAATTGTGACATTTATGTCAACACCAACTTAAGCTTTTGTTTTATATAATAGAAGAAGATATAGAATAGATATACAATTTATGATCTAAATTATGCAAAATTACGAACAATTCTAGTATTTGGTTATGGGTTATTGTTGGATGGAGCTCAAAAATAATCAAAATAATTAAAACTGACGATTTATTATGACGTTTGGCTTAGGCTAAATATAAAAATTAAAAAAATTACAATTTGGTTCGATCCAAATCAAATTATATAATTTAGTATGTTTTTTTTTAATAATTGGTCTAGTCCTGATTCACAAATTAGGTGAACCACAGGAGGCCATTTGCGAATTCAAAATCATAGTTTTGATTTGGAATCAAACCGAATCCAACCGTTTGTTTATACTCTTGTTGGAATTTTAGGTTTGTAACTTTTGATGGCATAATAGTACTAGTTGTTAATTATTGAACAATATTGAACAATGGTTGCACAATGGTAGGTTTAATGTTGGGAAAAATCTCAAGATTTCATGGAACAGATTGGGTGATGGTATTCTTTGTTTCAAACCGAATCAAATCAAGATAAAAAAGATTCATTTTGATTCCAAAATTTATGGAATTGTAACTAGCATAATTGGTCCATGATTTTTTTCAAAATTGAACCAGACTCACCCTTAATTTGCATATTTATGTTTAGACAAGGGTTTCCTCCGACCCACTATGGAGGAGCTTCGACATCCTAAGCGATATGATATTCTATAATTGGTCACTTGTTACACAAATCAAAATTATAAAAAATAACTATTATCTTATATTAAAAAAATTAGTTTTGTGAACAATTTGAAATAGTCCTATATTATCCTAAAGTGGTGTTGATTACTATTATCTTTTTATTTTATAAAAAATAACTATAAATATGGAAAATATTACATCACACAGACCAGTATGATTATTATTATTATTATTGTTATTATTGTTATTGTCTTATTATTTCATTTGTGGGTTGGTGGTATTGGGCTCCAAAGCAGCCCACTAGCAAGAATATAGTGTGGATTCACAAAAATGCTTTTTGAAAACGGGCTCTGATTTCGGGCTTATCTGGACTTTGCCAAATTCATAATGAATTGGGCCCAAAGTATAATAATTTATTTAATGCGCAATTTTATTTAAAGAGAGAGAGAGAGAGAGAAATAAAACTCTTATTACCGTCTTTAAATTTGAAACTCAATGACAACTTTTGAGTTTTTTTGTAAACTTCTTTTTTTCTTCATATTTAGTTATTTAAAAAAAAAAAAATTTAGATGCATCTATTCTAGTTATATTTAAAAAATAAAATATTTATGAATAGATCTTAAAAAAGTTCACTAAAGACAAAAACTATAACATAAAAACAAAAAAATGGTAGATTTATTTATTAATTTTTTATTTGTTTTGTTTTTAGTGGACTATTTTTAGAATCTTTCATAAATATTTTACTTTTTAAGTGTATCTAAAAGTATAAAAATTAACTAAAAAAAATACGAAAAATTAAAAAAAAATAGAAATAAGACAAGTTTTTTAAGCAGGGGAGGATGATGTAAGTGATTTAAAATATATATTTTTTATTTTCTATTTTTTTAATTTAAGTATTTCTTATTTTACAAGAATTATTTTCTTTTTTAGATATTTTTAATCAGAAAAAATTAGTTTAGTATACACACTTATTTAATGCTTAGGATAAATAAAATTTTGATGAATTATTAATAATTGCATAGAGTTTTTTGCTATACAAAGTTGTCCGTAGTTCTTGTTATTTACCTTCGTTCGATATACACTTCATCAGTTAGTAAAAAAGGTTTGTAAAATTGATTAATCTATATAATATTTGCAAAAATGAAAAAATTGCTTATTATGAATCCCAAATGATCAAATATTATTGATGTTTGATGTTAAGTTTGCAGCATTAATCCCATTGTGATCCTACTTATCTACTAGTATTAAGATAATTAATCACGGAGTGCTCATCAATGTTGGAGATGGACGAATATAAAGTTGACACATCATTATGTACAATTTTTTTTGTAGGGTTTATTGGTGATGAATTCATTTCTATGAAGGAATATGACATTAGGTTCATGTAATGCCTTGAAATAAACCAACACAAGTGAGGTACATTAACCAACATTCATTAAGGAACAAAGATAGATCTCCAACCTTTTCATCATTAATCAATTAAGTGTGTACAAAAGGTCTACATGCGAATTATACATTCAACGGTATGAAAACACATGAATCTATAGCATGTAGAGTATCAAGTCCCAAAATAAATAAAATGCCCTTAAGGGCTTACATATTCCAAGGCTTAAGCCTGGTTACACGAAAATGGTTTCACGAACCCATACATTTAAAGCCCTTGGTTAGCAAATAATTCACAACAAAATAGAGTCATTTACTCTTCACAAAAGTATGTCCACGCCCTCAACTTGGCGGGATCACCACATCTTTTTCTGCACCAAAATCCCATAGGGGTGAGCATAAAACCCAGTAGAGAATCCTTACAAAGTATATACAGTTATGCAAGATTTCCAATATTAAATGCAAATGCCATACAATGCCAATTTAAAAAGAATTTCATTTACATGCTCTTTTTGAAAATCACCATGTTCAACAACAGTTTGAAATCTCAACAATTCTGAAACTTACAATTTTATTTAATAGGGGCGGTAAATACGACTCAGGTAATCCTTAGGTTGGTGTCTGCAAGTAGGCTCAACTAGCACTACCAAAAACCCCACTTTACCGGTTGCTAACTGGAAGGGAAGTGGTACCTCCTCCGTGCGTGTTTTCGGTCTTTCACCTCGGACACTCAGGCTAACTTAACCAATTACATCTACACCTCCTATTTGGACTTACTAACGTATTTATCCCTTAAACATTTCCATGATTTCATTTCACCATATTTCATTTTCAATGAAAGTTTCAGTTCCTAATCAAAAGTCATGACATGCAAGGTTTTAGAGAAGCCAATGCAACAATTATCTATACTACACAATGTTTTCTCCATTTTCAACAGCTTTAACAAATGTTCCATAATGATCAAAATATCCTTTTTGCCTTTTCAAATGCCATTCCTACAAATGACTAAAAGTTTGCTACTATTTATCAATATATATAACAACATGTCCGCAATTCATGCACTTCCATCATTTTTATCATTTCAAAGCTATGGCAAAAACTTGGACAACAACCTCCAACCTCAATAATTCCCATATGTAAGGAAACCCATCATCGATATATATATATATATATATATATATGCATTTGTAATTAAACAAGGAATTCTCCACTTTCTTTACTTATCATGGCACACAACTATGAAAATATATATATATATATATATATAAATATAATATCAACCATAAACTCTCATCTTCTTTTATTCAAGGAAATCCCCAAAATTTCTAGGTTTTCTTCTTTACAAAAACACACACACACACACTAAACACTTGAAAGGGACTCAAAGGAACACACCATTTTTTTACCTAAGATGATTTCAATCCTCAAGATGCCATCTTAGAAAGATTTGAGATTTTTAAAACCCACCTTTGAAAATCTCTACATTTTGGGCCACAAAATCAAAACCAACATAATAATCTCAAGAAAACCTTTAAATCAACATCAACATTGCAAAACATGTATATATAACTCAAAGTTGTCCCTACCTCAAGCTTGATGAAGAGATTTGATGAAACACTAGAATTCAAAGTTGAATAAATTTGATCTCTACCGTACAAGGTGGAGTTCTTGCTTTGCTCTCCAAGATTTGTGAAGAGTGATGGATCAAAACTCAATAGATTGCTAGAAATCAAAGGTTCTAGGAGATTTGGTGTAGGAAATATAGAGAGAAGGGAGAGGAAATGATTTTTAGAGAGAGAGAGATGAGCTAAAAGTGCTACACACATAGCCCAAAAGAGAAAAAAAAACAGAGTTTTTCGGACTCAGCCCGTCCCGCATGTACGGCTTGTGCCCTCGCACGTGTGGAGCTTGCTTCCCACACGTGCGGCCCTCCAATCCGCACTCAGCCCCGCACCTGCATATAATGCAGTGTGTAAGGTCATCCCTCCCCGCACGTGCGGCCCTGGTCTCCTAGCCCAGAATTTTTCTCGGCTCATCCCCAGACACTCTGAACCTAATCTCGCACCCTCTGGAACAAGTGGAACTCACGAAATCAAACCAAATAAAATGCAAAATTTAAGAGGGAGTTTTCAAAACAACTATCCAACGGTCAAACAGAAACCTTACATTAAAATCCGACACTAATACCTTAATAAATCGAGGTTAAACAGAGAGGAATAGATGAATAACATGACCGGCCCTCACAGTTCAAGGATTGATTTTTTATCATGATGAAGACATGATTAATGAAATTATTTGGTGAGAAAGACAAATTATTATTTTGAATGACTTTATTTATTTATTTATTTATTCATTTTTACGCAATTGCTGCTAGATTATTGTTGGACAACCATTGATGCTAGAAAATATAGCGATCCGGGTTTTTTCCCGTCCTTTGTGGTATTCCGGACTCGAGTTCCGAGTTGTGTGCTGATATCTATATCTTGTTTCCACCCTTCAATTTCTTATATTTGAGTTTTGGGATGTGTTGGGCAGATTTGTAACAGGTTGGTTGTGGTTAGAAACACAGTGTGGCTGCCCAGTTTTTGGTGTCGTCGCTCGAGCGAGACTTTTGTCGCTCGAGCGAGCTTTGAGTTTGTGTCTCTTGGCTCGAGCAAGAACTCTTACGCTCGAGCGTGCGTTTGCGTCTCTTTTGACTTGATGGTTGTGTTTCTTGGCTCGAGCGAGCTTTCCTTCGCTCGAGCGAGCGAGCTGTATGTTTTGGACTTCTTCGCTCGAGTGAGCACTCTTGCACTCGAGCGTGCTCCTGGGTTGCTGTAGACACCCCATTTTTGACCGACCTTAAGACTCAGACGTCACCGATTGAGCGCTCGGTGATGTTGCATATTGTGCTCGTTCAGAAGTCTCAGAGTCGCGGCCGTGCGCCCTGCCTCCGGACTTCCGAACTCTCTTCTGTGCCTTGCCTCGGTTTGCGAACTAGACTCGATTTTCTCTGTTTTTCTTCCTGAGGGGAGGGAGAGGTCTAGCAGATCATCTCTCAGTGGCCGTGGGCTACTTTTTGTGGCCGTAGGCCATTTTGCCCATTTCGGAGCCCGGTTCCCGGTTTTCGGAGCCGTTAGGCCGTGTGCCTCGGTTCGGGACCACCCAACCATCTTCGATTCCTCCGGTTTTTGGCATGCATCTCATTTACTCCCTTACGAGGGACACTGGGGTCTTAGATACCCACTTCGTGGCCAAACACCACTTTCGGTGCTTAACGGTCGGTTTTCGGGACCCCGAACTGCGTGTTTTGGTCCCCGAGCATTCGTTTTGCATCGATTTTCGTTCATTTTTGGCAGGTACCTCTGTTTTATCATAACGAGGGACACTGCCTATTTTCGGGACCTCGAACTGCGTGTTTTGGTCCCCGAGCTTTCGTTTTGCATCGATTTTTGTTCATTTTTGGTAGGTAACTCTGTTTCATCATAAGGAAGGTCACTGGAGGGTGGGAGGCCAACAATTGTCTAAGCAACTTGTTATGCTCTTCCGGCGCCCCCCGGCGCCCGTTTTTCTCACTTCCGGGCTAATGTTGACCACCCTAGGGCCATTTTCTTCAAGCCAAAACCACATATTCGTGTTGTATACACATGGGAGGACACTAAAAACACCTGGCCGGCCAGTAATTCTTCTTTTCATTTTTGAGCCTCTCCTAGAAGTGCATTGTTGTTTCTCCTGGTTCAGAGTTGCCAATTTCCAACCATAGGGTCTTGTTGTACACACATGGGAGGACACCAACCTTTGGTGGCCGGCCAGTAATTGTCACTTTCCATTTTTGCCCTTGGCCGGCCGGCCATGGGGGGTGGCCGGCCGGCCACCTCCAATAAAGGTGCCTAGCCGGCCAGCTTCCTTGGGATGTGAGCTTTCCAGCTGTGCCTCGAATTTCCCCCAAAAATATCTCTCCGGGGGACCCCCTATGGAGGGAAATATAGAGCTCATTTCCCTCCATTCCAAAGAAGACTCCTCTCTTCCCTTCTTGCACACATTAGTGTCCTCCCACCTCAAGAACACAAGCCACAAGCTTTGATTGGGGCATACATATACATACAACTCCATTTTCTTCAAGTTTTGAGGCCATTTCTTCATCATCTCCAAGCCCTATCATCACAACTCCATTCCAGCAGCTAGGAGAGCTTTCCAGCAGCTAGGAGGCATCCATTCTTCAAGCAAAAGGGAACCAAGACTTGTCTACAAGGGTAAGGCCCCATTTCTCTCTTTTACACCACTTTCTTGCCTCTTTTCTTAACCCTGCTTGCTCACTGTTTTGAGCTCCGACCAATACTGAAAGTGGTCCTCTTTTGAGCTATTCTTGATGTTTGTTTAAGGGCTCAACTCTGTTTGAGCCCTCCATCTTGCACTTGTCTCAATATCCTCTTATATGCCATTATTTTGCATTGAATATTTGGCCTATGTGTGATCTGAATTGGAGCATCTCATGAACTGATATTGTGCTTATTTTGAGGCCCTCTTCAACATTGAAGAAGGGCTCAACCTTGTTTTCATGCTCCATATGCTACTTGCTTTGAATCCATGTTTTACCCTTGTTTTTGCATGCTTTTTCTAGCTTATGAGTGATCTGTTTTCGAGCATAATGTAAACTGTGAGTGGGCCTATTTTGAGCCTCTCTTCAACATTGAAAAAGGGCTCAACCCTGTTTGGCCTCTCTATCATGCACTTTCTTCACAATTCCTTCAATTTACCGTAAACTTGCATGATTTGTTTGACCTACATGAAGTCTGTTTTGGAGCATGTCATGAACTGTGAGTGAGCTTATTTTGTTTCCCTCTACAACATTGTAGAAGGGATCAATCTTGTTTGGGGTCTCCATGCTATACTTGTCTTTATATCCCTCTTTGACCCCCATTTTGCATGCTTTTTTAAGCTTATCTAGCTTCTGTTTTCGGCCATCATCATAACTGGAAAGAGTCATATTTTGATCTTCTTGACATATTTCATTAAGGGTCTTTTCTGGTTTGATGAATGTTTGGGGTACCTCATGTTATAGCCTTATGTATCCTCAATCTTGCATGACATTTTTACCATGTTTACATACTGATTTGGGGGATGTCATCTACTGTAAATGTTCATATTTTTGGTCCCTCATCAGTGTTGTAGAAGGGTACTTTTCCATTTGAGCATTGCATATATCACTTGCTTCAATACCCCTCTCTTGGCCCGTATTTTTGCATGCTATTGTTGTCCTATCTATGCTCATTATTTCGCCATGTTTTGTACTGTAAATAATGCTATTTTGGGGCTGCCTTGATACTGTTTTGCATGTCATGTACCAATTATGCATGTTTAGTATGGCTATAGGCCATTCCGGGTGCTTATTATCGCATTTCGGGACCATTCCGGGCATTTGGTATCATTTCCCCACCTTTTGGGACTGTTTTGCACCATTTGTAAGTGCTGAAATTCCATTTGCATGTTTGCATATCATTTTTCATGTCATATCATGCTTAAACGCATTGCCTCGGTTTGCGCGCCCGTGTGCGCGCACTTCGAGGCACCTCATTTTCATCCGACGGCCTCTTATGTGAGTGTGGCTGAGGCTCACTCATGTTAGTATAAGTCCATTTCGCATTTCGTATGTCATTTCATGCTTTAATCCATTTCCTCGATTTGCGCGCCCGTGTGTACGCATTTCGAGGCAATTCTTTTTCATCCGACGGCCTCCCGTGTGAGAGTGGCTGAGGTCCTCTCATGTTGGTGTAAGTCCATCTGGCATTTTGTATGACATTTTCGCATCATTGCATTCCGTATGCCATTTTCTCGGTTTGCGTGCCCGCGGGCACGCACTTCGAGACATCTTATTTTAGCCTCATTACATATCATTTCCATGTCATTTTACATTCCGTATGCATCGCCTCGGTTGGCGCGCCCGTGGGCACGCATTTCGAGGCACTTGTTTTTTATCCGACGGCCTCTTATGTGAGTGTGGCTGAGGCTCACTCATGTTAGTGTAAGTCCAATTGCATTGCGTATGCCATTTTATGCCTTAGGGTCATTTCCTCGGTTTACGTGCCCGTCTGGCACGCATTCCGAGACATCTCATTGCATAGCATTGTGTATGTTAGGATTGTATTTTAGTTGCATTCATGCATATCATGCATATTGCATTGTGTTCGGGATAGGAGTTAGCTCGGGCACGGGAAACGAGGCACGTTCCGTACTCCGAGTGACGGAACGGGTCTCAATTCCCAAGTCACCGACACTCCGGATTTCCCATGATGGAGTTAGGTTTTGTTGTAGAATTCGTCTGCATTCATCCTATATTGAGTTGTGCAATCCGGCTCCTCGGCCATCATGCATCAAGATGCGTGATTGGTGGCACGAGGATCGAGGCATGCATATATTTGTGAAATACATTGCTATGCCCCTTTCCTGCTCTCTGTTGCAGCAAAATGAAGAGTCAGCAACTTTTCGGAGTCCGGCACGCATTTCGAGAAACATTGCAAACAGAGGCTAATTGGGGCATCCCAGTGGATTTCCGCGCAAGGCAGCCCAGCATACATTATTCAGCGGAGGTGAGGCAGCCCCTGGCTTGCATGCCAGTTTACAGCTTTCTTAGTTTAATTTGTTAATTAATTAGGAATTTGTATATTGTTTCGGACTGTACTATTCTTTTATTTCGGACTGTATTATTTATTCGGACCCTCTGCGCGAGGGCAATAATTGTAATAAGTGTGGGTGAGTGTGATGTATGTCTTCCAACCCCACGTCTTTCTTCCCTTTTATTTACCCGCTTATGATGGTTAGATATAGGGCATATTTCAATTAGCATACAGTATGACAGCATGTTTGCATCATTCATCTGTTTTGCACGCACCGGGCTCGGCGCATCATACAAACTGCATTGTACTTCAATTACAAGATGAATACATGTTAGTTGTAGCATTTCATACGCCATGTTTAGAATAGCCGAGCCTGCTATAGTTTGCATCTTTGCATGCGTTGCATTAGGCATTTCTGTATAATTAGGATCATGCATGATTTCTAATGTAGTTTCTGTTTTGGCTTGGAGTACTCGGTGAGTTTTATGCTTTAGCATCCTTGCATGCGTGTGAGTGACTGCCATGAATAGCATGCTTACCATGAGGCTAACTGCTTATATGATATAACTGCCTTGAATGCTTGTGGATGGAGGTTGAGTTATTTGAAGTGGGACAATGCGTTGACTGTTTGTTTTAAGCCCACTAGATAGTGGCAAAATCATGTTTTCTAAGCCCACCTGAGGGTGGCAAATCCGCGTCTTAGCCTACCTGCGGGTAGCACCATCAAACCATTTTCAAACAAACAAACATGAAGTGCTTTGTTCCAATTCAGGCGACTTGGTCTATACTTGTTTGCTGCGAGCATCACATAG
The DNA here is from genome assembly GCA_030407325.1 of Camellia japonica. NCBI lineage: Eukaryota > Viridiplantae > Streptophyta > Magnoliopsida > Ericales > Theaceae > Camellia > Camellia japonica. Next base: position 168,675,981 of record JAPPVO010000059.1, on the reverse strand, counting down.
TAACCTAGGCTAATAATCGGAATAAGAACTCACAATGTTTTCAAAAACAGATATCATGGTTAGTAGAGGCCGGTCTTTGACCGGGCGAGCGGGGGTGCTCACGAAGTGACCTTCCCCAATCGTACCCAAGTTCTTGAGCCGAGGCAACTTTGGTGATGACGGACACGTGGCCTTTGGCACCGAGTCAGGGTTTCCTAAATTTCCCATTTTAAAAATATTTAGGTGGCGACCCTGTATCTGGCAAAGCAGTCCATGTTTGGCACTTCTTTCAAAAAATCTGTTTTCAAAACGATTTGCCGGATTTGGACTCTTTGGTTCAAGATTAAGAACCGTGACATTTGAGTCTTCGAACTGTAGTGACCCAATATCGAACCAGAACGGGGGGGGACTCGCACTCCTTTCCCCGGGATGCGTTCGGGGACGTCTACAGTTTTTGGCGACTCTGCTGGGGATTTAGAGAACTTGACTCGAACTCATGATATCTGTTTTTGACTACACTTGTGTGTTTCTTTGCATTGCATTTGCATTGGTGCGCCTAGGACACCGTGTTTGCCATATGCCATTCCCGAACGATTTGCCGGAGGCTTGTCTTGTCAAGGCATGTCCATAAGGCTGATCGGCTCTGGGCTCTGACAGCATGGGAACACAAACCCCGGTTTTACCGGGGCACCCTTTTCGACCATTCGACCTAGTGCATATTCGGATCCATAGTGACCATTCCAAACTAGGACAGGTTGCTTACCCGTTTATAGGTTGTTTGAAACCGCTGCGTGCGTAGTGAAACCTTAGCTCCTGACAAAATAGGACAGGGAAACCCTATCCCCAACATAGGGGTGTTTTGGCTCTCACTTATTTGTTATGTGCTTTAGAGTGCGTCTCTACAGGAATGCATGTATCAGTCTATAAGTTTGGGCATCAGGCCTGCGGGCATCATTCAGGCCTGCGGGCATCAGTCAGTATTTGAGAATCAGTTGTCTGCGAATATCCGATTCAGTTTTGGGGAACAGTGAAATGGGGACAGTGATCAGTGATTAAGGACAGTGTATTTCCAGCTTATCAACTGCGTGTTGTGTGCCCGACTGTGTGTTGTGTGTATTTAATTTAAGCTGTTATGCTGCCCGTTTTTCTGGTTATTTATTTCCTTTTCGCTTTATTATCTTTTTGCTAGGGCAGGTTTTTAGCACGATTGCTTCCGAACCAGTAGATACCCCCCAAGCACATTGGACACGAGGTCGCCGACTCAACCGATCCGAGGATCTCGTTGACGGACATCCAGTGTTCTACTCCCTACCCCCAGTCGCCAGAAGAAGACCAAGGAGGCGCAGTGTGTCAGAGCAGGGATTACCGGGACAGAGGGCTACTTTGACAGTAAACAGCCAGGCTGAGATTTCTGTGTCTGCCATAGAAGTACATTTACCGGGCATCCAGATGGAACAGCAGAATACATCAGTGGTAGAGGCGATGATGCGCCAGATGCAAGAGAGCATGAGGCAGATGCAAGAGGATGCAGTCCGCCAAGCGGAATTTTCTAAACAACAAGCCGCAGTCATGGCCCAGCAGGCTGAGCTGATCACTAGGCTGCAACAGCAGAATGCAGCGTCTGCTTCACATCAGGTTCCTCCTCCACTAGCGGCTCCACTACCCGAGCAGGCACCTATGGGCCAGAATACCTTGCCAAATCCTCCGAATCCTCAGAATACCCTGCCAAACCCTCAGAATACCCTCCCCAACACCCAGAACACCCTACCCAATGTCCAAAATATCCAAGAGGATACCAACATTCCAACGGGGCTGGCTCCGCCCCCACTTCTGCCTCAACTGTCCAAGAATCTTACACCCAACCACCCGGACTCTCCCTTTGAGTTCGAGGTAGATCATACAGCTCTGAAGCTGAGTAAGCTGGAAAAACTTTTCAAGAAATCGCAGGGGGTGAAGGCCATCCCAGACATCGAAGATGGGTACACCGATGTGGCTGTAACATTGCCAGACAGATTCAAGATGCCACAGATTGATCGATTTGATGGGTCCGGGGACCCTATGGTCCATCTCCGGCTATTTTCAGACATCTTGAGGCCAATGGGCCTAACCCGACCGCAAAAGCTTTCCTTGTTTGGCAGAACTTTGTCGGGGGTGGCGGCCATCTGGTACGCCAAGTTAGAAGATGATGTGAAGAGAAATTGGGATGAGATGGCTGAGGCCTTCGTTGCGCAGTACTCGTATAATACACAGATCGAGATTACAACACGTGATCTCGAAACGACGAGGCAAGAACCCAAGGAGTCTTTCTCCGATTTTGTAACTCGGTGGAGAGCAAAGGCATCGATGATGACCTTGAGGCCAACAGATAAAGATCAAATCCGGATGATTGTGCGCAATCTCCAACCGAAGTTAATGCAGAAGATGATTGTACTCCCCTTTCCAACTTTCTCAGACTTACACGAGATGGGGGTACAGATCGAGGATGTGATGAAGCAAGGTTTAATCGACCAGGACCGGGAGCAGCCCCGAAGGACATTCAACCGCAATAACAACGTAGGCCCGAGTGGCGCTGCAAACACAAGGACTTCTGAGGTCGGTATGGTCACCACCACCCCCCCTTCTCAACCAAGGCCCGCAGCGGCCACACCCTTTTCCAGTACATCCAAGAGCAGTAACCAAGCCTCGAGATTTCAGCCCAGAGGCCAAAGAACCTTCACTCCACTATACATGCCTTTGTCCAAGGCTCTCGGGGTGTTAATCAGAAAGAAGCATCTGACACCTTTAGAGCCAAGGCCACTGCCAAATCCACTTCCTCCCTCTCATGATCTAGCAAAGTACTGTGCGTACCACCAACAGCACGGTCACGACACCGACCGTTGCTATAGATTGCGTCATGAGATCCAAGATCTTATCGACAAGCAGGTGATCGCGCCTCCTGAAAAACCAAACGTTACAACAAATCCTCTCCCACCACACAACCAAGCCCCTCCACCCAAAAGAGTCAACCTCATCCAAATTGGGGTCGTATCCTACGATCCTAGTATCTATATTACTCCCTCTCACCTACCCAAGCCAGAGGTGATCCTTCCTGATTGCACTGACTTGTGCATGTTGGACACCTTTACAACCCAATCTAAGCCAGTGGTGGTGACCACCGAAGACGGAACGGGGCAGGTTTTAAACTAAATCATTTGTCTATTTTGTAACCAAATAGATTGAAAAGAGGTATTTTCGACATTAAATTTAATGTAGATGTACATAAAATGTCTAAAATATTATTTTTTACTGAGTTTAATGACCAAAATATATGCGTTAGTTTTACTTAACATAAATAGATAAATATATTAAATTGAAAACAAATCAAAAGTTTAGAATTTAAATTGATAAAATTAAAAATTCAGGGTTCATTTGTTTAAAGGGTTAAATTCTAGTTTTTTTTTTTTCATAATTTTTTCTAATAATAATAAACAATAAATCTACAAACACATCATTGAACAAAAAAAATAATTGGATGAATGAAATTTTTGAGAAGTGAATTTTACCAATAAATTTTATAAAATATTATTTATATATATATTTTTTGTATCTTGATTTTTGTAATAAAGTAAAGAAAAGTGAGTAGGAAAAGATGATTTTGTTATGATGAGACCACATTGTATGGGTGGGGGGTGGTGGAAGGGGTCCATGACTCCATGTTATTTGTTGCACCTTTCCTCTTCTTTTCTCTTTTTGTTTGTTACGTGATGTGGTCTTCTTCTTGTTGTGTGAGTGCTAGCCACATGCTTGAATAAAAATGGACCACGTTATGTATGGATCATGTGTACTTGGATGGATATATATTAATGCATTATTGCTGTATTTGGTGGGGGATTTTAGAAGGGATTTGGAAAGAGAAAGAGAAAAGGTGTGTGAAATTACGTGAAATATGTATGTTTTATTCACATTTTACTTACCTTTTTCATTTCCTTTTCCAAATCCCTCATCAAATCCCTCAATCAAACACAGTATAATGCTATCATCCTAAAATATTTAACAAGAAATAGTTATATAATTGTTACATTTGAGATATAATACATGTTTTATGAAGTTGATATGCATAAAGAATCTAATCATACATTAATATTTTTGAGTAAAATTTGAGATAAAAATTTTGAGTGCATAATATATATGGTCACGTAACAATGTACAACATATTTTTAGGTGTTATACTATACATATTTTAGACCATATGTACGTTCGTCGAGTGTGCTATGACAATCAACAAATTAGTGAAGGGAAAAAAAATTGAGAAGTTATTAAAATCTAAAATTTAAAATTGTTGTATATAAGTAGTTGCACAATTTAGGAATTGAAAAAAAAACTGTGACAGCTCACACTAAGAAATGTGTGCTCTTTATAAAATATTAGAAGGCGTGGATATCCTATCCATATGGATGTGCTTGAATCAACTACCATATATAGACATGTAATATAATTGAATTCAACAGTTATAATTGTCCTTGCAATTTCAGATGGAAATTTTTGAAAAATAAAAATTGTGACATTTTATGTCAACACCGACTTAAGCTTTTGTTTTATATAATAGAAGAAGATATAGAATAGATATACAAGTTATGATCTAAATTATGCAAAATTACGAACAATTCTAGTATTTGGTTATGGGTTATTGTTGGATGGAGCTAAAAAATAATCAAAATAATTAAAATTGACGATTTATTATGACGTTTGGCTTAGGCTAAATATAAAAATTAAAAAAATTACAAATCAGTTCGATCCAAATCAAATTATATAATTTAGTATGATTTTTTTAAATAATTGGTCTAGTCCTGATTCACAAATTAGGTGAACCACGGGAGGCCATTTGCGAATTCAAAATCATAGTTTTGATTTGGAATCAAACCGAAACCATCTGTTTATACTCTTGTTGGAATTTTAGGTTTGTAACTTTTGATGGCATAATAGTGCTAGTTGTTAATTATTGAACAATATGGTTGCACAATGGTAGGTTTAATGTTGAGAAAAATCTCAAGATTTCATGGAACAGATTGGGTGATGGTATTCTTTGTTTCAAACCGAATCAAATCAAGATTAAAAGATTCGTTTTGATTCCAAAATTTATGGAATTGTAACTAGCATAATTGGTCCATGATTTTCTTCAAAATTGAACCAGACTCACCCTTAATTTGCTTATTTATGTTTGGACAAGGGTTTCCTCCAACCTACTATGGAGGAGCTCGATATGACATTCTATAATTGGTCACTTGTTACACAAATCAAAATTTATTCAATTTCTTAGTAGCTTTTTGGTGGTCAACGAAAGCATGTATTTAATAATTCTATATTATTTTCAGTAACTTATATATATTTTTTTATTAATTTAAACTTTTGTCTAAAATTATAAGTTTCTAAAATTATTTTATTATACTTGGATTTCTAAAATCCTTAATGCATTTATCTTTACTCCAGTTCAAAATTTGCATGGTGGATTTTCTATTATTATGAAACTCAATTTTCAAAATTGTTTTTATTCTGTTTGAGTTTTTTTTTTTTTTTTTTAATTTTTAAATTTAAATTTAAATTTTTTTTCCCTCTAGATCTTGTTTACAATAGTTAACATCTTGTATACAATAGCATTCATCTTGTTTTTACTCTGCATTTATCTTTTTTTTTTTTTTTATGTTTACAATAGTTAACATCTTGTAATTCTCTACTTATAAGTTATTATTTTGGCTGTGAAACAAAGACCAATGGGTCTAGATAGCCTCTTGATTCTAATGTAATTTTTTTTAATAATAAATAAATAAATTCCAATGTAATATTTTTCATTGTAATCATTGGAAAAATTATTTTTCTTTAATAATTGAATTATTATGGTTGCAAGAATGTGATGGTAGAGGATTTTAAAAAGATAAAAAAATTGAATTAAGTATTTTGGATGACTTATTTCACTTGAAATTGTCTCTATTTTTTTATTATCATATTTTTATTTATTTAGATAGAGTTTATTTATTTATTTTTATAGGATAAAATTTTGCTACAATTGTACTCCGCAATTAGTACTAGTTAATTGTCTAAATATAATGAAATTCTGTTAAAAAATAAAAGAATAAATTTTAGAAAAAGATTTAAAATAAAAAAGAATACATAAGTTATCTAAAAATATTTAGGATTCCTAACACATATTTTCTAACATTAATATTAAGGTTAATCACAAAAAAGTCGCTCAAAATTAAATATTTTTTTTGTTTGAGTAACAAGAGGCCAATTATAAATTGTCTCATTACTTGGGATGCAAGAACTCCTACATAAAGGATTGGAGGAAAACCTTTTTCTTTATGTTTATGATTGATTATGCTCCAAATAGTCCTATATTATCCTAAAGTGGTGTTGATTACTATTTTTCTTTTTATTTTTTTATTTTATAAAAAATAATTATAAATATAAAAAATATTACATCACACAGACCAGTATGATTATTATTATTATTATTTTTTCATTTGTGGGTTGGTGGTATTGGGCTCCAAAGCAGCCCACTAGCAAGAATATAGTGTGGATTCACAAAAATGCTTTTAGAAAACAGGCTCTGCTTTCGGGCTTGTCTGGACTTTGCCAAATTCAGATAATGAATTGGGCCCAAAGTATAATAATTTGTTTAATGCACAATTTTATTTAAAAGAGAGAGAGAAAAAAAAACTCTTATTAAATTGTACCTTCTTTAAATTTGAAAGTCAATGACAACTTTTTGAGTTTTTTGTTTTTCGTAAACTACTTTTTTTTCTTCATATTTTAGTTATTTAAGAAAAAAAAAAATTAGATGCATCTATTCTAGTTATATTTAAAAAATAAAATATTTATGAATAGATCTTTAAAAAGTTCACTAAAGATAAAAAAAAAAATAAAAATAAAAACAAAAAAATAGTAGATTTACTTTTTTATTTTTATTTTTTATTTGTTTTGTTTTTAGTGGACTATTTTTAGAATCTTTCATAAATATTTTACTTTTCAAGAGTATCTAAAAGTTAAAAAAAATTGTAAAAAATTAACTAAAGAAAATACGAAAAATTTAAAAAATTTAGAAATACGACAAGTTTTTTAAGCAGGGAAGGATGACGTAAAGTGATTTAAAATATATATTTCTTTTATTTTTGATTTTTTTAATTTAAGTATTTCTCATTTTACAAGAATTATTTTCTTTTTTATATATTTTTAATTAGAAAAAATTAGTTTAGTATACACACTTATTTAATCCTTACGGATAAACAAAATTTTGATGAATTATTAATAATTGCATAGAGTTTTTCACTATACAAAGTTGTCCGTAGTTGTTCTTGTTACTTATCTTTGTTCGATACATACTTCATTAGTTAGTAAGAAAGGTTTGTAAAATTGATTAATCTATATAATATTTGCAAAAATGGAAAAACTGCTTATTACGAATCTCAAATGATCAAATATTATTGATGTTTGATGTTTGGTTTGCAGCATTAATCCCATTATGATCCCACTTATCTACTGGTATTAAAATAATTAATCATGTTTCTCGTTTCTTCAATGACTTTACATGACAAAGAAAGGGAGCGCTTATCAATGTTGGAGATGGACGAATATAAAGTTGACACATCATTATGTACAAATTTTATGTAGGGTTTATTGGTGATGAATTCATTTCTATGAAGGAATATGACATTAGGTTTAAGGATTGATTTTTTATCATGATGAAGACATGATTAATGAAATTATTTGGTGAGAAAGACAAATTATTATTTTGAATGACTTTATTTATTTATTTATTTTTTTCATTTTTATGCAATTGCTGCTAGATCATTACCAGACAACCATCGATGCTAGAAAAGTTGTCGAAAAGTCGCTAGAAAAGTTGTCGAAAAGTCGCTGGTGGTGGTGATATGGAAAGATAGATAAATTAGATGGACAATAGAGGAATAACATAGATATGTGACAGATATATAACTGGGACAAATCGACAGATATGTAAAGGTAATATGGTCTTTGAAATTAGAGAATAAGTTAAGGACTATTAGACCAAAAGTTTTAAAATTGGACTTATAGCCTTAGTATCCTTTAATGTATAACTTTTCTATTTATATATTCAAATCTGATTGGTGCCCCGAAAAAAAGGGGCACTAATGCCCCGAATTTCCCAAAATAGAAAACAGAAAAACAGTTAAGGCAAAAAAAAAAAAAAAAAAAACAATTACCCAAATTAGAAATTAGGGGCATTAGTGCCCATTTTTTTAGTGCACAAATCATTTTTCTTTATATATTACTCGTTTCACTATTTGATATGTAAAACAATTATAACTTTTTGTAATTTTGTGAACAATTTGAGTAAAATAGTCATTTCAATGACAGATTAGACTACTTTGTCATGTATGACTATAATTATTTTTTGTAATAAATTTTGTGGTTCGTTTTGTGTAACTAGACTTTTTGCATTTGTGCATGACTGCTGCTAATAGATACCTTCTTTTTTAAGCACATATTTGTTGAATGTATCAAAAGATATGATTCTTCCTAAAAGTTGTATTTCATTTGAACATGTAAAATATGAGCAAAAGAATCATGTTGTGGTTCTTAACCTTTGTTTAATTGTGTTTAAAGTCATGCTGTTTAAAGTCATGCTATTCTCAAACTCATTGTCAAAGAAAAACATTCTTCCTTTCCATATAAAAGTTAAAGTTATCTTTTTATTATTTTTATGTTATAAAAAAATAATTATAAATATGGAAAATATTGTATGATTATTATTATTATTATTTTTTCATTTGTGGGTTGGTGGTATTGGGCTCCAAAGCAGCTCACTAGAATATAGTGTGGATTCACAAAAATGCTTTTAGAAAACGGGCTCTGCTTTCGGGCTTATCTGGACTTTGCCAAATTCAGATAATGAATTGGGCCCAAAGTATAATAATTTCTTTAATGCACAATTTTATTAGAAAAAGAGAGAGAGAGAGAAAAAAAAAAACTCTTATGAAATTGTACCTTCCTTAAATTTGAAACTCACAATGACAACTTTTGAGTTTTTTTTGTTTTTAGTAAACTTCTTTTTTTCTTCATATTTTATTTATTTTTTTTTAAAAAAAAATTAGATGCATGTATTCTAGTTATATTTAAAAAATAAAATATTTGTGAATAGATCTTCAAAAAGTTCACTAAAGACAAAAAATATAAATAAAAACAAAAAAAATGGTACATTTACATTTTTTTTCTTGTTTTTTTTTTATTGGACTATTTTTAGAATCTTTCATAAATATTTTACTTTTCAAGAGTATCTAAAAGTTAAAAAAAAATTGTAAAAAATTAACTAAAGAAAATACGAAAATTTTAAAAAATTTAGAAATAAGACAAGATTTTTAAGCAGGGGAGGATGATATAAAGTGATTTAAAAAAAATATATTTTTTATTTTTGATTTTTTTTTAAATTTAAGTATTTCTCATTTTACAAGAATTATTTTCTTTTTTATATATTTTTAATTAGAAAAATTAGTTTAGTATACACACTTATTTAATCCTTACGGATAAATAAATTTTTGATGAATTATTAATAATTGCATAGAGTTTTTCACTATACAAAGTTGTCCCTAGTTGTTCTTGTTATTTATCTTCGTTCGATACATACTTCATCAATTAGTAAGAAAGGTTTGTAAAATTGATTAATCTATATAATATTTGCAAAAATGGAAAAACTGCTTATTACGAATCTCAAATGATCAAATATTATTGATGTTTGATGTTTGGTTTGCAGCATTAATCCCATTGTGATCCCACTTATTTACTTGTATTAAAATAATTAATCATGTTTCTCCTTTCTTCACTGACTTTACATGACAAAGAAAGGGAGTGCTCATCAATGTTGGAGATGGACGAATATAAAGTTGACACATCATTATGTATAAATTTTATGTAGGGTTTATTGGTGATGAATTCATTTCTATGAAGGAATATGATATTAGGTTTAAGGATTGATTTTTTATCGAGATGAAGACATGATTAATGAAATTATTTGGGAAGAACAAACTATTATTTTGAATGACTTTATTTATTTATTTTTTACGCAATTGCTGCTAGATCATTGCTAGACAGCCATCGACGCCAGAAAAGTCATCGAAAAGTCACTGGTGGCGGTGATGTGGAAAGATAGATAAATTAGATGGACAAATAGATGACATGTGGATAATATAGGAATAACACGTGGACAGATATGTGATAGATAGATCACTGGACAACTAATTAATTAAGCAATAATAATGTTACAGCAGCAATTAAATTTGAGTACCAAATTTTAAATATATTTAACGTGTTATTATTGTATTAGTATATAACATAAAAACTTAGATACATTAAACTAATGCCTTAGGGGTTGTTTGGGGTGTCCTAAGTAAGTGTGCTTTTTGTCTTTTTGGACTAAAAAATTGAGATTGAAAATATGGATGTTTGGGTTAACTTTTTGACTTTTTATGGAAAAATGTGTAATAAAAAATTGTAAAAATTGATTTGTAGGGAAAAATTCCAATTGGGAGTTGTGCAGCCGTAATTGTTGACTTTTGGTGAATAGTTAGGTGTCGTTTGGCAAGGGCTCTTTGGGGCTTTTTTGGCTCTTTGAGCCACAAAAGACAGAATAGGCTCTTTGAGCCACAACAGACAAAATATCACATCTAACCCATAATCATTACACTCTTCTCTCACAAAAAAAGTCAAAAAAGTGAAAAAGTCAAAAAGTCTTTCCCAAACATATAGCCAAAAAAGTCAAAAAGTCAAAAAGCCAACCCACTTCCCAAACGTAAGTAACTTTTTGACTTTTTATCTTTTTTACAAGTTCCCAAACTTGACCTTATTACATTTGTTAACATCTAAAATTTGATAAATATAACAATATTAAGTAATCAACAATCATGCTTACAATTTTTTATTACACATTTTTCCATAAAAAGTCAAAAAGTTAACCCAAACATCCATATTTTCAACCTCACTTTTTTAGTCAAAAAAGACAAAAAGTACACTTATTTAGTCTTCCCAAACAAGGCCTCAGTGTTCAACATTCTTTTAGAAGCCAAGGCCTCCACATCATATGTAATTCTTTGAAAACCAGTGATAGTTTTTTCATATGCAAGAGTTAAAGAACTTAAAATTTTTTAGTAAAAATTTGAAAAATTATTATTAAAGAGTCAATTTTTTTTCTATTTTTTCAAACGTCTTTTTTAAAAATTAAAAAAATCAATTAAAAAATTAATTTTGAAAATAATCCTAAATAGGAAAAAAAGAAAGGGGATATTAGAATGAGAACTTTTATGTATTGGAGGTAGAGAAAGTGTTGTTGTAGATTAGAAAGAAAAGAAAAGAAAAGAAAAGAAAAGAAAAGAAAAAAGATATGGCAAATTGGACCAAAGAGACAGAGGGGCAATTGTTAATTGAGAGATGGTAGATAACTTTTTCTTGGGCCAACCCCCTTCCCGATCTGCAAATAGTCAATTTTAAAAGCAGCCGTTTTTTCTGACGTCTCATATCAGTGTTTTTAGTGATCATTCAACCATGAAACTCTGTTAAAAATAAAATAAAATGATACTATATATATATATATATTAATTGATATATTAATTAATGTATTAATAAATGATATGATATAATTTTAAAGATTTTAAATTTTTATAATTTATATAATGGGTATGGTTATAGTATTGAAGTGTCAATGTCATAGTATATGTTGTACACTAATTAGTATATTAATTGGTGCGTGTAACACCATTGTAAAAAAACCATGAAACTGAAAAAAAAAATAAAAAAATAATAATAACAATGGTAAATTATTTAGATATAAATTTTTTAGTAAAATTAAAATGGCTGAAATTAATGTAAATAGTGAGGAACACTCAAATAAATAACTATATATATGTCAAAACTAGATGATAATATCATTATTTTTTTCATTTGTATAATTAACAAATTACTAAAAATGACCTACCTAACATATGAATAAAAACTTTAAGGAGGTCAATGTAATAATGTTAAAAATATGAAATTATATATATATATATATATATATATTTTCAAATCTCAAGAGAAATGAGTGTGGTTTATCCTAAGAATAATAATAAGGGAAAATTACAAAGGAAAAAAAAAAAAAAATAGAGTTTGACTTTTATAAATAAACATTAAGTTTTTGATTTTGTCAGCATAAATCTTAAACTTTTGATTTGTTTTTAAACTAAATCATTTGTCTATTTTGTAACCAAATAGATTGAAAAGAGGTATTTTAGACATTAAATTTAATGTAGATGTACATAAAATGTCTAAAATATCATTTTTCACTGAGTTTAATGACTAAAATACATGCGTTAGTTTTACTTAGCATAAATAGATAAATATATTAAATTGAAAACAAATCAAAAATTTAAGTTTTAAATTGATAAAATTAAAAATTCACGGTTCATTTGTTTAAAGGGTTATATTCTGATTTTTTTTTTTCATAATTTTTTCTAATAATAATAAACAATAAATCTACAAACACATTATTGAACAAAGAAAATAATTGGATGAATGAAATTTTTGAGAAGTGAATTTCACCAATAAATTTTATAAAATATTATTTATTTACATATTTTTTGTATTTTGATTTTTATAATAAAGTAAAGAAAAGTGAGTAGGAAAAGATGATTTTGTTATGATGAGACCACATTGTATGGGAATCCGGATCCTCGGTAGCATTTTCCCGTCGCCATTTCCTGTAGCCCCCCAAAACGACGTCGTTTTGGGGGGGTTTTTTTTTTTTTTTTTTTTTCTTTTATTTTTCTTCTTTCTCTTCCGTCTGTGTTTGGTAGAAACCAGAGGGGGTAGAAACCAGAGGGGGAGGGGAGGGGAGGGGAGGGGAGGGGAGGGAAAGAAGAGAGAGAGGAAGGGAGAAGAGAGAGAGAGTGAAAGCAGAGATGAGGGGAGGGGAGGGGAGGGGAGGGGAAGGGAAGAAGAGAAGGGTCACGGCCGGTGAGGAGGAAGAGAAGGGTCACGGCCGGCGGGGGAGGGGAGGGGAGGGGAGGGGAAGGGAAGAAGAGAAGGGTCACGGCCGGCGAAGAGAAGGGTCACGGCAATGAGGAGGGTCACGGCCGGCGGCCGGCGAGGAGCTCCTCTCTCTCTTCTTCCCCTCGAGCTTCCATTTCTGTCACTCTCTCTCTCTGCTTTCACTCTCTCTTTCTTCTCCCTTCCTCTCTCTCTTCTTTCCCTCCCCTCCCCTCCCCTCTGGTTTCTACCAAACACAGACGGAAGAGAAAGAAGAAAAAGAAAAGAAAAAAAAAAAAAAAAAACCTCCAAAACGACGTCGTTTTGGGGGGCTACAGGAAATGGCGACGGGAAAATGTTACCGAGGATCCGAATTCCATTGTGTATGGGGGAGGTGGAAGGGGTCCATGACTCCATGTTGTTTGTTCCACCTTTACTTTTCTTTTCTCTTTTTGTTTGTCACGTGATGTGGTCTTCTTCTTGCTGTGTGAGTGCTAGCCATATGCTTGAATAAAAATGGACCACGTTATGTATGGATCATGTGTATTTGGATGGATATATATTAATACACTCAATGATGGATCTAGGGGTTAGGGGTGACCGCACCCTCAAAAATTTTAAAAATATTATATATTATATTAAAAATTTTAAAATAATTTAAAATTATAAGAATTCGCATCTTCAAAATTTTTTTTAGATAATTTTAAAATTATATAGAGTAGTCCCCTCAATTTTTCAAACTATAGAGTAGCCCCCAAAGTCTCAATCCTGGATCCGTCCTTGAATACACCAATGCTATCATCCTAAAATATTTAGGGGTTGTTTGGAATGTTATAAATAAGTGTACTTTTTGACTTCTTATAAAATATGGATTGTGTTTGAAGTGATGTGGTAGAGAGGTGATGTGACTTAAATAGGATAATGACTTTTTGACTTTTTAATTTTTTTAGAACACCCCAAATAAGGTCTTAACAAGAAATAGTTCTAGAATTGTTACATTTGAGATATAATACGGGTTTTATGAAGTTGATATGCATAATGAATCTAACATACATTAATATTTTTGAGTAAAATTTGATATAAAAATTTTGAGTACATAATATATATGGTCATGTTACAATGTACAACATATTTTTAGGTGTTATTCTATACATATTTTAGACCATATGTACGTTTGTTGAGTGTGCTATGATAATCAACAAATTAGTGAAGGGGAAAAAAATTGAAAAGTTATTAAAATCTAAAATTTAAAATTGTTGTATATAACTAGTTGCACAAGGGTAATTTAGGAATTGAAAAAAAATGTGACAGCTCACACTAAAGAAATGTGTGCTCTTTATATAATATATATTAGGTGTGGACATCCTATCCATATGGATGTGCTTGAATCAACTACCATATATAGATATGTAATATAATTGAATTCAACAGTTATAATTGTCCTTGCAATTTGAGATGGAAATTTTTGAAAAATAAAAATTGTGACATTTATGTCAACACCAACTTAAGCTTTTGTTTTATATAATAGAAGAAGATATAGAATAGATATACAATTTATGATCTAAATTATGCAAAATTACGAACAATTCTAGTATTTGGTTATGGGTTATTGTTGGATGGAGCTCAAAAATAATCAAAATAATCAAAACTGACGATTTATTATGACGTTTGGCTTAGGCTAAATATAAAAATTAAAAAAATTACAATTTGGTTCGATCCAAATCAAATTATATAATTTAGGATGCTTTTTTTTAATAATTGGTCTAGTCCTGATTCACAAATTAGGTGAACCACAGGAGGCCATTTGCGAATTCAAAATCATAGTTTTGATTTGGAATCAAACCGAATCCAACCATTTGTTTATACTCTTGTTGGAATTTTAGGTTTGTAACTTTTGATGGCATAATAGTACTAGTTGTTAATTATTGAACAATATTGAACAATGGTTGCACAATGGTAGGTTTAATGTTGGGAAAAATCTCAAGATTTCATGGAACAGATTGGGTGATGGTATTCTTTGTTTCAAACCGAATCAAATCAAGATTAAAAGATTCGTTTTGATTCCAAAATTTATGGAATTGTAACCAGCATAATTGGTCCATGATTTTCTTCAAAATTGAACCAGACTCACCCTTAATTTGCATATTTATGTTTAGACAAGGGTTTCCTCCGACCCACTATGGAGAAGCTCCGACATCCTAAGCGATATGACATTCTATAATTGGTCACTTGTTACACAAATCAAAATTTATTCAATTTCTTAATAGCTTTTTTGGTGGTCAACTTTAATAATTCTAAATTATTTTCAGTAACTTATGTAATTTTTTTTATTAATTTAAAATTTTGTCTAAAATTATAAGTTTCTAATATTATTTTGTTATACTTGGATTTCTAAAATCCTTAATGCATTTATCTTTACTCCAGTTGAAAAATTGCATGGTGGATTTTCTATTATTATGAAACTCAATTTTCAAAATTGTTTTTACTCTGTTTAAGTTTTTTTTTTTTTTTTTTTTAATTTTTTAATTTTAATTTTAAATTTTTTTTGTCTCTAGATTATGAAACCAATTTAAATATAATAAGGTTATTTTGTTTCAATATATCATAGTTTACAATAGTTAACATCTTGTAATTCTCTACTTATTAAGTTATTATTTTGGCTGTGAAACAAAGACCAATGGGTCTAGATAGCCTCTTGATTCTAATGTAATTTTTTTTAATAATAAATAAATAAATTCCAATGTAATATTTTTCATTGTAATCATTGGAAAAATTATTTTTCTTTAATAATTGAATTATTATGGTTGCAAGAATGTGATGGTAGAGGATTTTAAAAAGATAAAAAATTGAATTAAGTGTTTTGGATGACTTATTTCACTTGAAATTGTCTCTATTTTTTTATTATCATATTTTTATTTATTTAGATAGAGTTTATTTATTTATTTTTATAGGATCAAATTTTGCTACAATTGTACTCCGCAATTAGTATTAGTTAATTGACTAAATATAATGAAATTCTGTTAAAAAATAAAAGAATATATTTTAGAAAAAGATTTAAATTAAAAAGAATACATAAGTTATCTAAAAATATTTAGGATTCCTAACACATATTTTCTAACATTAATATTAAGGTTAATCACAAAAAAGTCGCTAAAAATTAAATATTTTTTTTATTTGAGTAACAAGTGGCCAATTATAAATTGTCTTATTACTTGGGATGTAAGAACTCCTACATAAGGGATTGGAGGGAAACCTTTTTCTTTATGTTTATGATTGATTATGCTCCAAATAGTCCTATATTATCCTAAAGTGGTGTTGATTACTATTTTCTTTTTATTTTTTTATTATAAATATGGAAAATATTACATCACACAGACCAGTACGATCAGCTTGTTTGGTTTCATTTTTTTGAAAACAGTTTTCAGAAAATTCTACTTTCTTATTTTTCGTATTATTTTGTTTTTACTAAATTTTTTTAATATTTTAAGCAATTTTTTTTTAATTTTTAGACACACTTAACATAAATACAAATAAAAAATATAATTTTTGTGAAAAAATCTTTTAAAAATTCAATAAATACCAAAAATACAAAAAAAAAAAAAATGAAAATTTTGTATATTTTTCGTTTTTTTATGTATTTGTTAATTTTTAAAAATATTTTTTCATAAATTTTTTACTTTTTAGATACATCAGAGTAAGGTTCATCTAAAAAAGTAAAAATATGATTAAAATTTTAAAAATATTCACTAAAAACAAAAAATCACAAAAAACAAAAAACTCAATTTTCAAAAAACTTAATCCAAAAAATTTAAACCAAACACACTGATATTATTATTATTATTATTATTATTATTATTATTATTTCATTTGTGGGTTGGTTGTATTGGGCTCCAAGCAGCCCACTAGCAAGAATATAGTGTGGATTCACAAAAATGCTTTTAGAAAACAGGCTCTGCTTTCGGGCTTGTCTGGACTTTGCCAAATTCAGATAATGAATTGGGCCCAAAGTATAATAATTTGTTTAATGCACAATTTTATTTAAAAGAGAGAGAGTGAGAGAAAAAAAAAAAAGGGGAACTTACTGATAAGTCCCATGTAACAAGTTCAAAACCCAGCTAATCCCAAAACAAAATACTTGCACCAATTAGTCCAACATATTTTTAATTGTTACCAAAAAATCCTTTTTTTTTTTTTTTAATTTACAGACACTGTTCACATCTTACTACCGTCGGACTTCCGACAAACGGTCGCCGGAGACTCGTCGGAATGTTCAACATCGCCGGAAAGTCGTCGGAGTGTTTAAAACATGTTATGAAACTGTAAAATTTTACAGTTCTAAAGCATGTTATAAAACTGCAAAATTTTACAGTTTTAAACCATGATTCATTCCAGCACAAAAAAAAAAATTTCAAACTGCAAAATTTTACAGTTTTTACCGCCTGTAACTAAAACTCGAAAATTACTTGTTCAGAATTCGAAATTTTTTTCATTACAAATCTGTGTGATAGCTGTACAAATCTGAGTCATTACAGATCTGTTTCAATAATATTATAGATCTATTTCATCATCAACAACAACAACCATAGATCAACAACTATCCCAAAAAAAATATGTAAATAGAGAGAGAAAGAGAGAGAAATTGACAAAGATATATACACAAATCTGTTCAATCTAAGCACAGATCTGAGGATGAGCGTCTTCTTGTTCTTGTTCTTCATCGTCTTCTTGTTCTTCAGTTCTGCATCGTACCAAATCTAGTCACTCTGATCAGATCTTCGGTGTCAATAATCGATCTGCGTGGTGGAGAAAGTGGCGACGGTGGTGCCGTAGAGGTTCAGATCGGCATAGACGTTCAGATCGGCAGGTCGTAAAGAGAGAAGCAACACTTGCACCATCGTCTATGACGAAGAGGATGAAAGAAAAATGTAGAAAAAAGAGAAAGAAGAAAACGTAACAAGAGAGGCAAAAACCAGAGAGATAAAGGAAAGGACTTTTTAGTGCACTCAAAAAGTTTTGGGATTAAATGGACTCCACATGTCCCACATGGGACCTGTGGGTAATTTCCCCAAAAAAAAAAAAAACTCTTATTAAATTGTACCTTCTTTAAATTTGAAACTCAATGACAACTTTTGAGTTTTTGTTTTTTATTTTTTGTTTTTGGTAAACTTCTTTTTTTCTTCATATTTTAGTTATTTTTTTTTAAAAAAAATAAAAATTAGATGCATCCATTCTAGTTATATTTAAAAAATAAAAATATTTATGAATAGATCTTAAAAAAGTTCACTAAAGACAAAAAAAAAATAGAAAATAAAAACAAAAAAAATGCTAGATTTACTTTTTTTTTTTTCATTTGTTTTGTTTTTAGTGGACTATTTTTAGAATCTTTCATAAATATTTTACTTTTCAAGAGTACCTAAAAGTTAAAAAAATTTGTAAAAAATTAACTCAAGAAAATACGAAAATTTTAAAAAATTTAGAAATAAGACAAGATTTTTAAGCAGGGGAGGATGATATATAGTGATTTAAAAAATATATATTTTTGATTTTTGATTTTTTTTAATTTAAGTATTTCTTATTTTACAAGAATTATTTTCTTTTTTATATATTTTTAATTAGAAAAAATTAGTTTAGTATACACACTTATTTAATCGTTACGGATAAATAAAATTTTGATGAATTATTAATAATTGCATAGAGTTTTTCACTATACAAAGTTGTCTGTAGTTGTTCTTGTTATTTATCTTCGTTCGATACATACTTCATCAATTAGTAAGAAAGGTTTGTAAAATTGATTAATCTATATAATGTTTGCAAAAATGAAAAAACTGCTTATTACGAATCTCAAATGATCAAATATTATTGATGTTTGATGATTGGTTTGCAGCATTAATCCCATTGTGATTCCACTTATCTACTGGTATTAAAATAATTAATCATGTTTCTCGTTTCTTCAATGGCTTTACATGACAAAGAAAGGGAGCGCTTATCAATGTTGGAGATGGGCGAATATAAAGTTGACACATCATTATGTACAAATTTTATGTAGGGTTTATTGGTGATGAATTCATTTCTATGAAGGAATATGACATTAGGTTCAAGGATTGATTTTTTATCATGATGAAGACATGATTAATGAAATTATTTGGTGAGAAAGACAAACTATTATTTTGAATTACTTTACTTATTTATTTATTTATTTCATTTTTACGCAATTGCTGCTAGATCATTGCCGGACAACCATCGATGCTAGAAAAGTTGTCGAAAAGTCGCTGGTGGTGGTGATATGGAAAGATAGATAAATTAGATAGATAAATTAGATAGATAATAAAGGAATAACACAGATATGTGACAGATATATAACTGGGACAAATAGACAGATATGTAAAGGTAATATGGTCTTTGAAATTAGTTTGCCATTTTTGCCAAAAAAGAATAGAGTTAAGGACTATTAGACCAAAAGTTTTAAAATTGGACTTATAGCCTTAGTATCATTTAATGTATAACTTTTCTATTTATATATCATTACTCGTTTCACTATTTGATATGTAAAACAATAATAACTTTTTGTAATTTTGTGAACAATTTGAGTAAAATAGTCATTTCAATGATGGATTCGACTACTTTGTCATGAATGACTATAATTATTTTTTGTAATAAATTTTGTGGTTGGTTTTGTGTAACTAGACTTTTTGCATTTGTGCATGACTGCTGCTAATAGATACCTTCTTTTTTAAGCACATATTTGTTGAATGTATCAAAAGATATGATTCTTCCTAAAAGTTGTATTTCATGTGAACATGTAAAATATGAGCACAAGAATCATGTTATGGTTCTTAACCTTTGTTTAATTGTGTTTAAAGTCATGCTATTCTCAAACTCTATTGTCAAAGAAAAACATTCTTCCTTTCCATATAAAAGTTAAAGTTATCTTTTTATTATTTTTATTTTATAAAAAAATGATTATAAATATGGAAAATATTGTATGATTATTATTATTATTATTATTATTTTTTCATTTGTGGGTTGGTGGTATTGGGCTCCAAAGCAGCTCACTAGCAAGAATATAGTGTGGATTCACAAAAATGCTTTTAGAAAACGGGCTCTGCTTTCGGGCTTATCTGGACTTTGCTAAATTCAGATAATGAATCGGGCCCAAAGTATAATAATTTCTTTAATGCACAATTTTATTAGAAAAAAAGAGAGAGAGAGAAAAAAAAAAAAACTCTTATGAAATTGTACCTTCTTTAAATTTGAAACTCAATGACAACTTTCGAGTTTTTTGTTTTTAGTAAACTTCTTTTTTTCTTCATATTTTAGTTATTTAAAAAAAAAAAAAAATTTAGATGCATCTGTTCTAGTTATATTTAAAAAATAAAATATTTGTGAATAGATCTTAAAAAAGTTCACTAAAGACAAAAAATATAAAATAAAAGCAAAAAAAATGGTACATTTATTTTTTTTTCTTGTTTTTTTTATTGGACTATTTTTAGAATCTTTCATAAATATTTTACTTTTCAAGAGTATCTAATAAAAGTTAAAAAAAATTGTAAAAAATTAACTAAAGAAAATACGAAAATTTTAAAAAATTTAGAAATAAGACAAGTTTTTAAGCAGGGGAGGATGACGTAAAGTGATTTAAAATATTTTTTTTTATTTTTATTTTTTAAATTTAACTATTTCTTATTTTACAAGAATTATTTTCTTTTTTATATATTTTTAATTAGAAAAAATTAGTTTAGTATACACACTTATTTAATCCTTATGGATAAATAAATTTTTGATGAATTATTAATAATTGCATAGAGTTTTTCACTATACAAAGTTGTCCGTAGTTGTTCTTGTTATTTATCTTCGTTCAATACATACTTCATCAGTTAGTAAGAAAGGTTTGTAAAATTGATTAATCTATATAATTTTTGCAAAAATGAAAAAACTGCTTATTACGAATCTCAAATATTATTGATGTTTGATGTTTGGTTTGCAGCATTAATCCCATTGTGATCCCACTTATCTACTGGTATTAAAATAATTAATCATGTTTCTCTGTTCTTCAATGACTTTACATGACAAAGAAAGGGAGTGCTCATCAATGTTGGAGATGGACAAATATAAAGTTGACACATCATTATGTACAAATTTTATGTAGGGTTTATTGGTTATGAATTCATTTCTATGAAGGAATATGATATTAGGTTTAAGGATTGATTTTTTATCGAGATGAAGACATGATTAATGAAATTATTTGGGGAGGGCAAACTATTATTTTGAATGACTTTATTTATTTATTTATTTATTTTTTACGCAATTGCTGCTAGATCATTGCTAGACAGCCATCGACGCTAGAAAAGTCATCGAAAAGTCACTGGTGGTGGTGATATGGAAAGATAGATAAATTAGATGGACAAATAGGTGACATGTGGACAATAGAGGAATAACACGTGGACAGATATGTGATAGATAGATAACTGGACAAATAGATAGATATGTAAAGGTAATATGGTCTTTGAAATTAGTTTGTCATTTTTGCCAAAAAAAAGAATAGAGTTGAGGACTATTGAACCAAAAATTTGAAAATTGGACTTATAGCCTAAGTATCCTTTTATGTATAACTTTTCTATTTATATATCTTTACTCGTTTCACTATTTGATATGTAAAACCATAATAACTTTTTGTAATTTTGTGAAAAATTTGAGTAAAACAGTCATTTCAATAATGGATTCGACTACTTTGTCATGTATGACCATAATCATTTTTTGTAATAAGTTTTGTGGTCAGTTTTGTGTAACTAGACTTTTTGCATTTGTGCATGACTGCTGCTAATAGATACCTTCTTTTTTAAGCACATATTTGTTGAATGTATCAAAAGATATGATTCTTCCTAAAAGTTGTATTTCATGCGAACATGTAAAACATGAGCACAAGAATCATGTTATGGTTCTCAACCTTTGTTTAATTGTGTTTAAAAGTCATGCTATTCTCAAACTCTAATGTCAAAGAAAAACATTCTTTTCTTTTTCTTGATTTTCTTTCTTATTTATTTATGATGATTCCCCTCTTATGAAAAAGAAAACAAAAGCAAATAAAATAGCAGGAACACAATTATCCCACAATTTGCTTCAATTATAAACAAGAACAATTGTACAAATCGTGATTTAAAAAAACTATGCAAAAATTAAGAGTTAATTTTAATTGTTCGTAGTCAAATTTTGTACTTAAAAGATTTATATAAGATCATAAAGTACGTAATACATAGCTCATGGATGATTCATTGATATGTCGAAAGCGATAGATTAACGAACCTAAGAAAATTTTGTATTTATTTTAATTACTTCCAAAATAATTTCATTTAACACGTAATTAACCTCATAAAAAGTTGCCCATGAAGGAGTTCAAGTTGGCAAGTTCGATACCAAATATTAGTGAAGGAAATGGACAGAAGGGAAATTCTATACTCAAATTGCTCTTCTATAAGAATCAACTTTTCTTGCGTGTAAGCAATTTCAAAAGAGAAGATTAGTTTGCCACAAGGTTTGGATTCCAAAAATTCAGGTGAATCAATCTAGAAGTATTAGTAGAATCTAATGCCTCAAAACTTAGAACATTTTCCTATCGAAATTAAAGGAATGTAATCCCCAATAATATTACTTTAGCAGCCATAGGTAGTATTATCCTTCGTATCTTTACTAGTGACGACCTTATGATTTTTCTTCACTAGGGTCATAAAAAACTTAAACAAGTTTTATAAAAAAAATGAAAAATTCAGTCTTATAAATATTTATTTTCAATAATTGATAAATACAATTTAAATTTATTTGAATCACAAACATAGGGTTTAGTACGTTCACGTGAATGTTTTTTTTTCTCTCTCTTCTTTTTAATGCATAAACTTTCACATTGCCCTCAACAAGTTTATATATTTTGAAATCATTGCATAATAGTTTCATTATCAATACTACAAAATATTTCATTTTCAATTATATGCGATCACTATAACAAAAATCACTTTTTAGTCGCCAAAAGTCACTTTTATACCTTCCCCGACTGATTTTTTTGTCACCAGTGTTGTCGCGAATAAATGGTCGCCCAAGGTTTTGGCGACTAAAAGCGTTTTAGTCGGCAAAAAGTCAGCTACTCCCAGGTTTCGAACCACTAACGTCCCAGCCTCTGTAAACCTTCACCAACACTCTCCCCACTACGCCACAAGAACATCACATGAATATAAATGCAACATATATTATTTATATGATATATTGACCGATATTAATAGAAAACAATATATATATATATATAAATAATTATTTTTATTTAATATATTTTACGAAAAAAATAAAGTATTTACTAAAAAAAATAGGGGAGCACTTTTGGCGACTAAATATGAATTTTAGTGGCCAATTCTATGCTTTTTGGCTACTAAATGCTGTTTTGTCGCTAAATACATTAATTTCCGCCCAAAAAAAACAACTTTCGGCGACTAAACTGATTTTTAGTCGCCAAAAGCTCCACTTTTGCCGACTAAACTCAGTTTTAGTCGCCATTTGTCCACTTTTAGCTACTAAATTTTTTTTAGTAGCCAAAAACCTTTACTTTTGGCTACAAAAAATTTGTTTGTCGGTAAAACACCTAGATTCAGCGACTAAAGTATTTTTTAGTCGCCAAAACCTATAGTTTTGGCTACTAAATGCTTTTAGTCGCCAAAAACCGTGCCTTTTAGCTACTAAAATTTTTTCAGTCGCAAAAACTCCTATATTCGGCGACTAAACTGACTTTTAGTCGCTAAAAGCCCTACATTCGGCGACTAAAGTGCTTTAGTTGGCAAAAGTGCTCAAGTTTGGCGACTAAACTGATTTTAGTCGCCATTTGTACTACTTTCAGCGACGAAAATACTTATTTTAGTCGCCAATTCTGCATTTTCTTGTAGTGGATCAAACAATCATTCATCCATTGATCTCTTATTCAATTGGACAATTTATTCTTTGTGAATTTCATTGCTAAAATAGTGTTTTTGTCCATTATAGTCCCTATTTGTAAAAGTAATAAAATAGATATTCTGTACTCAAATCGCCCATATTCTCTATTGGTAAAAAAATAATATAAATTTTGTTTTGACTCTTTGCATTAAGTTCAATTTTTATAAATAAATGAGGTCAATTTTAACAAATAAATATAAATATTTTTTAATAGTCTTCTAAAATTAATGGGGTCAATTCATACCATGTCATTATAAACAGAATCGCCATGCATCGAAACAGATGGAGAGAAGAATGGAACATTTTCAGTGGCACCATTATTTAAAGATGCTGTTATCCATTGCCTTGTCGCATTTTTAGTAGATGTATTGGTCCCTTAATAACATGAATACTGTATCTTTAAAGAGTACTTGTATCATATATTTGATGCATAAAGACCACATAAATGAGAATAAGAATAATATGCATCCCCAATGGAACAATACAAGAATTCCACAGTGGAATCTTAATCATGAACCAATTTGATGTAGTAACCAGCAAATCTTAATCCTCCTACCTTATTTTTTCTTGACAGATTTTTTTTGAGAATTTAAACACGTTTTGGATGAAAGAATTTATACGAGTTTTGGGTGCAAATTGGGAGTTTTGTTATTGTTCGTTAATTTCTTGCCAACCAAATGTGCATGTTTGTTGCATCAAATTGAATTTAAGCTATGTGGCTTCCGCAATTGATACCTATTCATGCTTTTTTTTTTGTAACGTTTTATTTATTTAATAAAATATTACTTCTTTTACCGATCCAAAACAAAAACAGAAAACAAAAAACAAATGGAGATTTGACTTGAAAGACAATGTTAAAACACCGATAAAGCTTGTTCCTTGTAAAACTCACTTGGATTTTTCTTTCCTTTATGATTTTTTGTTTTCATTTTTGTTTTGTTCTTCTAAATTTCCTTTGCATTGACAGCAATGACACAATGCAGCCATTCCACAGTTAAGAGTTTAGACACTAGATCAATTAAAGGCAAGTTTGGCAAGTTGTCAAAAAGTTACTCAAAAAGTTAAAAAGTTATCACTATTCATCAAAAGTCAAAAATTACGATTGCACAACTCCCAATCCTAATTTTCTCCTACACACTAATTTATACAATTTTTTAATACACATTTTTTTATAAAAAGTCAAAAAGTTAACCCAAACAACTATATTTTTTTCCTCAACTTTTTAGTCCAAAAAGTCAAAAAATGCACTTATTTAGGATATCCCAAACAACTCCTAATTTCACACGAATATATTAACAATTAAAATCACCATAAATAAAAAATCAATAAACGTAAAAAGCCTCAAGGGGTTGGCCTTGTGACTTGAGGTCTAAGTTTTAGGGTATATTCCTCTAGGTCTTAGGATACTGCGGACCGCAGGAAAACCTGTTTCGAAAGGTTTGTTCGGGCTGTAGAGATTAGTCTAGTGCACGAAAGTTGGCTCAAGATACCGTGCATAATAATATAAAAGAAAAGACAAAAAAATAATAATAAAAATAAGAAAAAAGAAATAGCATGTAAAATTGATGAGAGGCACCACATCCAGTTGTCCTAAAACAGAACATACAACTCAATCTTACAGAGTATCTAAAACCGAACATACAACTCAAAATTTTATAGAGTATCTAATATGTAAAAGGGTCATTGGCGAATGGGAGTGTGAAGTCTTTGTCAAATTATCCAAAAATATTTATGAAAGTATAGCGAGTTGTTAAAATTATCCAAAAATATATATGAAAGTATAGGGGAAGGAAAATATCCAGCCCCTATGGATATTTATTACCATATTTAACAAAACTAAAAGGATTTGAAAAAAGGCATGGCGAGTTGTTAAATATTTTGCTCTTTATACATCTCTTCCACAACTTCGCCTTATGGTGATAATAGCAAGAAAATTTTATTTGTACATTCAAATCATATCATGAAGTCTTTGTTCGTTGGGTATAGCTAGAGGCGGGTATGGGCGAGTTTAGGCCGGATCAAAACAGGTTATGCATTTAAAGCAGCTCAATTCAAACCCACCTATTTAATAAATGGGTTTAAATGGATTGGGTTGAGTTGGATATGAGTTGGACAAATGAACCCAAATAACTCATTTGCTTCATTTTTTAAAATTCTTTTTTTATTTTTTATTTTTTAAAATTTTTATTTTAAAAAAAAACTCTTTGTGTTTTTTTATAAAATTCTTTTCTTTTTAAAATTTATTTTTATTTTTTATTTTTTCAAAATAAATTATATTTTATTTTTGAGCTGTTGCAGATAATCCCCTGAGATTTAAAAATATGCATATATCTCCCCTATGGTTTTGAACTGATCTACAACTGTTATCTTTTCTATCTAAACAAATGGCAAGTGGGCTGCACACGCTCCATTTGCATGTATTGGTCCGTTTGACAACTTTCCCTCAAAAAATGATTTAACCAAAAGACCAAACTGACCCTATCTTTTACTATATAAGACAATACTATAAAATGGATGCTATACTCCACCCAAACTGGAGGGAAAATGGAACCATCCTAAAACAATTAGTACTCCGTCTCCCTTTTATATTTATTTTTTTAATTATATTTTTATCTCTTATTTATTTTATATTTTATTTAATCAAATATTTATTTGTTTAGTTTGTCTTCCACTCTATACTGTCTTTTTCATTTTTTAATTTTATTGTTTAATTTTTCTTAAACTTTATTATACAATTTATTAGGAATATTAAAATGTCTTCTACAAGTAATATTAGAGAGGAAACACCTGATTATATTTTATTAAACTTTATTGTACAATTCTTTTCTATTATATTTTATCTCTTATTTATTTTATTTTTTTTTTTTATTTAATAAAATATTTATTTGTTTAATTTGCCTTCCACTCTATAGCGTTTTTATTTTCTTTTATTTTATTGTTTATTGTTTAATTTTCTTTAAACTTTATTATATAATTTGTTAAGAATATTGAAATGTCTTCTTCAGACAACATTGGAGGGGAACCACTTAATTATATTGTATTAAACTTTAGTATACAATTTGTTTATATTCTTTAACAAATTAGTCTTATTAGACATAATTCAATCAAATATGATGAATTGGATTTCTCATGACATAATTTTTTCAAACTATTTTTAATGCTAAAATATATGTGACTATTTTATTTTATTTTTGGTTTTTTTAGTCGACTTTTTTTTTTTGGTATTAATTTGTATTATTTTTATTGTATGATTTGAGTTAATAAAAATACAAAATAATATTTTTATGGTTTAATTATTTTTATCTGTATGGTTTATTAGTATTTTTTGTTTATACAATTTAGGTTAACATTTGTGTAGTTTGAATATTATTATTATTATTATTATTATTAATTTTGTGCAATTTGAGTTAATATTTTTTATTAGTCTTTACGTTTTTAGTAAATAAAAAATAATATTTTCCTGTTCAAAATAATTCTAAATAATTGTTGCTTACATTAATTTCAAATCATATAAATTATTTTAATTATGTAAGTTTTAATATATTTATTGAATTATTAATTTTAACGAGTAAGTGTGTGTAAGAGTAAACTAGTCTTTTTAACATAAATTTTAATGATATGATGATTGCAGTTTAAAATTATAAGGGAGGTGTTTGCATGTTTCAAAACATTAGGGGATCATCTGCAATAGCTCAAAATCATAGGGGATTAAGTTTTTTTTGCCCTTTTTAAATTTATTTTTATAAAAAAATTAATTTTTATTATTATTAAAAAAAATTATTTCTTATTTTTAATTTATTTTTAAATTTTTAGGTGGGCTTAAATAAGTATCCACGTCCAACTCATGTTTAATCCAATTTTAATTGAATTGACAATGAGCAACCCATTTAAGCCCATTTATTGATTTGGGCAGATTTATATAAATTTTAAATAGGTATAATTAAATGAGTTTATGTGTTTGGACTGAGTTTGTCATCCCTATGTATGGCATATTCCATACAAGAATTCCATAGTTAATTTCATTAATTAAAAAAAGTGAGGTGAGTGATATGATTTGATATGTACTATGTAGAGTGAGAAAGAAAAAGAGGAGAGAAGGAAAGTGCATGTGTGTGATGTATGCGTGGTGGGAGGTGAATGTGTCAGTGTGTGTAAGGGTAAACTAGTTTTTTTGACATAAACATTAACGGTATGACGATTACAGATTAGTCCAAAATCATGGGGGAGGTATTTGTATATTTCCAAAGCTTAGGGGGGTCATTTGCAACAACTCAAAATCACAGTGATTAAGTTTTTTTTGCCATTTTTTAAATTTATTTTTATAAAAACATATTTTTTGAATTTAATTTTTTAGACTAGTTTAAATGGGTATTAATGTCTAACCCATGTCTAACCCAATTTTAATTGGGTTGACAATGAGCAACCCATTTATTTATTTGGAAAGATTTATATGAATTTTAAATGAACATAATTAAGGGAGTTCATGCGTTTGAATTGAGTACGTATAGCGTATACCATACGAGAATTCCACAGCTAATTTCATGAATCAATTTGATGCAGTACCATCAAATGTTATTCCTCCGTCCTTGTTTTGTACATATTTCGCATTACACTTGAGGATTTCAATTGGAGGACTTAACAAGTGAATGTTAAAGCACTTTAGGCACCGTTTAATTGTCTGAATTAGATGTAAGGGCTCGAGGAGAATATATAATATCTAAGAATATATGATGAGATATAATATATTATAAGATATGGGATGGATTATATATATTGTGTGGTCACTTATATTATGTTTGATTGAGGTAGAATAGATGATGGAATAAGAAGACAGTAGTTATTTTTTGCTTTTGAATGAAAGATGAGCTATATCTGATGATGGAAAATATACAATACCATTGCATATTCACTTTTGCATCATATACTATCTGAACTCTCTATATTGAGAGCAACCAAACATGAGATACAGAGAGACAAAAAAATATGTGAGACTCACCTCAATTTGTATCCGGCCCCACCCTTATATCCCACTTTATATACTGTATGTAAACAAACAAGGCCTTAATTAAGGTTTGTTTAACTAAGACACAAATGGGGAAACTATTAGAATTCTTGGTTGAATAATGTAAATTGATGTTTCATGCAAGAATCAACAACAATGTCACAAAGTGGCCATTCCATTGTTAGGGCTTTGGACACTAAAATAATTAATTTCACACAAATATATCAAGAATTAAAATCATCATAAATCAAGAAATGTATAATTGATGAGAGGCACGTCAAATTGCAATCTAAAGTTGTATTGGTCATTTTTTTTTGGGTGCAAGTACTAAGAACAAAATATCACTGTAAAATACAACCCATAATCTCAAAAAGTATTTGCCACGTTGCTCAATTGATGACAGGCAAGGGGTGTCAAATCTTTCTCAAAATGTCCAAAAACATGTATGAAAATATTGAGGGATCACATCATATATTAACATATTCAACAAGCAAGAAGGAATTGGTATTTGACCAAATATGACAAAAAAGGCATTACTAGCTAGTTATTCACAATGTTGGCCTTGATGCACATCTTCTTCAACTAGGCCTTATGGAGGATAATAGCAGAAAGTTTAATTTCTAAATACACATCATATTCATAAAACACTTTCTTGGTATCATGTTCAGTTATAGCATATACCCCACAAGAATGAAGAATTCCATTGGGGGGAATATTACTTCCGTAGGTCAATTTGATGTAGTAACCATCAAATGTTCCTCCCATCTTATTTTGTATAGAATTCACAGTACAAAAATTTTCTTTGTATATATAGATAGCATCATGTGTGTGCGCACCTGAACTTTTCACACCACAACAATTGGCACTTTTAGTCACCAAAAGTTAGTTTTTAGTTGCTGAAACTTTTTTGATTGCTAGATTAGTCATTGAATAATTGTCGGAAAGGTAATTGGCAACTGAAAGAGGTTTAGTTGCTGAAAGTATTCAATTGGCGACTAATTTTTTAGTCGCCAAAAGCTTTCAAATAAAATTAATAGCGCATTTTCAGCGACTAAAACTTGTAGTCACCAAAAGCTTCCAAATAAAATTAATAGCGTATTTTCAGCGATCAAAACTTTTAGTTGCCAAAAACTTCAATTATTTTAAATATTTAGTTGTGATTTTTTTTTTCATTTTATTTTTTTAGCTACTAAAAGTTTTAGTCGCCTAAAGTTTGATTTTTTTTGGTCAGTCGCCAAATTTTATTTTTCATTTAATTTTTTTTAGCTAGTAAAGTCTTAGTCGCCTAAAAATGATTTGGTCACCGAAAATGAATATTTGCTTACCAAAACTTTGGTTGCCAAAGATTTATAGCAAACATTATGCTAGCTTCTTGGTGACTAAATTTATTTTAGTAGGCAAAAACTAGTATACCGCGGTTAAAACAAACTTTAGTAGCCTAAAACATGAACTAATGCTGACTAAAACAATTTTTAATTGCCTATTGTAGCATATTTAGTTACTATTTTTTTTTAATCGCAAATAATTAATATACAACTAGTAAAAAAATTTGGTAGCTAAAACTGTTTTCAATGCAGACCAATGTAATGTTTAGTCGCCTATTCTACAACTTTTGGCGATTAAATTTCCTTTAGTCGCCAAATTTAATGGCCAAAAATGTAAATTGTTGTAGTGTCATGACACTGAAATCATTTGATAGAGGGCGATGATTGATAAGATTGGAATAGTTTCTTTGTAAAACACCGACAAATATTGAGTGTGATAGTGATATCATTGTAAATAAAAAAATACCAATTAAATTTAGAGTTTCTTTCTATCAATTTTTAAGAGTTTATTTGTTAATTATTTGTTATATTTAATCTTCATGATTGTAATTCATTAAATTTCATTCTACTATTATATATTAATAAATTAATTAATAATAATAATAAAAAAGAGATTCAACCCTAAACCTTCCAATGTTCGCTGACACTGAAAGGTTAAAGAATGGTGGATAATTGAAATCTATAGCATATATTAAGGAAAATGAGATTTGTAACGAGAAGGGTCTTGTGAAACTCAAAATTCTTATACTATTTTTCTAGGGTAAATTACACTGACACCCTTTTAGGTTTGGTCCAGTTACATTTCACCCCCTGGCGTTTTGAAAATTACATTCCCACCCCTATGGTTAATAGTCTCATTTTACAAAACTCCCTGCTTATATAAAAGGTAATAACTCCAAGTAGAAAAACAGAGCAAATTATATTAAAAAAAAAAAAAGTAAAGCAAAGAAAAGAAAAAAAGAAAAAAGTGGAAGTAAAACAAAGCAATAAATGAGAGAGTGCATGAGTTCAATATCTTCATTTTGTCTAAATAATTACAATGACAGGAGTGGAAATTACATTGACAACCCTTTACAGGGAGGTTAGTATAATTTCCCAAACGTCAGGGGTGATACTTATTAAATCCAAATCTCAGGGGGTGTAAGTGTAATTTACCCATTTTTATAAAATTCTTATTTTTTGAATAATTAAATTCTATTGGCTAACTTTTTTGAATTATTAATTTTTTAGGTGAATTACAAATACACCCCCTGAGGTTTGCTTAAATACAAATTGCCCCTTGTGGTTTGGAAAATTACAAATATCTCATTGTCAGAATTTTTTATTTAACAAAATTAATTAAAAAAGTGAAATTTTTAACTGTTCACCTATACAATAATAAAATTATATGAATTATTAATTGAAATAAATTTTAACATTATTAAAAACTATTAATTAACTTGATAATTTATTAATAAAAGGACCTATTTGTTATGAAATTAGAAACCTTAGGGATATAATGTAATTTCTAAAATCACAGGGGGTAATTTGTAATTTAAGTAAACCTCAAGGGGTGTGTTTGTAATTTACCCTAAATTTTTTTTTTTTTTGGGTCTTGATTTACATATTTCAAAAGGAAAGTTAATTAGTCCATTTATAAGTTTAAATTTAGAAATTTGAAAAGGAAAGTTATCTAATCAGTTTTAAAATATATAAAAAAATCTTTTAGCTTTTATTGAATAGTTTTAAAAAAATCTTATTATGTCTTAATTTAAACATTTCATAAGAAAAATTAATTATTCCATTCATAAATTTAAATTTAGAAATTTGAAAAAAGAAAGTTAACTAATCAGTTTTAAAATTTTAAAAAACACTGATAGCTTTTATTGGATTATTTCAAAAAGAAAGTCAATTAATCCACTTAAAAATTTAAATTTAGAAATTTGAAAAGGATCAAATTTAAAATTTAGATTTTTATACCACTAAAATGTAATCTTTCATAGTTTATTTCTTTTGATTTTTAATTTTTTAAATATTTAAAAAATCTTTTATTGGCTAACTTTTATTTTCTTATAATGTAATTGATGATTTATTTTAAGAACTTACTTCTTCCACCAAATATTATATAGGTTTTATTTAGATAGTGTATATCAATACAATAACAGATCTAAAATTCCTTTCAAACATTGATGATGTGTTTGGTTCATGATTTTGGGTAGAAATTTTGAAAGAGAAATTGAAAAGGTGTGCGAAATTAGATAAATTATTGTTATATTTCATTTATATTTCACATATCGTTTTCCTTTCTCATCTCAAATTCTTACACAAATCTATGAATGAAACATAACACAAAGTTGGGTACATATTATTCATACTGAAATTTTAAATTAATATTACTTTTTAAAATTTATACTATAAACTCTTATCACACATATGTCTTCATATAATAATGATTGAAATTTATTTTAGTTTCTATATCAAAAGTTAGTTATAGAGTCAAAGTAAATGTGTAGGTTTTAAAGTTTTAAAGTAAAAATTTTATGTTAGAAATTGTTCAAATGTAATTCTCTTAATATTTATAATTTTTTTTATTGATTGATACCGTAAACATTAAGTTTATTTTTATTTTTATTTTTTATGATATTGAGTTATTAAAATATAATGTATTATAGCTTAAACCAAGAATTGTTGAAAAAAAATTGACTTACACTAGATTTTCTAAGCTAATTTTTAATCCAATATTAGAACCTTCAAACTAGCTCATACCAGTCACAAACCGATAAAAACAATTTTTAATGATTAGGTAAAGGCCACATTAGCATAAATATTAAGTCGAGTAATTTTTAGGCCACTTCTAATGTTTAGTCTAACACCACAAGTCGATCCTAATTCATTTTCATGTAAGAGTTATGACATACGACAATTTACAATTTTGAGTAGACAAATATTTAGGCTTTACAAAATAAGAAAAAATTAGTATATTAACAAATGTAATTTACTACTATCATATCGTAAATTAAAATTACAAAGTTATAAAACGAAATGTATTATTATTTTATCGTAAATGTAATTTTTGTAATTTATTATTTAATTTTTACCAATTAAATTATAACATGCAATTTTTTATTAAGAACTTAGAACACATAATTAATGACATTAGAATACAAATCTTCTCTTATGTATAATTCTGTTAAAAATGAATAAAATTTAATTGATTATAAATCATTTTTACTACATAATTTAAATAAATTTTATATTATTGTTTTAATTTGTTGGACAATAATAGTTTTTCGACAACTTTAATTCGAAATTAAAGTGGGATGCAACTTGTAATGTCTCGAAATAATTGCCATAAAACCATCCAAGACCATACATAACTAACAATATGAATCAGAGTATAATGCTCTTTCTTTTCATGAAAGTTAGTGATACAAGAGTTTAACCAAATAAATGCCCTATAGGATTATATCTTTCTAAGACCATGCTTGGTTACAACAAAAGCGGATATAAATCCAATACATGTGAAGCCCTTGGCTTGAATCAAAATAATAACATAATACACAAAATAGAAGCTTTTAGCTCCAATTCCTCCCAAGCTATTGCTTTAGTGAAGGTATATCACCAATACCTAAAAAATGTTTTTCCATATAGGATGAGCCAAAACCCAGTAGAAACAATTTAACACAACAAAGATATAAGTATGATATTCATATCCAGTGCTAATGATAAAATCATTAATAACTCTTTTACAAAACTATGTCATGCCAAGCTTTATATCTCAATTCATTTTATCTCAATTCATGAGTCATTCACTACTTTATTCAAACAACCAAACTGAGGTACAACTTAGTGGGTCTCTAACCAACACAACCATTATACAAATACTTCCATTTTGTCATTTTACAGATATTTCGTCCGCGAGAATTGGCACCTATGTATACTTTCGGTTTTCGAGACTTTCACTCTGGACACACAAGTCAACTTAATTCAATGGAGTCCATCCCCTTTCTTCTTTCAAACATGGAGTACATCCACTTTCTTCTCCCAAATATCATACATTTATAATGTATCAAAGACATAGTCATATTCAATGACAACAGATAGGAGATTAGTTTCAATTCACCTAATTCTCATGCAATTTCTACAATAATTATAGCTATCCTCCACCGATAGCCTAAAACAGATATACAATCTCTAAGACAGATAAATTATCCAAATTTCCATAGGTGATAAGTAATACATATCCAACTCCACCATTTATATAAACATGCATTCAATTTTATATTCCCAATACCAATTTCATTTATTTATACCAAAATAACTATTTGAGACATTTTAGGGCAAAGTCCATTTTCTTCCAAAATCCATCCCGAGTATGAAAATCAATAAATTTATCACAACACAACCTCACATCTACTCTCATAATCATTTTTAATACATACATTTGAAAACCCCTCTTTTGATTTTAAACCGAAACCCTAGGTTTGTTCAAAATCATCCCAAAGTTCCAATATTCTTATACATCAACAAATAACTAAGTTAAGAACCATAAAAGAGTGTCGAAAGTCTGTACTTCGAGTTTTGAAGACCAATGAAGTAATGGAGGAACTCAAAGAACGTCGAAACCAAGTTCTATTCGGATCAAAATGGAGCTCTTGAGATGCTCTACCTTTTTTCCAAAGACACTAGAGTAGAGAAACCAACGGATCTAGGTGAAAATGTAGAGAGAGAGAGGCTCTAGATCAAGGGTTTTGAGAGAAAAAGATGTGAAAAAGTGATGTAGAAAGGTGCTGTGGCGAACTGACATACGCACAGTCTGCTTGAGCGTCAGACACAATAAGTTGTTCCGTTTGAGTACAAGAAGTGACACTCGAGCACAGAATGCACACTACTAGCAGTTTTGCAAACAACAGACCAATGCTCGAGCATAAGAAAAACCGCTCGAGTTGAGCCCGCTCGAGCGCTGAAAGAGTCGCTCGAGCATAGAATACACTCTTCCAGTAGTTTTGTAGACCTGCAAAAGTATTGAGAGTTCGCAAAGCCCGTTTGAGCACAAGAAGTGCCACTCGAGTGGAGGAGCAAAATCCTGGACAACAAAAGTTTGGAAACTAAGCAACCAACTTGTCCCAAATGCAACCAGAATAACCCAATAGCCAAATTTAAGGAAATACAAGGGAAACAAAATATGATCAACAACACGAAACCATGAAACCCGAGTCCAGAATACAACAAAGGTCGGGTCAAAATCGGAATTGCTATAATCTCCCATTCTTAAGGAATTTCGTCCTCGAAATTTCAAATCAAGTTTTAAAGTTATGATTAAACCAAACACATTAAAGATAATTAATCAATTCCATCACCATGATCCATCATCCGGTCACCCATTCTCATCAATTTGATACACAAGTTCCAACATTGAAAGTAAAATCCACATTTTCCAAAACATATACAATGTCCATATTTAACCCATGTTTCCAAAATACAACATATACAATGTTTCCATATTTTCAAAACATATACAATGTCTTCATATTTCATTAATATAACATAATTTCAATACATGCTCAAACATCAACAAATAAGTCTGGATACTTCTCACGGATTTCCAACTCACATTTCCAAGTTGCTTCCTCAACCTCGTGATGTTTCAACAATACTTTAAGTGCGACTTTCTCCGTCGTTTCTCGGATCAACTCTGGACCCAACATAGGTGCATCACCCACCTCGGCCCAACATACAGAAGATCTACACAGTCGACCATACAAGGCCTTAAATGGTGCCATGCCAATACTCGATTAGAAGCTATTGTTATAGGTAAACTCCACTAAGGGAAAATGTCTCTCCCACAACCCCTTAAAGCCAAGAACACAACCTGAAGCATATCCTCAAGGATTTGAATAGTATGCTCAGACTGCCCGTCAGTTCGAGGATGATACGCAGTACTAAAAGTCAATCTTGTACCCAAGGCACTCTATAGGCTCTGCCATAACTGAGTCGTGAAACGTGAATCTCTATTTGAGACAATCATCACAAGGACCCCGTGAAACCTCACTATGTCCCTAATAATGAGGTCGGCAAGATGATCTACTGAGTCACTCACACGCATAGGTATAAAGTGCGCCAACTTAGTCAACCGGCCAACTATCACCCAAATTGCATCACTACCTCGTTAAGTCCTCGGAAGGCCTGCAACAAAATCTATCGTGACATGCTCCCACTTCTACTCGACTATAGGCAAGGGTTGCAACAAACTTGCTGGCCTCTGATGTTCGGCCTTCACTTGTTGACAAGTAAGGCATTTTGATACAAACACGGCCACATCCTTCTTCATTCCCCTCTACCAAAACTGGCGACTGAGGTCGTGATACATCTTTGTGCCTCTCAGATGCACCGTAAGCCGTGAATGATGAAACTCTCGGAATACTTCCTCTCGGCAAGACTCTGGCACGAAGAGACGGTCAAGGTATCTAACACTCGAGTCGGAGTACACGTTCAAGCCTCTCTCTACCTTTTCACTGGAGATCTTCTCCCGGAGGGATTCTACCTCAAGGTCACCCCTCTATGCTTTTATCACTCGGTTCATAAGTGTAGGTTGTGCAACTACTGAAAACAGGGCTGCCGACTTAACGGACTCGCCAAGATGCAAGTCAAACTCATCGATAGCACCCAACATTTTCCATTCCCGGATGGCAATATAAGCTACACTGCTAATAGATTTCCTACTCAATGCATCGGCCACAACATTGGCCTTCCTCGGATGGTAATGTAACTCAAAGTCATAATCTTCTATATATTCCATCCACCTCCTCCACCTCATATTCAAGTCTTTTTGTGTAAATAGATATTTTAGACTCTTGTGATAAAAAAACACTTAAAACTTCTCATTATACAAATAATGCCTCCAGATCTTCAAGGCAAATATTACCGCTGTCAACTCTAAGTCATGAGTAGGGTAGTTCATCTCATGTGTTTTTAATTGCCGCGAGCCATAGGCTACCACCTTCCCCTCTTGTATCAAAACACAACCCAATCCTTCCTATGAGGCATCACAATACACTGAATAGCCCAAACCCCTCTCCAGAATAATCAAAACTGGAGCAGTGGTAAGTCTTACCTTAAGCTCTTGAAAAGACTTCTCACAAGACTCACTCCGCACAAACTTGATCCCTTTCCTCGTCAATTTAGTCAATGGTGAGGCTACCCTAGAGAAATCCTTCACAAATCTACGATAGTACCCGACCAACCCTAAGAAACTATGGATCTCAAAAGCATTCTTAGGTTGTTTCTAATCTTGCACCACCTTTATCTTGGATGAATCTACAGTTACCCCTTCCCCAGATACCACATGGCCTAAGAACTTAACCTGTCTCGGCCAGAATTCACATTTCCCAAACTTGGCATACAGTTTGTGGGCTCTAAGCAACTCAAGCACCACTTGCAAGTGTTCCTCGTGCTCCTCCTCAGAGGGTGAGTAAATCAAGATGTCATCCATAAAGACGACCACAAACAGGTCTAGGAACTCACGAAAGATACGGTTCATCAAACCCATAAACATAGTTGGTACATTGGTTAGCCTAAAGGGCATCACTAGGAACTCATAATGGCCATACCGTGTACGGAATGCTGTCTTCTGAATATCCTCCTCCCTTACTCTCAATTGGTGGTAACCCTATCTCAGGTCTATTTTAGAGAAACAACAAAACCCCTTCAACTGATCAAACATATCATCTATGCAAGGCATTGGGTACTTGTTCTTAACAGTTATCTGGTTCAACTTCTGGTAATCTATACAAAGTCGTAATGCACCATCTTTCTTTTTGGCAAAGAGAGCCGGTGCTCTCTAAGGTGAAGTACTAGGGCGGATAAAACCCTTATCTAACAATTCTTGGAGTTGAATATTCAACTCACTTAACTCGGCAAGTGCAAGTCTATACAGTGCCACAGAAATTGGTGCCGTACCAGACACTAAATTAATAGAGAACTTGATCTCTCGATGAGGAGGTAAACTAGTAAGATCCTCAGGAAAAATGTCTGGGTATTTACAAACCACCCTTGGAAACTCAACTCAGACTTCATCACACTCCCTACTCAAGAAGTTGGCAAGAAGGCAACTAAGTTCACTCTGCCCACGCGGATCATACACCGGTGATAAATCTCTATCAACCTAGTCCCCCAAGAAATAAAAGCAATCACCGCTCCAGACACATACAGTAACTCTCTGATGGTAGCGATTGACAGCCCGATATGATGACAACCAGTCCATATCCAAAATAACATCAAAACTAGACATGTTAATCAATACAAATGTAAAAGGAAGTTGGCGGCTGACAACCTCTATGTCACAACCTCGACACCTCTGCTTCAAAACAATCTCACCACCAATAGGTGACTCTACATAGAGGGGATATGCTAACCGAGCCAACTCTAATCCCAAAACTGATACAAATGCAGACAAGATAAATAAATGGGATACACTGTATCAATTAACACATTAGCAACTTAATTGCAAAACAAGAAGGTACCTCTCACTACTGAAGGAGTTGGTACAAGATCTGGCGTAGTAATAGCATACACACGCCTTGTAGGTCTGTGCTCAACCTGTTCACCCCCCGGAGCATAAGCCCGATGCACTAATTGAGCCGAAGAGGCTCCCTGATTGGCCCTCGAGGCCTGTGCTGACTGTGCTGGCTGGTGGCTCTGTGTTTGCCTTGAACCAGACGTACCAGATGTGCTGCCCAACTGAGGTCAAAACCTTTTTATGTGTCTCGTCTGCCCACACTGATAACAAGTGAGCAGCTGGCTTCTCTCCTGACTCTGGCTCTAAGAACGAGCGAAGACGTTGTAGACCGCTGCTCCCTCCTCTCTGCGGGCAAGCTGGAGACTTGTGGCCTAACTGACCACACTTGAAACAAGTGGCATCTCCCTGACCACCTCTCCTAGAACCCGAACTCAGTATCGGGAAAGTGGACCTTGACTGAGCTCCCTGGGATTATTGTGGGTTAGAAGCCCTCTACCTCTTACTGTCCCTCTGAATATCCTGACTCTTCCTGGTACTCCTCATTCTTTCTTCCTCCATCTGTATTATGGTCTCCAGATGAGCTGCTGTCTCCACAAGACGTTTATAGTCTCTAGTCATTGACCCAACCACTTTGAACATGAGCTTGGTTCTCAACCTCTTCTCGGCGCTCCTTGGTCGTCACGAGTTCCAGTGTAAACCTCAACAAGCTAGTAAATGTGGCCTCAAACTTAGCTACTAGAGTGTTCAACTGCACAAGCTTGGAGAACTGATCTCTCAACTTCTCCCTAACTGTGAGAGGCAAAAACTTATCCTGGAAGGCGTTGACAAAAGCCTCCCAAGTTGTTCCTATGCACCCACACGCATATTTTCACCACTGATCCAGATCTTCCTTCAACTGGAAGGATGCCAAGGTTACTCTCAACTGGTCATTCTCGATGCCAAGCATCTTGAACATTTTCACTATTTGTTTTAGCCATTCATCCACCTTCAGTGGCACCTTGGGATCACCCAAAAACTCATCCAAATTCGACCAAAAAAACTCCCGCTTCAAGAAAGACGGCCTTGCCTCAGCTACTTGGGCCTGGACTTGATTCTCAGCTCTGAGAATGACCATAGACTCCCGCAATGCTCCTGCCATTTCACGGGCTAAGGCGCCTATGGCCTGCTGACCTACTAGTTCAGCCACATTGGCCTGACTAACCCCTTCTTCTTGCGCCGGAATATCATTCGGTAAAGGCATCTCATGCCTTCTAGGCCTACCACGCTTACTACCACCACGTCCACGTCCTGACATCCTAATGAAGGTAACACAAGAGATTAGCACATTTACAAATATGTTGAAGCTAATTCACTCGCGTCCTAATGTGGTGGACAATAGTAATTCACTCCACATAGGCACATTGTCACATAAACACATACGGATTTCATTTTCGGGTAATGATCATCCCCGCGACGTTGCCAGAGTTTCAATTAGAAACAACAGTGATCAAGTGCTCTTCGAATAGGACTTTTAGAAACCCGTAGACTCAATAAACATCCTAGAAACTAAATCCCATACCTATATCATCACATAAGCATGTTATCATGTAAGCACATCGTACATACTATAGTCTCTATCAAGCGAGACAAACCCATTGTGGCAATAACCACTTCCTACGTACTCAAAGTATTCAAACCTGGTAAGCTCTGATACCAAGTTGTAATGCGTCGAAATAAATGCCATAAAACCATCCAAGACCATATGTAACTAACAATATGAATCAGAGTATAATGTTCTTTCTTTTTATGAAAGTTAGTGATACAAACGTTTAACCAAGTAAATGTCCTATAGGCTTACATTTTTATAAGACCATGCTTAGTTACAACAAAAGCAGATATAAATCCAATACATGTAAAGCCCTTGGCTTGAATCAAAACAATAACATAATACACGAAAGAGAAGCCTTTAGCTCCGATTCCTCCCAAGCTATTGCCTTGGTAGAGGCATATCACCAATACCTGAAAAATGTTTTTTCATATAGGGTGAACGAAAGCCTAGTAGAAACAATCTAACACAATGTATGAATCTTAACAAAGATAAAAGTATGATATGTATATCCAGTGCTCATGATAAAATCATTTATAACTCTTTTACATAACCATACCATGCTAAACTTTATATCTCAATTCATAGGTCGTTCACTACTTTATTCAAACAACCAAACTGAGGGTATATCTCAGTGGGTCTCTAACCAACACAGCCATTATACAAATACTTCTAATTTGCCATTTTATGGATATTTTGTCCGCGGGACCAACACCCATGTATACGTGTGGGTTTCGGGACTTTCACCCTGGACACACATGCCAACTTAATTCAATTAAGTCCATTCACTTTCTTCTCCCAAACATGGAGTACATCTCCTTTCTTCTCCCAAATATCATACACTTACAATGTATTAAAGACGTAGTCATATTCAATGACAACGTATAGGAGATTAGTTTCAATTCACCTAATCCTCATCCAATTTCTACAATAATCATAGCTATCCTCCATCGATAGCCCAAAATAGATATTTCTAAACAGATATACAAACTTCAAGACAGATAAATTATCCAAATTTCCATAGGTGAGAGGCAATACATATCCAACTCCACCATTTATATAAGCATTCATTCATTTTTATATTCCTAATATCAATTTCATTTATTTATACAAAATAACTATCTGAGACATTTTAGCGAAAAACTCATTTTTCTTCTAAAATCCATTCTGGGTATCAAAATCAACAATTTTATCACAACATAACCTCACATCTACTTCCATAATCATTTTAATACATACATTTGAAAACCCCTCTTTTGATTTTAAACCGAAATCCTAGGTTTGTTCAAAATCATCCCAAAGTTACAATATTCTTACACATCAACAAATAACTAAGTTAAAAACCACAAAAGAGTGTAGAAAGTCCTTACCTCGATTTTAGAAGACCAAGGAAGCAATGGAGGAACTCCAAAGACGCCGAAACCAAGTTCTATTTGGATCAAAACGGAGCACTTGAGAGGCTCTACCTTTTTTTTCTAAAGACACTAGGGTGGAGAAACCAATGGATCTAGGTGAAAATGTAGAAAGAGAGGCTCTAGATCTAGGGTTTTGAGAAAAAAAGATATGAAAAAGTCATGTAGAAAGGTGCTGCTGCGAACTGATATATGCATAGTCCACTCGAGTGCAAGAAGTAACGCTCGAGCTTTAGACACAATAAGTTGTTCCGCTCGAGCACAAAATGCAATGCTCAAGCATAAGAAAAGTCGATCGAGCTTCGAAAGAGCTGCTCGAGCATAAAATACACTGTCTTAGTAGTTTTACAGACCTGAAAAAGTACTGAGAGTTCGCAAAGTCTGCTCAAGCGCAAAAAGTGCCACTCAAGCGGAGGAGTAAAATCCTAAAAAATAAAAGTTTGGAAACTAAGCAATCAATCTGTTCCAAACGCAACTACAATAACCCAATAGCCAAATTTAAGAAAATACAAGGGAAACAAATATGATCAACAATATGAAACCAAAAAACTCGAGTCTAGGGCTTAGTGTTGGTTTGGACTGGGCCTAGATGTGTACTTGTGTATGTGTTGGGTTTGGTCTTAGACTTGGACCTAGTCTTGAGTTTTGGGATGGGCTGTGCTGGGCTTAGTTTGTGCATGTGTTTGAGATTGGGCTTGGATCGGGTTGTGATCCAACACCCGTATCCATTTTGCAACCCATCTAGTTTAATTCTTAAAACTTAAGCATTATATATATATATATAATGATTTATATAATGGTTTTGGAGTTTTGAACCTTTGTAACTCTAGCCCTAATGGCATTTGACGACCCTATTGATGTTAGCCTTCATGGCTAAGGCTCTCCTCTACTAGTATAAATAGAGGTTTTTTTCCTCCAACCTAGTAGGTTGTTTTAGAGAGGTTTTGTGATGGAAAATGAGATAATGTTTTGAGATAAAAAGTTGGAGATGGTTTTT
Organism: Camellia japonica; assembly: GCA_030407325.1. Taxonomy (NCBI): domain Eukaryota; kingdom Viridiplantae; phylum Streptophyta; class Magnoliopsida; order Ericales; family Theaceae; genus Camellia; species Camellia japonica. The sequence goes on along the minus strand of JAPPVO010000059.1, from coordinate 168,633,211 downwards.
TTACCAAAGAAAAATTTTCCTATCTTCTTTTGTAGCCCCTTCTTTGGTTCTTGTTAGGGAGAGTGCAACCATTGTGAAGTTCACCGAAGCTATTTAGAAGGTGCTTTTGCATTAGCTGGTTTTGACCGTTGTATCTTGGGAGACAGACGCCGGTGTACCTCCAGCACCCACCGAGAGGCGGTGAATCTATTTTAAGGAAATTGTGGTATCGTGGTATCGCACAGGCTTCGATTTGCATCATTTATCTTTTGTTCTCCAAAGTTTTAAATTTAAAAAATTTCTCGTATATTATTTTATATGTCTATTTGATCCATCTTATAATATGTTTCATGGTGTAATCTAGTTCATTCTTGTGTTTTTTTAGTTCTATAGTTTATTGTATATTTTATTCATTGTTTTTTCATTTCTATTTAATTCATTTTACATATTTTTCTTGTATTTTTTTATGAAAAATACCAACAATCTTAAAACAGATTTATTTTAAATAGTTTTTGAAAAAACAATTTAGCTTGTTTTTTTTTTTTTAAATTTATTCTAGTAACTCTTGGAATTAAAATTAATTTAATTGGCTAGAGTTATTGGATTGTTTTGAGTTGTTTATTTCTAATAATTTATTCATGCAATTATTTCATGCTAATTAGTTGCTATTGCATGAGTTATTTGATTGCTAGTGTTTAAGCTGGTAAGAGTTTATAAAAATAAAAATTTCATTATGTAAGATTCTTACTATTTTATTTAATTTGTTTGTTTGTTTTTTTTTTTTTTAAGCTAACCTTTTTTTACAAGTTTACCTAAGTGAGAAAGGATGAAATCTAATACGAACAAATAAAATAAATTGGAATTAGTAAATTGAACTACTAATTTTTATTTGAACAAGATTACTTTTGCGTGGAATAAGTAATAATATTGGACCTTCGAAATTTTAGTGAATTTAATTATTCACTTTATTGTGTATTGTTGGAGTTTAACTCTATTGTTTATAAGATTATTTTCTCATAGTTAGATAGTTGGAATCCCAATGTCATGACCATAATAGTCTTATATATGTAGTTATTTCATAGCCATGAAACTCATGACATTTTTGTAACTGCAATGCATCTATAGCCTTTGAATTACATATTGTGAGTTATAGCTGAAATTACTTGTGTAATATTCATTTTATTGGTTCGTTAATGCATCTTGTATCCAAGTGCGTATATGAACAGTGAGCATGGAGATTTAGCGGCAATGAGAATAGAGGTGTGTAATGTGTTTTATACAAAAATAAGCATTATGAGTGGAGAAGTGTGTTCTTGGTTAAACAAACGATTGCAAATGCAACCATGAACTTCGTTTTGCAGATTTAGACAATTTGTAATTGTAGCAGTTGTAGTTGTATTTCCATTTGTAGTGGTTTAATTTCTAATTTGTAATTGTTTCACCATAGTGAAAAGAAAGGGGGAAGGAAAGAAATTATAAACCTTCGGGTTTAGAGAAAGTCTTGGGGATTAATTTTATTATTCCCAAAGTGTTTGGTTCTCTGTAATAGAAACCAAATTTTAGCCTTGGCTAAAGAGTATTTCTGATTTGTTCATAAATGACAACTAAGATGGATTTGGTTTCAAACCTTTGTGGTTAGAAGAAATCTTTGGGTTTAATATTTTTATTCCCAAAGTGTTGGAAAACCAAGTTTGGAAAAAGTCTTTGGTTATAATTTGATTATTTCCAAAGTGTTTTGTTTTAGGAAAAGAAACCAAAGTTTAGCATTAACTAAAATATTTCTAATTTTTATTTAGAAATAATGGGCTCAATTCTGAGAGTACTGGTTAACTTTTATGAGTGGTGTAATTTTGATAACAAATTTTAATTGCTTATAAGTTTGGTAAACTTAGTTTGTTTTAACCTAGTTTATCTCCTGAAAAACTTAATTTTAAATTTGTTTCTCATGGACTAGGAGTTAACACGCTCTTGAAAGTTTTGTCTAAGGTTAACTGGGTCTGAAGTGGGACCGGTGTGACCCCTCCAGTCTTCCTGAAAACTTTCCTGACCATGTTCGATTCTAGGGCAAGTAGTGAGATCAATTTTGAATTAAATTTTAGACTTTGGGATTTTCTAGTGTTAAGTTTAGTTTCTGGAAAAACAAAATAGTGAAATTCTGTAGTGAATTTTTTAGTGATTTTTTTAGAAATGGCTTCAGGAGGTGATAACAAAAAATATTGTTCCACCTGACAACCTTAAGACTTGCGAGGTTCTTAAAAGAAGATCTAGAGAGATTAAGTGTGATTAGAGGAAATCATAAGATTGCATGATAATATCTTTGAATTAATCAGAGGCAATTCGTATGTTATCCTTGTGTCAATTATAGCATGTATGATTTCTATGTGACTTTGCTTGAAAACAAAGATGAGACAACCCGCTAAGGTGCTGAATATATTTTTGAATTTTTTAAATTCCAAGTATATTCTTATATTGGTGGCTCCTAGTGTGTATAAGATCACTGATCACAGAGATAGAAAACTGGTGGTTTCTAGGAGGTGTTAGACCACTTGCTACACAGTTATGAGATTGTGGTTCCTAGTAGTGAACAGATTACTGATCACATGTCAAGACATGATGGTTCTTAATAGTGGAGAGGCTACTGATCATATGTCAAGACATAATTATTCCTAGTAATGTAAAAGTCTATTGATCCTATGTCAGGACGTTGTGATTCCTAATAGTAAAGTGACTACTGATCATAGGTCAAAACATTGTGATTCCTAGTATTAGAAAGTCTATTGACCACATGCTGAGAAATTAGTGATTCCCAGTGATAAGACTATTGGTTATGTTATGAAGTTCTGAATAGTAGACTATTGAACACTGGATTTGTGTTTCCTAATAGTAAGACTATTGGCTTCAGAGTGATATGTTGGACCAAACTTGTTTTGGTGCCTTGAATTTGAGAAAGACCTAATTCGGTTAATGACGGTTTAGGAATATGTTTTATGTGATATGATTTTGAGAGTTTCATAATCATTTTGACATCAGGAATTGTTTAAAGACCCTGTATGAATTTTTGGAAAGGCCAAAAGCCTTCGTATAAATTCTACAAATGTGGGGGTGTTATGTAAAAAGTGGTAATACCTAAACCCAAGATGGGTAGGATAAACCTTAAAATCCATTGACTTTGTATTCAACGGTTATGCACAATATAGTAGTGCATATCGATTTTTTGTGTCGACAAATTTGATATTCAGATTTACACAAGAACATTATCATGAAATTGAGGAAATGGTTTTCATGAGAAAAAAGATGAGCCTAGAAGATGTTAATATGCTAGGACTTTAAAGTTCTTCTATCTAAATCTTCTTAAACCTACATGGTGGCTAGTGAGGCGAAAAGCTTCTTTGAAGCTGTGATTTCTCTAGAAAATTTAGCTTTTATCTTGCATAGGTAGTAAGCCTTGGGATGCAAGTGAATGAAAGCTAATGAGATAGGGTTGTTATCAAAGGATACTGGCAAAGAGAAGGCCTGGATTACTTTGATACGTGATCACCAGTTATAGTGAGTGTGATTGCAATTGTGCAACATCTGGAAATACATCAAGATAGATTTTCAAATAGCTTTCCTATATGAAGACTTAGTTGAATAAATATTTAAGGTTTGAATACTTGAGAAGATATTCAATACTACCAAATGGATGTTGTACTCTAAGTTTGACATGGGCCTTGCAGATGTATATCTGAGAATTAAGTTTTTCTGACCATTTGCAGGTAGTGTACTTTCTCAGTCTCATTATTTTGATAAGAGTCTTGAGAAGTATAAGTCAGATACAAGTGCGTTAAAGACTTCGGCAGACTTTAGTCTCGGTTTGACCAAGAATATTGAAATATTCTCGGGTCATTGAAAGTTTGAAGTATCTGATGAGTTGTATAAGGCTGGGTATAGCCTACTTAGTTAGCAGGCTAAGTAGATACATGAGTAATCCCAACGCCTATATTTAGAAGGCATTTGTGAGGGTACTAACGTACTTATAATGAAGCCGGGATCATAAGTTGCATTATACTTGATATCCAGTTGTACTAGAAGGGTACAAAGGTGCCTACCAGATATTTGATAGAAAGACTACGAATCCATTAGTAGATATGTGTAGACACCCTATTTTTGACCGCCCTTAAGACTTGGGCACCGCTGATTGATCACTTGATGATGAAGTTATGCTATGCAAATGTTCGATTTCTTCAGCAAGAAGAGCTCTAAATCCCAACCTTACACCGTATTTTGGACCAAAATTATTTTGACCAAAACTTTTTTTAGACCTTAAAACCCTCTTTTTCAAAATATTTTCAAAAAGTTTCTACGGTGTTCCGAGACTTACATTTTGTTAAAAATTGCACTTTTTGGTAGATCGAGCAAGGACAAAGTGGAAATAAATGGAAGAGAAATGAACTCTTTGAAAAATACATTTAAACATCTTATTTAGAGGTTTGGAGTTGAAGAAAATTAGAGGAGATGGAAGAAAACTAGTTGGGGAGAAGTTGAGCTTGAAACTGTTAAGGGAAAACTAGGCAGCCTCACTAAATCATGCCTATCCTTTTGTACACTTGGACTTTAGTTATGAGGCCACCACCATTGGAAAGTGGACTTCTGGGGCTTCAATTTACACTCAAGAATTTCCTAAAATCGAGTCCGGATGAGGGAGATATGCCCATTTGAAGTCAGGCCTGGAGGCATGGTCGGCAGCAACCATTTGTAGCCGACAAACCACCATTTTTTGCCTGTCGGTCATCAATGATGGCCGGCCGACCACCATTGCAAGCTTGCCAGCCATTAGTGTAAAAACTAGATATTTTCCTCCAGTTGTTTCCACACTGTTCCACCTGTCATTTTTTTGGATATTTCAACCAAAGCTCATATATTTCTATATATAGAAGACCTTTCTTCTTGCTTTCAAGGTTAAAAAAAAAATTAGGAGTGAAGAAATATTTTGGAAAATATCCTCTCTCTCTACAATCCTCTCTCTCTTTTGCAACTTGCATAGCCTATGCCCAAACACACCGAACCAAACATAGAGAGCTTCTTGCTGAGGTGATTTGAGCTTGGATTTGAGCTCTTGAAGCACTTGAGAGTGTGAAATTGGTTGGTTGTGACTTAAGGGTTCATTCCTCTCCAAGAGGTATACTTTCTCTTGCTTTTGTACCATCTCTACACCACTTATTTTCTATCTTTTCTTGCTGATTTGGAAGTGTTTTTCAACTATTTTTATGGGTTGAAGCTTGTGGTTTAAGGCTATTAAAGGTAGAGGGGTTAATCACTCTTCTTTGAACCTTGTTCGCTAAGCCTTTCCACTTGTGTTTCCCATTCTTCTATCAACTTTTTTTGAGTTTTTTATCACTGATTTTTAGAGGTTTTTAGAGGCTAAAAAAGTGGTTTTGAAGTCCCAAAAATGGAGGGGTTAGCCACCCCTTCTTTAGCATGTTTACTTACTTGAATTGCTCCATGTTTTTGTCTTCATTCTAGCACATTTTTGTACTGTTTTTGGACTGTTTTTGGGCCATAAAAACTCTGCATTTTAAGGCTGAAACTTGGGTTTTAAGGCCATTAAAGGTTGAGGGGTGGTTCACCCTTCTTTGTACCTTGTTTTGGAGGCCTTTACCCTTGTGTTTCCCACCCTTTTACTATCTGTTTTTGAGCTTTTAAACACTGAATTTCAGAGTTATTTCAGTGGCTAAAAACGCTTTTTGAAGTCCAAAATTGGAGGGGTTAGCCTCCCTCTCTTGTATCTTGCTTACTAGTCCAATTGGTGCCATGTGTTAGCTTATTTTTCTAGTTTGTTTTAGGTTAAGGCCTCGTTTGGGAACAGGCTAATTTAGTAACTTTTTGGCTATTTGGCTAAAATATGAGCTAAAAAAAACTAGTATGTTTGGGATGACTTTTTGGCTTTTTACGAAAAGATGTGCAAAAAGTAGAGAGAAAAGAGAATCTTTGACTTTTTGGTATGGGTTGTTGGCTTTTTGGCTAATTTAGTAACTTTTTGACTTTTTGGCTAAAAGTGAAGGTTCCCAAACGAGGCCTAATTCAGCATGTTTTAGCCTCTAATTTAGACTGTTTTGCCTCTGTTTTGGGCTGGTTGTTGCATTTGAGTCTTGTTTTGCATGCTTTTAGTGTAATAGTCCTCATAAGTTTGATGTTTTCGGTCTTAGGCATCACTTATTTAAGTTGATAGCACTTATTTTGGGCCTTTCACACTTAATTTCAGCACTAATCATCTCTGCAACCTCCCTCCTTTCTTGGCTTTTAATTTTGCTTTGAAAGTGGTTTCAAGTCACTTGTTTGCCTAAGTGTGAAATTGAGGTTTCATACTTAATGGTTTAATCCTTTCGGGGGTTCATTACCAACGGTATGATGCTTCTTTCATACCTAAAGTAACTTGTGTTTTGAGCTTTTCTTTCCATTAGAGGACTTTAATTCACCTTTTGGACTTAATTGGACTAAGGAATGGTTGGTAAAGTAAAATGAGTAACTACCAACTTGGGACTAAAATTGAACAAGATAATAACTTGTGTGTTATGTGTTCAATTGGACGTTAATTGAACACAAGAAAAATTAGGACATTTCATACCCAAAGTGATGAAATGTGTCAAGTTTTCTAGGTCTCCATTGCCTTTGATCATGCATGATAGGGTGATGGTTCTTGTGTGTCTTGTCTTGTATTTATTGAGCTTGCACATCTTGAATCACAAACCATCATGCGATGAAATTGCTTGGATTGGTGGTTTGTGGCTTAAGTTCACAACTCTTTGGACTTGTCCATGAAAATGAGGGGTGAATTGTGCAAACAATCTTTGGAAATACCTTTTCTTTGCTCTGTTTATCCTTTGTTGCAGCATGATGAACCAGTGCATCAGTGGTCGGCAGACCACTATCCATGGCTGGCAGGTGGCTGGCAGAGCACCCTTGATGGTTGGCGGGTGGCTGACAGTCTTCAACAGTGGCCGGGTTTCCATTGATGTAAACCTCAGTAGAATGTTGGTAAGATGGAGCAAAATGGTTCTAGAAGAGTTCAAATCTGTAAACAGAGGCTTTCGGGAGCAAAGTGGAGGTCTTTTCGGGTGGAAACCGGGCATGCGCATGCATATCTTTCATCTCTCGAGGTGGAGCAGCAAATTAGCTTAGTTTAATTACTTAGTTAATTTATTAGTTGCGATTGTTTTGTAATTATTTAATTAATTAGTTCTTTAGCTAGTTAATTAAAAGTGTTGTAATAATTAGTTAATTAGTTTAGCTATTTATTTTATTCAGTTTTGTAATAGTTAGCTTAATTAGTTTAGCCCTAATTAGTTGCTAGTTAGTTTTGCTTTATTCATTCGGATTCTCCTTTGTGAGAGCGTAATGTAATAATGTGTATGTCTTCCAACCCCATGTCTTTCTCTCTTTTATTTAATCACTTTCGATGGTTAGATTAGGGACATGTTTCAATTAGTATACCTTATGCTTGCATACATTCATCTTGTCTTGCATGCATCGAGGCTCGGTGCATCATTCAAACTGCATTGTCATTTCAATACTTCTCTGAATACGTGCTTAGACCGCATGTTATCAAATCAACTCATATGCCATAGTAGTAGCTGAGCCTATTAATTACATATTGCATGTGTTGCATTAGACATCTTGCATAGTTAGGAATCATGCATATTTTTCTAACTCTCATATCTTCTTAGCTTGGAGTACTAGGTGAGTTTTTAATGCTTTAGCATACTTGCATGAGTGTGAGTGATTGCCATGTCTAGCATGCTTGCCATGAGGCTAAATGCTTAATTGATAAACTGCTTGAATGCCTGTGGATGAAGGCTTGTTGTTTGAATTGGAACGATTCAATGAATGTATGTTTAAGCCCACTTTGTTGAGTGGCAAATTCGTAAACTTTACGCCCACTTGAGGTGGCAAATTCAAACCCCTTTGCACGAAACAAACATGAAATTGAATTGTTCCAACTTGAGCAAACTAGTCTATACTTGCTTGTGCGCATCACATAGTAAAGCTAGCCTAATAATTAAAATAAGAGCATACAATGTTGATAAAAAAAATCATATCATGATTAGTAGAGGCTGTAGAACCCCATTTTTGACCGTCCTCAAGACTTGGACGTCACCGTTGGAACACTCGGTGATCATCCATGTTCGTGTTCATTTTGAGTTCCCGGAGGCCTCGGCTGCGCGCCTTGCCTTAGGATCTCTCAACTCGTTTGTTTTGTGTTTGGTTTTGCACCAAATGCTTGTGCTTTTGCTTTGAGGGGCAGGGAATGGCTTGTTGGCCATCCCCACACCCCACCGGCCTTCCCTTTGCCTCACCGGCCATTCATTGTTGCCACCGGCCATGGTTTCTTGATACCAATAGCCGATCGACACTTTATGTGGCCGTCCGGCACTTTGTTTGGCCGGTGACCTCTTCTGCTGGCCAGTATGCACCTTTTGCACCCTTCAGGCATGGTGCATGCCAGCTGTGCCAGTTGGAATGCACCAACACTCTTTCCCGTGCATAGTGTGGTTGTTATGCACCTTTTGCACCCTTTTGGTCTAGCTTCTTGAGGAAGCTTGGACCTTTGTCTTAGCTTCCTCAAGAAGCTTGGCCAGCTGTCCCAGCTTCCTCAGGAAGCCTTGCCCCTTTTGCCCCCTTTGACCCTTTTTAGTTTAGCTTCTTGGAGAAGCTTCAAAACATCTTCCTTGTCTATTTAAGGACCCCTCCTCCTCCATTGTCAAGGGTTGAACAAAAAAAAAAAAACAGAGACATACATATACATATCTGTCATATACATTCTCTCTCTATATCTCCCTCTCTCTCATTCTTTGTGTGTGTTTGGAGGCCTAAAAAGTGTGTTTTTGCCTTAGTTTTGCACTAAGACACACACCATTACACCATACTTCGACCTTGAAGGGCTTGGAGGGTTTGTTCTTGAGTTTTTGGACTGGTTTTGACCAGAGGAAGGTGGTTGATCTTGCTGTTCTTCAAGAGTTCTTCAAGGGTAACAATCTTACTTTAGTTTCCCCAATCTTGTACTAGTTTTTTACCTGTCTTGCATGCTGATTTAGGCTTTGTGTATAACTAAGAAAAGTCTTATATTTTCATGCTTAAGATTCTTCATTAAGGTTGTTTTGGTGTTGGGGGTCGACCTCCCCCTCTTAGGCCTCTTTTGGTCTCTTTTTGTGCTATTTTGGCAAGCTTTGGTTATTCTTGTGTATTGGTCTTCTCACCACTGAAATCCAGTGGATTTTCAGTGGTGAAGAAGGAGGTTTGAGGTCTTGTATAGGGGAGGGACACCCCTCTCCCCTTTGTGACTTATTTATCCATGTTTTTGGCTCAATATGGTAGCATGCATGCATAGTTGTTTATGACTCCATTTTAGAGGCTTTTTGGGTGTTTTGGGTCATATTATATCTCTGTTACATGTTGGTTTGTTGACCCTTAGCATGCATTTTGTACTTGCTTTGTGTTCCTTCATTTTGCCTAGAAATGTATCATGACATTTGACCACCATGCTCTCATGTTTTAACTTTACTTTGTGAAGTTCTTGGTCATATTTTTCCATGCTTGGGGTTTGTTAGGTGCTGGTTTGGTCATATTTGATATGCTTTATACGGTTCCTTAGCATTCTAGCATGTTGGCATTGGTTATGTGAATCATAAGCATGCTTGGGTTAGGTTGTTTAAGTGATTTGGGGTCATCTCACATGCCATTTCAGTCCCTAATTCATGCTTGTATGCCTGCACTTATCATTCCTTTCATGCCTTGAAGAATTGTTTTGTTGTGCCTTGAAAAGGGGCCATTGTACATGCTTAAGTGTTAAGTTTTGGGGCTGCCATATCAGTGGGTCTTGGGGGGGGTCATTTTGCATATTGAAACTCTATTTTGTGTTGGAAAGTTCACGCCATGAGTGCTTGGGGTAGTTGTGGTAGAATGCCCCTTGTCTTGGACCTATTGGTGTGCATGTTTGCATAAGCATTGGCCCATCATTTTGGGCATTTTGGCCACTGTTTGGAGGGTGGACTGAGGTCTGCCCTTTGTGGTTTTAGGCCCATCATTGCATGGTCATGTTGCATTGCTTTGAGGCTTATACTTACATAGTATCATACTTGCATGTTTGCATAATGTTTAGCTAATTGCATCTCATATACTCATATGCGTATTTGGCATGTTTATATCGCATTTGGCATGCTTTGCATATTAGCCTCATGTTGCATTTTTGAGCCGTATTTGCATAGATGCATTGCATTGTTTGGTTTGGGGTGTCAAACCAAGCATGAGGATTGAGAAGCGTTCGTACTCAAAGTGACGTAACGCGCCTCAATCTTCGATCGCCGATGCCCTTGACCCCAATATGATAGGATGTTGGCTTTCATTTGTTTGTTGCATGCATTTTTACATTAAGTTGCAAATTTGGCCTCTTAGGCCATCATGCACCGAAATGCATAATTGGTGGCCCGAGGGTCGAAGGTCATGCATGATAGGGGGAGTGGCTATGCTTACATTTGCTTGAAATTCCATGCCATGCACTGTCTGTCCTTTGTTGCTGTAAAAAAAATAGGGTTCTGCAGGAATTTATGGCCGGTCGGCCATATATAGTGCTGACCAGCCATCAATGGCTGGCCGGTGATTCAAGTTTTGGCCGATACTCCAATTACCATGGCCGGTGGCCTTTTGTTTTGGCTGGTGGCAATCCGGAGCACTCAGGGAGTAATTCAAAACAGGTTTGGAAGTTTGTATGATCCTCAGAGGGGCAGGGCAGTGTAAACAAAGGCAACAGTGCCATGGCAACGGGTTTCTGAGCAGTACGAGTCGAGCATGCATCATCCAAACATTTCGAAGGCAGGGCTGTGGCCATTTTAATTTTGCATTTAATTTGTTAATTAATTAGGAGTTTTGTAATAATTAATTTAGTATTATTTATTCGGACTGTATTATTCTTTCGGTCCCTCCATGTGAGGGCGTATTGTAATAAGTGTGTGTGGGTGTGTGTATGTCTTCCAATCCTGCGTCTTTCTTCCCTTTTATTTATCCGCTTATGATGGTTAGACTAGGGCGTATTTAAATTAGCATACCTTATGCTATGCATGCGTGCATCCATACATTTGTCTTACATGCACCGGGCTCGGTACATCATACTAACTGCACTTGTATTTCAATTCCAAGTTGAATACCTGTTAGTTGCAGCATTTCACATGCCATCTTTAGAATAACCGAGCCTATTATAGTTGCATTTTGCATGTGTTGCATTAGCCATTTTTAACATGAACTAGGATCATGCATATGATTACTAACTAGTTTTTTGTTTTAGCTCGGAGTACTCTGTAAGTTTTTATGCTTTAGCATACCGCATGCGTGTGAGTGTTGCCGTAATAGCATGATTACCATGTGGCTAAATGCTTATGTGTTATAAACTGCCTGAATGCCTGTGGGTGAAGGTTGGATTGTTTGAGTTGGAGCAACTCGTTGAAATCCGTGTTTTTAGCCTACTTGCGAGTAGCAAATTCCAAAGCGTTTTCAAAAAAAAAAAAAAAACGGACATGAAATGTTTTGTTCCAATTTGGGCGATTTGGTCTATACTTGTTTGCTGTGCGCATAACATAGTAATTCTAGGCTAATAACCGGAATAAGGACATGTAATGTTTTCAAAACAAGATATCACGGTTAGTAGAGGCCGATCTTCGGATCGGGCGAGAGGGGGTGCTCATAGCTGACCTTCCCCAATCGTACCCAAGCTCCCGAGCCAAGGCAACTTTGGTGATGACGGACACGTGGCCTTTGGCACCGAGTCAGGGTTTCCTAAATTCCCCCATAAAAAATATTTAGGTGGCGACTTTGTATCTGGCAAAGCAGTTCATGTTTGGCACTTCTTTACAAAAATCTGTTTTTTTCTCAAAACGATTTGCCGGATTTGGACTCTTTGGTTCAGATTAAGAACTGTGACAAATTGAGTCCGAACTGTAGCATTGAGGTCCCTCGCAGACATGTTACAGAGGCCGATCTTTGATTGGGCAAGCGGGGGTGCTCAATTCATGACCTTCCCCTCTTGTACCTAAGTTCTCGAGCTGAGGCAACTTTGGTGATGACGGACACGTAGCCTTTAGCACGAGTCATGGGTTTTCTAAATTTCTCCAAAATAAAATATTTAGGTGGCGACTCTGTATCTGGCAAAGTAGTCCAATTTTGGCATTTTTGATCCTAAAATCAATTTTCCAAAACGATTTGCTGGATTTAGACTTTTTGGTGTTTATCAATTTCATATTGCACTTGTGAGATTAGATTCAGAACCATGGGAGTCCGAACTATAGGGCTTTCATTCGAGCTTCCGAAAGAGGGTGCGAAAAAGTCAAGCTACAATATGTTTTCTCTAATTGGAGCTGTAATTGTGTCTTGAAGATCTTCCAAGCAAATGTGTATCACGAGATCAATGATGGAATCGGAATTCAGTGCTTTAGATAAAGCAACTAAAGTAACTGAATGGCTTTGCTATTTTCTTAAGGATATTCCATGTTGATCAAAACTTATGCCAGCAATTTTGTATACTTTGCGACAACCAATCAAGTATTGGTAGGACAGAGATGGAAGGTCTAGACATTTTTGTCGAAGATATAGTTCCATACGACGACTACCCTCGCGTGTTGTCACTATAGACTATATACAGTCTAAGGATGATATTACGGATCCGTTAACCAAAGGGTTAAATCGAGAGTTAGTAGGAAAGTCGTCAAAAGAAATGGGGTTAAGGCCTTTAACGAATGTTACCGGAATGGAAAACCCAACCTAGTTGACTGGTGATCCCAAGATCTGGGTTCAATGGGACAACCTAATTGTGTGTAACGGATGAGCCACTGTGGAGGTAAATCCTTCTGCCCATTCCTTTATACAGTGATACCTTGTGGGGTGGAAGGTTAAACTGATGCTTTTAATGACCTAAGTGCTACGAATAGTCAACCATGGTATAGCGAGATACCTTATATAGATCACCTATGTTAGTGCGAAGTAGGGCCGCTTTTTGAAGAATTGACAAGGTCAAATTCTTTAAAAAGCACTCATTGAACCAGGCTAGTGTTCCAGGGCCAAACAGGACACACCAGTGAGAACAAGAACAATGCTTGGAGTAACTCCTGTGTGAGGTCTACTGTCTCGATTTACACAAATGGCAGAACAGTTCAAGACATCACGTTTACTAGTCAACTAGTAAATTCGATATGCTTTCACTACGAAAGGTTCAAGGCCAACAGCTACTTTTTTTGAAACATTGTTATTTTGTGTGCTCTCTCTCTCTGAGTCTTTATTATTAAGCGTTGTCCATTTTTCTTTATGTGGCCAATTTTAATCATGTTGGGGATTGTTGGAAAAAAATGGGTTTTCGGCAACTTTAATTCAAAATTAAAGTGGGACCCAACTGCCAGTTAAGATGGGTCTGAGTGGTTTTGTATTATCTTAAGTGAGAAGATTACAATTCAAAAATAATGAGCTGAAACCATTGAGTTGTGAATGAGAATTGTCTTATAAAGTGGACATCAATGACGTTGGGTTTAGGTTTGGACTTAGTCTTGGTTTGGACTGGGCCTAGATGTGTACTTGTGCATGTGTTGGGTTTGGTCTTAGACTTGGACTTGGACCTAGTCTTGAGCTTTGGGCTGAGCTGTGTTGGGCTTAGTTTGTGCATGTGTTTGAGATTGGGCTTGGATCGGGTTTTGACCCAACACCCGTATCCATTTTGCAACTCATCTAGTTTAATTCAATATATATATATATATATATATTATGAATTATATAATGGTTTTGGAGTTTTGAACTTTTGTAACTCTAGCCCTAATGGTTAGAGTTGATGGCATTTGATGACCGTATTGATGTTAGCCTTCATGGCTAAGGCTCTCCCCTACTAGTATAAATAGAGGCCTTTCTCATCCAACTTCATAGATTGTTTTAGAGAGGTTTTGTGATGGAAAATGAGATAGTGTTTTGAGATAAAAAGTTGGAGATGGTTTTTTTACTAAAGAAAATTTTTCCTTTCTTCTTTTGTTAGCCCATTCTTTGGTTCTTGTTAGGGAGAGTGCAACCATTGTCAAGTTCACCAAAGCTATTCAGAAGGTACTTCTGCATTAGCGGGTTTCGACCGTCGTATCCTGGGAGACAGACGCTGGCATACCTCCAGCACCTACCGGGAGGCAGTGAATCTGTTTTAAGGAAACTGTGGTATCACATGGGCTTCGGTTTGCATCTTTTATCTTTTGTTCTTCAAGGTTTTACATTTAAATAATTTATTGTATATTATTTTATATGTCTATGGACTCGACTTTCTTCGTGCCCCCTTTCGGAGAGCTCGAATCAGTCCTACAGTTCAGACTCCTGTCATGGTTCTGAATCTAGTTTCACAAAGTGTAATGTGAGACTGATAAACACCAAAGAGTCCAATTCGGCAAATCATTTTGGAAAATCGATTTTAAATCAAATAAAGCCAAAATTGGACTGCTTTGCCAGATTACAGAGTCGCTACCTAAATATTTTATTTTTAGGAAATTTAGGAAACACTGACTCGTGCCAAAGGCCATGTGTCCGTCATTACCAAAGTTGCCTTGGCTCGGGAACTTGGGTATGAGAGGGGAAGGTCCTGAAATGAGCGCCCCCGCTCGCCCGATCAAAGATCGGCCTCTACTAAACATGATATGTTGTTTTATAAACCTCATGAGTTCTTATTCCAGTTATTAGCTAACTTTACTATGTGACGCACATAAGCAAGTATAGACTAAGTTGCAAGACTTGAAACGAATTCAACTTATGTTTGTTTTTCGAAAATGGTTTGAAATTGCCACCCTCAGGTGGGCTAAAGCGCGGATTTGCCACCTCAAGTGGGTTTAAAACATGATTTGCCACTTCGCAAAGTGGGCTTAGAACAATCATTCATTGAATTGTTCCAATTCAAGCAACAAAGTCTTCATCCACAGGCATTCATGTAGTTTAGCAAGTAAGCATATAGCCTCATGGCAAGCATGAAAAACATGGCAATATGGCAATCATACTCATGCAAGTATGCTAAAGCATAAAACTTACCGAGTACTCCAAGTCAAAACAAAAACTAGTTAGAAATATACATGATCCTAACTATGTTAAGATGCCTAATGCAACACATGCAATATGATGCAATAAGATAGGCTCGGCTACCTAATCATGGCATACGAAGCAACTTGATAACATGCTTTGAAACATGTATTCAAATAAATTTATTGAAATACAATGCAGTTTGAATGATGCGCCGAGCCTCGGTGCATGCAAGACAAATGAATGATGCACGCATGCGAGCATAAAGTATGCTAATCGAAACATGATCCCTAATCTAACCATCGAAAGCGGATAAATAAAAGGGAGAAAGAAGTGGGGTTGGAAGACATGCACACACGCACGCGCACTTATTACAACATTGTGCCCTCGCGAAGGAGGGTCCGAATGAATAAGCTAAGCTATACTAAGCTAAGCTTATTATTACAAAACGAAACTAATTAACTATTCTAGCTAATTAATTGAAACAATTGAAATAAATCAACTAACTATTCTAATCTAATTAAGATATTACGGAACTTGAATCGAATAATTAGCTATGCTAACTAATTGAAACAATTAAAATGGCCTCGAAGGCGAGGAACGCATGCATGCTCGGTTGGCATCCTTCCGAAAATCCACCGCCACGCCTTTGGATGTCTCTGTTTGCACTTTGCTTTTATCTCTGAACATTACACCAACTTCCAGACTGCTTCTGCTCCACCTCAGGAACACTTTGAACAACTTTTCCACTGATGGCCGGTCGGCTACCACAGGTGGCTGTCGGCCACCACTGGTGGCTGGTCGGCTACCCTTTCCCTGGAATTCTCTTTTTTGCTGCAATAGAGAGCAAACAGAGGCAAACCAGTGTATTCTCAAACAATATATGTACTATTACCCTCCTTATCATTTCTCAAGCTCAAAGGAGAGTAATTCTTGGCTCTCAAGCCATCAACCAAGCATTTTCAATGCATGATGGCCAAAGAACCAAGTTTGTACAAGCTTAATGAATGCACAAATAAGACTCGAAGAACCACCACCCTATCATGCATGATCAAGGGTGACGGCGACTAAGAAACGTGACACGTTTCATCACTTTGAGTATGAAATGTCTCACATTTCTTCTGTTTGGATTAATGTTCGATCCAAACACATGCAATGCAATACAACATACTTATCTTGTCCATGTTTTACTTGGTTCATTTTGTTTACACATTTTAGATTACCAATTAGTCCTTTAACCGATTAAGTCCAAGGTGATTGTCCTCTAATTGGAAAGATGGCCTAAGCCACAAGTGCCTTGAGCATGAAAGAGGCCTCATGCTGTTGGTTAGTAAAAACCCTTAAGGGAGGATTAAAACCATTAGGCATGAGAGCCTCAATTTCACACTCAAGCCAACAAGGGGCTCAAGGCCACTTTCAAAACAAATTGAAAAGTGAAGAATAGAGGGAGGTTGCAGACTTTTTAGTACTGATATGGCATGCAAAAAGAAACTAAATCATGCAAGCAATACATGCAAGACATGCTAAGAGTCTAAAAACGTCAAACTAGTGAAGAGCACAAACTATAAGCGTGCAACACAAAGCTTAATTGAAAAAACTAGCTATGGACAGAGTTAAAACATGCCAAACAGTGGCTAAAACATGCTGAAATTGAAGCAAAAAAGGCTAGAAAAACATGCTCGCATGTTAGGCTACAAACAAGACTCAAGACACAACTCTCAAAAGCGATGAAAGAGTGAAACAAGTGAAAGTGTGACAGAGCTATATACACTGAAATCACATGTTAAATGATGCTACAACATGCAATCGTCTCAAGCAAAACATGTTAGAGGCCTTAAACACTAAGTTAGTGAAGCCATTTGCACTACAACCATGCAAGACAAGGCTTATATGACCAAGACAGCTCAAAATAGAGTTAAATCATGCCAAATCAGAGCCTAAAAAATGCTAAGATCAAGTCACAAAAAGGTAGAAAAACATGCTCACATGTTAGGCTATCTACACTTGCAAACAAGACACAAGGAAGAGAGGCCACCCCCTCTTATTTTGGACTTTAAAACATACTTTTTACCACTGAAATAACTTTGAATTTCAGTGGTTTAAAAGGCCAAAAGGTTTGGTTTAAAGGTGGAAAGAAATGGCACAAAAGACTTCACAAGCCAAAGAGCAAAAAGAGGAGACAACCCCCTAACTCAACAAGACTTAAACCACCATTTTGAAACCTTAAAAATAGAGTTTTTTATGGTTGAAAAACCAGGTCAAAACAGTGTAAAAAAATGGCCAAGCAATCAACTAAAACAAAGCTTAAAAGAGGTAAGCCTTATACCTTTGAAGCACAGCAATAGATGGCCACAATTCTGAGCTCAAACCACCTTTAGAAGCCCAAACCAAGCCTCCAAGAACCTCAGCTCCTAGATGAAGATGTTTGGTCATGGGTCTTAGTGCAAATGTGTAGAGAATTCTCACTTTCAAGCACAAAATAGGGAGAGAGAGAGGAAATTTGCTCACCAAAAATTTCTAACCTCTCAAATGGGGGAGAGACCCCCATTATATAGAAAAACAAGCCAAAGGCTTGTATTCATCCCTTTATACACGTGTATGGAGATGAGCATCGGTGAACAACAGCTGGGACAGCTAGCAAAGAAATATCTGAAAAAGGAGAAAAATGGCCGTCGGCCATCATCAGTGGCCGACCGGCCATCGATGTAGCCGACCGGCCATTAACATAGCCGACCGGCCACCACTGGTGGCCGGCAGGCACAAGTCATGGCTGACAGGCTAAGGGGATGGCCGACAAGTCACCCTCTCCTCCAGAAGTGAAGCAACAAGCTCTTGGCCCACAACCAAGCACAAAACAGACAAGATTAGAGGCTCCAAGGCAAGGCACTCAGCCGAGACCTTCAGGGACTCAAAACGAACACGAGCGAGCACAATCATCGGGTGTTCAAATGATGACGTCCAAGTCTTGAGGACGGTCAAAAATGGGGTGTTCACAATGTTCATTTGAATCCATCTTGTAACATGTTCCATGGTGTAATCTAGTTCATTCTTGTGTTTTTTTAGTTCTATAGTTTATTATATATTTCATTCTTTAATACTAAAATATAGTAATAAGAATTGTTTTGTCATTTCTATTTAATTCATTTTATATACTTTTCTTGTTCTTTTTATGGAAAAATACCAACATAATTTAGAAAGTATTTTTTGATTATTTATTTATATCCGTGTATAGCAGGGGTAATATGCTAGTTTCTAATAAAATAAATGAAAATAAGATAGAAAATCAATATTGCAAAATAAATAGAGAAAGTAAGATCTCTGAAGAACCATGAAGGGAATGGCTAATCTCTATATCACTATCCTCCATACTTTTTTATACTTTATTTTGTGGGCTCCATCATAGGTCTACAATGATCATCGGAACTGTTCATCTCGTAAACCTTACAATGAAGACCATCAATGTAAAATATTAGTTTCGCTAGATATCGATAAAATTAGTTTTTGTAAATGAACGGTTTAAATTTAAACTCATAATTGTTGTGTAGTTTAAAAAGCAAAATGTAATTTGTTCATAAATCTAGTAATATCTAATAAAGTTTATTTTTTTGTATTGATGATCTTCACTGCGAGATTTATAAGATAAACTGTTCGAAATCATCATTGTTGCCTTAGAATAGTGTATAGAAAAGTATCAAGAATATTGATGTTGATTTTTCACATAATATAGCAACTTTAATTTTCGAGTTATACTCAGGGTTACAAATGAATCGAATTATTCGCGAGTTTAGCTCGACTCATTAAGGGCTCAGTTTGGCTCAGATCGATAAGTAAATAAACGAGTTCAAGTTTGACTTTTAGGCTTGTTTAATAAATGAGATAAGCTCAAGTTCAAATAAACTCAATTTGTTTATCTTTATTTAAATTATAAAATAACTGTTCTAGTTATATGTTAAATAATATATAAATATGCGTAAATAATAGCATTATTATATTATTATAAATAATATAAATAAAATTCTTATTCTAATATCTTTATTTAAATAATGTAAATAATAGGAAAAAAAGTTTATTATTGAGTTCTGAATCAAACTCAATCTTGATTAATATTAATGAACTGAATCTAATCGAATTTGATCTAAATTAGTTATTGAGTTGAGTTCAAGCTGTACATAAACAAAGAGTACTGCTATTTAGACTCAATGTCATGCCTCGATTTATTAAGATTAATTAAGCGGAAACTAAATAACCTAAAGAAATCTCATACTCATTCAATTAATTATCAAAAATCCTTTTTCATTAATCATTTTCTTACTATTCGCAAGTCAATACAGAAAATATCATTGATGGAAATCATAAACCCACTCTTTGTGTAATACATCGAAATATAGCATATTCTTTACAAATAGAATATCCTAAAGGACAATAATATATAAGAGGGCAAAAGGCGACACTTAGCCAAATAAGAGGGCAAGAGGCGACACTTAGCCAAATAATCAAATAAAGTACCACAACTCATCACCATATCACAGCTATGAAATGGTAAATCTACTATTTGATCCTTAAGTCTAGAGGCCATTCCCTGTATACATGTAACACCTTGAAATAATTACAATAAAACAAGAGCAATGATTAATTAAACAACATCATAATCCAAGAATGAAGTCCTTTCATTCATATACTTCTAGTGTATGAAAGCGTAACACATGCATTTATACATTCATAAGCTCTAATCCTGAATCTATAGCATGTGTTATAAACAAAAGGTATGAAATAAAAGTTAAACAGATATATGATTGCCCTAGTGGCCACAACTTTCCAAGACGGTGCTTGGTTATAACAAAGTGAGTTAGAAACTCAATACAAATAAAGCCTTAGGCTTGTACAAAATAATTACAACAATAACAAAAGAGAAGCTCTTGGCTCCAAGTTCTCCCAAGCTACTGCCTCAGTGGAGGTATATCATCAGCACCTGAAAATAGTTTTCCACATAGGGTGAGCCAAAACCCAGTAAAGATACTCTAACATAGTGTATGAATCTTAACAGAGTTATAAGGCGGATGCATATGCAATGCTCGTGTCAAAACATTTTATATCTCTTTTCAAAACCATGCCATGCCAAGTTTATATCACAGTTCAAGAACTCGTTTACATCACAATAGAAAATAAGGCGGTGGATACAACATTAGGAATCTCTAGGACGTATCTATAAGTAGGCTACAAGCACTACCAATTGTCATTTTTACCGGTATTAACTGGAAGGCTCGGCACCTATTTGTGCGGGTTTCTGGACTTTCACAAAGGACGCACTGGCTAACTTAATACCACAACTATACTCGTTACCTAGATTCACCAAGGTATTCACCATCTTTTCTCAAACAATAAACATTTTCAATGTATTAAAAATATGTTACAATGCTCAATGCAATGGATGAGAAATTAGTTTCAATTCACCTAATTCTCATGCAATTTCTACAACAATTATAGCTATCGTCCATCGATAGCCCAAAACAGATATCTCTAACAGATAATTAATTTTCAACACTGATATATTTTCCAACATTTTCAAATATGAGTGACAATCCGTATCCAACTCCATCATCATCATCATCATCCCCAATTCCATGAAGCCAACATGAATTCCATTTTCTCTTTACAAAATCCAACATTTACATTTTAGGGCAAAATCCATTTTCTTTAAAAAAATCAATTTTAAGGATGGAAATCCATCATTTTATCACAACTCAACCATATCTACCATTCCACAATTATTTCCAAGAAACCAACCCTTCTTCGATTTTAAAGCCAAAACCCTAGGTTTTATCCAAAAATCCCCAAATCACAATCTTATTTAGAAAAGCAAATAACTAAGTTAAAAATCATAAAAAGAGTCAAAGTAATCCCTACCTCAAAGAAGAAGACTCAAAGAAAAGATGGGTAAAACTCAATGGAGCTAAAAACATGAACTTCTCTAATTAGAACAAAGCCCTCGACGTGCTCTCTCTTTTTATTAAAGGGACCAAGGTGAGGGAATCACTAGATCAAGGTGTATTTAAGGTTCAAAGATGGTTTTCTAGAGAGAGAGTAAGAAGATCTGAGAATTTGGAGTGTTAGAGAGAGAGAGAGAGATATGAAAAACTGATCCAAAAAGGTGATTTTACGGACTAATATACATGCAGACCGCTCGAGTGTAGGAATGGTCGCTCGAGCGACCAGACACAATAAGAGAGACAGCTCGAGTGCACAAAGTATTGCTCCAGTGAAGAACGCCACCCTCCCAGTACTTTTATAGGCTTGCAAAAGTACTGAAAGTTCCAAAAGACATCTCGAGCGTAAAAAGGACCGCTCGAGCCAAGACCGCTTGAGCACAAGAAACATCGCTCGAGTGAAGAATGCCATACTATCAGTAGTTTTGTAGACTTGCAAAAGTATTGGACGTTCTCAAAGTTCGCTCGAGCGCAAGAAAGTTCGCTCAAGTGAACAAGCCAAAAATAGGGCAGCAACAGTTTGAAAAACTAACTCTTAACGTGTTTCAAATATAAGACACTCCAATAACCAAACTTAACAAGGAAAAGATAAAATAAGACATGAATAACAATCAAGACAAGAAAACCCAGATCCAAAACCATGAACGGGTCGGGTTTAAACCAAAATTGCTATAACCTCCCCTGCTTAAGGAATTTTGTCCCTGAAATTTTAAAATCAACACAGTAACCATTGTATTTAAATCAATTACAACAACTCATAACCATGACCCATCCACCAGTCATTCAATCTCATAACAACCACAGACAAAGTTTTCAATACTGAATATACAATTCACATTATCAAAACATACACAATGTTTACATTTGATTAACATATCAAGATCTTCCTTACAGGTTTTAAATATAAAAAAAAAGGTCTAGATACTTCTCACGGACTTCAACCTCAAGTTCCCAAGTTGCCTCCTCAACCCCGTGGTATCTCCACAACACCTTTACCAATGGACTTGTCTTGCCTCGCAAGACTTGGTCCTACGTGTCTAAGACTCTAACCGGTCTCTCCTCATATGAGGCATCCACATCTACCTCTAACTCGGTCACTTCTGAAGCATAAAGATATGAAACACATCATGAATCCCGGAAAGCTGTGGTGGCAAAGCCAAACGATAAGCTACCTCCTTAATACGCTCTATGATCTCAAAAGGCCCAATAAAGACAACTTCCCGCTCTTTCCAAATCTCATCAAACCCCGTCTAGGTGGTATCTTCAAGAAGACATAGTCTCTTACCTCAAATGATAACGGTCTTCTCTTATGATCGGCATAACTCTTCTCACGACTCTGAGCTGAAACCAATCTCTTACGGATGAGTGCAACCTTCTTCGTCGTTTTCCGAACTAACTCAGGACCTAACATAGGTGCGTCACCCACCTTAGCCCAGCACATAGGAGATCTACACGGTCGGCCATACAAGACCTCAAACGGTGTCATACCAATACTCGCTTTAGACGCGCCCTTGGGCCTCATGCTACAGTTCGGACTCGATTTGTGTCACGGTTCTTAATCTGAACCAAAGAGTCCAAATCCAGCAAATCGTTTTGAGAAAACAGATTTTTAGAAAAGAAGTGCCAAATATGGACTGCTTTGCCAGATACAGAGTCGCCACCTAAATATTTTTTTATGGGGGAATTTAGGAAACCCTGACTCGGTGCCAAAGGCCACGTGTCCGTTATCACCAAAGTTGTCTCGGCTCGGGAGCTTGGGTACAATTAGGGAAGGTCAGCTATGAGCACCCCCTCTCGCCCGATCCGAAGATCGGCCTCTACTAACCGTGATATCCTTTTTTTAAAACATTACATGTCCTTATTCCGGTTATTAGCCTAGAATTACTATGTTATACGCACAGCAAACAAGTATAGGCTAAATCGCCTAATTTGGAACAAAACATTGCATATCCGTTTGTTTGGAAAAACGCCTTGGAGTTTGCTACTCGCAAGTAGGCTAAAATACGGATTTCAACGAGTTGTCCCAACTCAAACAATCCAACCTTCACCCACAGGCATTCAGACAGTTATATCACATAAGCATCTAGCCACATGATAAGCATGCTATTTTGTTAACATTCACACTCATGCGAAATGGTAAAGCATAAAATACTTACAGTGTACTCCGTGCCAAAATAGGAACATGTTAGCAATCATGCATGATCCTAGTTCATGTTAAGATGGCTAATGCAACACACGCAAAGATGCAATCTAGACAGGCTCGGCTATCCTAAACATGGCATGTGAAATGCAATAGATAACACGTATTCAATTTGGAATTGAAGTACAATGCAATTAGCATGATGCGCCGAGCCCGGTGCATGCAAGACAAATGTATGAATGTACGCATGCATAACATAAGGTATGCTAATTTAAATATGCCCTAAACTAACCATCGAAAGCTAGTAAATAAAAGGGAAGAAAGACGTGAGGTTGGAAGACATTCACACACTCACCCACACTTATTACAAATATGCCCTCGCTCGGAGGGACCAAAAGAATAATACAATTAATTAAATAAGTACAGGCTACCTAATTAATTAAGCAAATTAACTAAGCTAAGAAAGCAGTAAAGGCCTCGGGAAGAGGGTCCAATGCGCGCGTGTTCGGGTTTGCTTGGAAATCCAAAGCCATGCACAAGTTTGTCCCTGTTTTGGCTGTTCTGCTCCTCTGGAGACCACACAAGTCCCGGTATATGTTCTCTGCACACTGTGGAACACCACCAGCTGAGGGAATTGGTCACCGGCCATAGAGAATGGTCACCGGCCACAAATTGAGTTATCGGCCACTGATGGATGGCCGGTCGGCACTAAAGATGGCCGGCCGGCCAAATCTTCCTGTAGAATCCTGTTTGACAGCAGTAGAGGACAAAGCAAAGCATGGCAGTGCATTTCAAGCTATGTATGCACCAACCACACTCCTTATCATGTGTATGACTCAAAGGAGGATGTGCCTCGATTCTCGGACCACCAATCACGCATTTCCATGCATGATGGCCCAAAGAATCAAGTGTGCGTTTTGATATGGAATGCAATGCACATAAACAAACCAATGGAACTCAACCTCTATCACAAGCATTTCAAGAGGCCAAGCATGCATGCAAATGGAATGCAACCTAGACATGGAGGCTAAGCATGCAAAATGAGCATGCAAGGCATGCGACAACTATGCTAGTGGCAAACATGCAACAACATGTAAAGTGGACTAAGCATAGGAGCAATGCAAAGCAACTTAACCAATGAAATGCATGCCAAATGCATCATGATTTCAAGCAAGCAATAACATGTAATAGGCCAAGTATGCAACAATGTACAAGGCAAGCATGCTTTAACACATGAAGGATGGACTTAGACTAATTTAGGCAGCCCTCAAACAAGCCTAAAACAGTGGCCATAAACTATGGAAATGGGGCCAAATGCACAAACAAGCATGCATGCAAACATGGTCCATGACCTAGGCACAAAGAGCAACTCTCAAGCACACTTAAAAGAGGCTAAACATGGGTATATGGCATGCATTATAAGCTCTGAAATAACATGGTAAGTGGTTCCAAACCATTGAAATAATGCAAATAATGCATGCTCATGGTTCATGCACTTAAGGCTCACAAGCCAAGAATACAAAGGGGCTATACTAAGCATGCCATGGTCGACCAAAACAACCAAAAATAGAACTTGAGCATGCCAAAATAAACACAAAACCTTCACAAAGCTTGGCCAAAAACATGCTAAAATAAGGGTCAAAACCTAAAGCATGTTAAGGCCTAAATATGGCATTACAAGGCATGTATGCTAAGCAAGCAAGGTGTACCTAAACAACCTAAAAACAGAGGCATATTATGACATAATAAGCATGAAAATCAGCTAAGGCATGGCCAACACACACTTAGACTAGATGCTCCCTCAAGAGGCAAGAAAAGGCCCTTTTCAAGGACAACAAGGAGAGGGGGTGGCCCTCTCCTTCCTAGGACCTTAAGGCACCATCCTCATCACTGAAATCCCTCAAGATTTCAGTGGTGAGGAGGCCCAAACACAATGGTCCCGGAGCTCAACCAAAATGGCACAAAATGGAGCCTTTCAAGGATTAAGAGGGGTCAAACAACCCCAAAGCTTAAAGCAACCTTAACCAACTATTTAGAGCACTAAAAAATAGAACTTTTATATGTTATACACAAAGCTCAAAGACAGATGCAAGGTAGGCAAAAATGCAATGCAAAAATGGGAAATAAAGGGACAAGTTTCTTACCCTTGTAGACCCTCTTCACCAATGGTGGACCAACTGGTTCTTCAAGCTCAAACCAGCTCCAAAACTCCAAAAACAACCCTCAAGGGCCTCAGCTCCAAGAAAAGGTGTGATGGTGGGTGTTTGTGTGCAAAACTAAGGCAAAAACACTCACAAAACAAAGAGAGAGAGATATAGAGATGGAGGACATATGAACCCTAACCCTAAAACTCAAAACCCTCAGAAAATTCTATCTCAATTGTCTAACCCTAAAACAAGAGAGAAGAGCTCCTCTTTTATAGACAATTTTGTCTTGTAAAGCTTCCAAAGGAAGCTAACAAGAGGGCAATCCCTCTATACACGTGTATGGAGGGGGTGACAGTGTATGCCAGCTGCCCAAAAATATCTGCAAAAGCAGATGCACAGTAGTCGGCCGGCCAAAAATGCAATTGACCAGAGAAAGATAGCCGGCCGGCCATCTATAGTGCCGGCCGGCCAAACATTTGGCCGGTGGCAACAAAACACAGCCGGTGGCCTCAAGCCATGGTCGGTGGAGTGTGGGGATGGCCCACAAGCCATTCCCTGCCCCTCCAAGGCAAAACACAAGTGTTTGGTGCAAAACCAAACACGAAACAGTTGAGTCAAGAGATCCTGAGGCAAGGCGCGTAGCCGAGACCTCCGGGAACTCAAGACGAACACAAACATGGATGATCACCGAGTGTTCAAGCGGTGACGTCCAAGTCTTGAGGACGGTCAAAAATGGGGTGTCTACAGTTGCCCCTCTTTGACAGAACTCGAAAGTCACAAAGTGACGGGAGTGATTGTCAAAGCCCAGAGACGACCCATTTTTGACAAGGCTGAAGACTTAGACAAAGTATGCAAGACAAACAAGATGTGCGCCTGAAGGCAGGGGCAAGATGCAAGACAATGCACAAAGCCGAACATAACTTATGATCATGCAAAGAAAGCTGTAACGAAGCATAACATGCGACAGTTTTAAGCTAGCATACATCAAACTACACTACAATGCAGAAAGGATGTAAGAGAATTATGCAATTCTCGATACGTCTCACTCGGAGAATACAATACTTGCCCAGTTCGTCTGGTTGTACCAGCCTCAAATGAACCGTACATACAATATCGTGCCTGAAAAGAAAGCAAACTTAACAGGTACAATATTGTTAGCAACATGCATAACATGCAAAATGAATGCAAAATGATATGCAATATATACAAAACTATGTATAATAATGCAAATGAAAATGCAATGCAATTAAAACAATGCAAATGATATGCAATGTAATCGAATCATGATCCAATCATGAGCGGTTCAAAACCACATAAATGTCAAATAGATTGATGGAAGTAACAAATCTGTCTACCATAGAAAAGGTGCCGCAACCCTCAAAGCGCGTACACATGCAGAACTATGAGTGATGTAGACGGACACAAGAACAAGTATTGGGTGGAATGACATAAGTGGGGAAACAACCCGCTAACGAAAGAACAATGATCCTAATGCTGGATGCAAAAATTACACTACAATGTAATATGTACAGTGGATATGGCATGCAGCCAAACCAAATCTTGCCTAGGAAGGGCATGTACACAAACGAGCTGCGTCTAACACAGAAAAGATGCCGCCACCCTCAAACCAAGTTCATCAAGGAAAGGCGCGTACACATGCAGAACTGTGCTTTAACGTGAAAAGTATGAGCACATACCAGACCAAGCTCAACAAGGAAAGGTGCGAGCCATAGATAGAGGTGATGCAATGAATGCATGCAAGCTACAATGCGACATGCACTGGAATGAAATATTTACGATGGATAAGGCATGCGGGCCAAACCAAATCTTGCCTAGGAAAGGCATGTACACAAACGAAACGCGTCTAACACAGAAAAGGTGCCGCCACCCTCAAACCAAGTTCATCAAGAAATAGGCGCGTACACATGCAGAACTGTGCTTCGACGTGAAAAGTATGAGCACATACCAAACCAAGCTCAACAAGGAAAGGTGCAAGCCATAGATGGAGGTGATGCAATGAATGCATGCAAGCTACAATGCGATATTTACAATATACAATGGAATGGATATTTAGAGAAAATGCATGACATATGCGCTATTTTTTTGTTTTTGGCTTAGATGCATGACATATGCGGTATTTACAATGAAATGCATGACATATGCATTATTTACAATGAATGCATGACATATGCATTATCTACAATGGAATGCATGACATATGCATGATATTTACAATGATGCATGACATATGCACTATATTACAATGGAATGCATGACATATGCATGATATTTACAATGATGCATGACATACGCATGATGTTTACAATGATGCATGACATATGCATGATGTGTTGTTTTTTTTTTTTTTTTGAAATGCATGTTGCATGGAGCGCGCGACAACGCGAGTCGTTTGAAATGCATGACAATGCATGTGAATTGTGCACACCAATGCACCGAAGGTCTTGCACCTTCCAGGGATTTAAGGTCTCCTAGACCGTCTGCTAGGGAAAGGCATAACAATGCAAATGAACTTAGAATGCGTGACAACGCGTGACTTTGAAATGCATGACAATGCAACCGAGCAGTTTTAAGGTCTCGTCAGACCAAGCGGGTTTAAGGTCTCGCCAGACCATGCGTGTTTAAGGTCTCGCCAAACCGTGCGTGTTTAAGGTCTCGCCAGACCGTGCGTGTTTAAGGTCTCGCCAGACCATGCGTGTTTAAGGTCTCGCCAGACCGTGCGTGCATAGGGCAGTGCGATGCGCAAAATAGCGCGATGGGCTGCATGCCAAATGCAATGAGATGCGCAAGATAGCGCGATTGAATGCATGCAAAATGCAATGAGATGTGCAAGATAGCGCGATTGAATGCATGCAAAATGCAATGAGATGCGCAAGATAGCGCGAATGATTTGAAATGCACATGGGGTAACTTTCGAATCTTGTAAAAGACAAAAGGATACGGAAAGGATACACCTTGCACGAATTCGAGTGCCACGCATAGAAGACACAGTCCGAGGTCAAAACGGAGGCCGGTTGAGCTTTAGAAATGCCATCTCTCTATCTTGAGCAATGAAGACCCCAAACCACTCATCTGACCCAAAAAAGGTTGTAGGAGGCTCACCGGCCACATGGGGAGGTCACCGGCCATCCACCGGCCACCAAAAAACATCACCGGCCAAATGTTTGGTTGGCTGGCCAAAAATGTAGCCGACCGGCCAAAAATGCCTGATTCGGGGCAGTTTTGACTTTTCGCCTTGGGTCTTTTAAAATAGGGTTTCAAACCCTATTTTTCTTATTTCCCTTGGTCGAAATTTGCTTCTCTCTCTTTCTAGAGCTTTTTCCTCCTCTCATTCTCCCATTTTCTTGCGTTTCACGCCCGTTTCATCGTTCGATTCGCGATCTCCTTCGCGTTTCGAACATTTTCATCCGATCAAAACTTCGTTTTGGTGTTTCCTTTTTGATTTCCGCTTCTTGGGGTTTGTTTCCCCCAAGTTTTCCTTGATTTTCCCACATTTTCCACACTCCGGCTTTTCTGGCCATTTTCCACCCTACCGGGGTTGACTTTTTGTTGACCCTTCGCATTCTAGCCTCGTTTCCACTTTCCCGGCCATTTTTGCATGACTTTTGACATGGCGGACGACATCCCACAGGGCGGGACTTCCCCGGAGCATGAGATGGATCCCGGGGTCGAGCTTCTCTCCCTGAGTGTCCGTCCATTCGACCCGGCGACCTACCGGCCGGCGATCCACGTCTTGCCTCCTGACGGTCTTCGTCAGTTTCGAAGCTTTGACAGGGCGATGCCTCCAGAGCTTCCCCTGCGCGAGCCTACATCTCATTTGTCCTTCGGCGCTTCTGAGGTAACATTCATTCCTCTGTTTTATTTTCCGCAATGTAGAACACTTAACTGCCAACTGCCATAGCTGATTATGTTCTTTAATTGCTTAGCTCAAATACACTGATGTACTGTACACTGTATTTGATCGCAAACACACTTGCAACTGATATCTGTTCGAAACTGACACGTGTACACACACTGTAGTGGCCCTGAACCATTCAAACACACGGCACACACCGTATTTCACTACAAACACACTGGCACCCGGTATTTGTTTGAATCTGAAAAACTTGCAGACGTGCTATATTTGCACTGAACCACTCAAACACGCTAACACATCACACGTTGTAGTTCACTGTAAGCACACCGGCACCCGGTATCTGTTTGAATCTGAAAACATGCACACATGCTATATTTTCACTGAACCACTCAAACATGCTGACACAGCACATGTTGTAGTTCACTGTAAGCACACCGGCACCCGGTATCTGTTTGAATCTGAAAACATGCACACATGCTGTATCTATCTCAATTTTGAATGCCTTTCAAAACTAGTATATTTAGCATAGCTTCGCAATTGTTTGTTTGAAAACAGGGAGATTCCCATACCGTTCGGGGGTATGGGAACATTGCCGCTCGTGATTGGTACGCAGAGCTACCCGATGCGGTTCGCCACATCGTGGATCAGGCTGGCTTCGGCGCTTTTTACAGGGGACTATCCAGGCTCACCACGAGCAGGCCTCTCCTCGCTGCTCTAGCGGAGAGGTAGTGGGACACCACCGACTCGTTCCATCTTTCTGCTATGGGAGATATGACGATGACTCCCTATGATTTCTCGATGCTCACAGGCATCGGGGTAGGGGGTGATCCGATCCCCTTCGACACCGATATGGACAAGTGGACTGCTGCTTAGATCTATCTACTTGGCGAGGTGCCACCTCTCACCTATCCAGGCTTTGTTCGTTATTCCTAGTTCGAGGTCCAGTTCAGGGTTCAGCCAGCCCTAGTGGAGGAGGCTCCGATGACTCAGGAGGCTGTGGAGCGATATGCGCGTGGCTTTCTGATGTTTCTACTAGGGACACTATTTTTGCCGACCGGGCGAATACCGTGCCCCTCTGCCTGCTCAGCGCCTTAGTGGATGTCACTCAGATCCTGCACTATGACTGGGGTGGCGCCGCTCTGGCTACGCTCTACGGATACATGAGCTCGGCTTCCCGTGGCAGCGGACAGTTGCTCGGGGGTTATTGGCGCGCTTGGGAGGTACATTTCCTTTTCTGCTTTACATTTCTGCTTTCTACTACTGTATTCTGTACACTGTACACACTGTAGTCTGCTTTTCACTAACTGTATACTGCACACACGGCACACATATACTCTGCTTTACACTGACTGTACACTGCTCACATTGTACACTGCTCAATACACTGTCTGCACAATACACTGCACGATACACGGCTCTGTTATTTCTGCTTTATTCATTCTGTTTTATCTGATAAACATACTGGTATTTACTCTGCAGTTGTGGGTCTACGCCTACTTTCCCAGACTAGCCCCAGTGCCAGACGTGGAGACCCCTCTCGTCGTTCCATTCTCGCGCCGCTTCGACGGGAGATGCGTGCGGAGGCCCCGGGAGACGTTTAGCTTCTTCCGCCGCTATTTTGACACCATCACCCCCGCGGAGGTATGTTCAACTTCAGAGTTTATTTAAGCTTCGCTTTTCACTATATGTTTTCAGTAATAGTAGATAACAAACTGCATTTCATTTTCAGATCACCTGGCAGCCTTGGGCTCCGTTGCCAGCGACGATTCGGGACCGATTTGCCGGTGCTGAGGAGACCTCGAGTTTCCAGATTTTGCTAGAGGGCCCGGTCTGTCAGGCTTGGTACCTAGGTGAGCGTTTCCTACGCCAGACCCTAGGGTTACCAGAACAGATAGTCCCGGTTCACCCTCCTGAGGATATGAGGGAGACCGAGAGATTCACTGCCGAGCAGATGGCCGACTACACTATCGGCTGGGAGGCAATCCGCTTCCAAGGCATCGGCGACTACAGAGAGTACGTGCAGACGTATATCATGCGGCCTCTAAGTGGTGGCCGTCGAGCTGAGGGAGAGAGGCCCGTGGCGCCGGCAGCTAGGGCGGGAGCGGGGGTTGGAGCAGGAGCGTCGCGGAGAGATCGGGTCCGCGGCAAGGGTGGAGCTTAGAGAGGGCGGGGGGCTGGCTGGCCTGCACTGCCCACCTCGCTGACATACAGAGGGCAGGGTGAGGCGACCTACCAGATCCCCTTCGCTCCTCCTCCGGCTGATCACGAGTTGGTCGATTTCCACGACTTGCCTCCGGTATGTACTACTTCATCTTGCATTGTCATTTCATTTTATTTGATATTCCACAGAATACTGATGCATCTACTACTTTTGCAGGCTTCCTCCGAGTATACCTGGCAGTCCTTGGAGCTGAATGCCTCCATGATGGGGATGCTACAGCGGACCTTCGACCTCCTGGCCCTTTATAGTATTGCGGTATGTTCTTCTGATCATGGTCTCAAACCATACACATAAACTGCTTCACATAATCTGATTCACAACACAACACTTGACACACTGATCTCGCGGCATTTGATACACTGTACGCATACATTGCATTCTGCACCGATAAACTGCTCACAGTATTCACACACTGTACTCATACACTGCATTCTGCACTGATAAACTGCTCACAGTATTCACACACTGTACTCATACACTGCATTTTGCACTGATAAACTGCTCACAGTATACTGATGCATTTGCCTTTTGTATTTTTCAGCCTCCCTTCCAGATTCCCACCGTAGGAGGTGTCCCAGCTAGGCCTCCTGTTCCTGCCAGAGGAGATGGAGAGGGCAGAGTATACCCCCGCACCAAAGCGGGGCGCACTCATGTCGGGAGTAGCTCACGGGCTCCAGTCCCTGATGATGATGACGAGGAGTCAGAGGCGGAGACGGAGGCGGAGGCAGAGTCGTCGTCGGAGGAGACCGGAGACGGCTCGGACTCGGGCTCAGATGACAGTGCTGATGATGCTCCTGGACCTTCGTCCAGGAAGAGGACTAGGATGGACTCCCAGGCCTGAGATCCTTTGTCATTGATCCAGATTTTTGCTGTTTTTTTCTTCTTTTTTTTTTTTTTTTTTTTTTTTTTTTTTTTTTGTACTTTTCCTTTTTGTTGGTAGCTAGGATACTTTGTACTGTCGCAGGCAAATTTTCGTTTTCAAAACTATGTACTTGAAAAAGATAATGAAATGAAACAAACTTTTTGTCTGAAAAAGTGTTACATTTGTATATCTCATACATTTCATTGCATCGCACCATATTACACCTCAATGTAAATGAAATTGATTTGTTGTCTGAAAACTGAACACTTGCTCTGTAATAATCAGATAACTAACCAACCAACAGTAAAACAACCCAAGCAACCCACTGCCTGATTCTGAACACACAGCCCTTACTCTACTGGGGACTAATCTGCATACAGCCCATAACACAACACTTGGTTCATTCTGCACACGGCAAATCCTGAGCAAACAGCCCAATCTGACAAGACGGAATCGGCTGAAGTTGAAACACACTCAGATGCCCCAAAATTTTCCCCTCTTTTTCCTTTTGCTTCGCATAAATGTAGAGAATGGCACAACACTCTGAGCATAAACAATTTTTGAAATTGAAAAAGAGTTTTTGAACCAGGGTATCGAGCCTACAACTGAACACAGCGGAAAAAGACTCAAACAGAAGATACACGACCTAAACACAACGAGACACGCTCGGAAAAGACCCAAAACAAAAGTTGGGCTAAACAAGACAAAAGACACGACACACGGACATGTTTACAAAAAATGAAAGACCTCAAATCTCGAGGAGCCAGGTCCTCTGGGTATGTTTCCCACCCTCTTTGATTTGTGATTCTCACGTCACTCGGCCCTCAGGCTCGGTTTTTCTCTCAAAAACCTTTTCTTACTTTTCTCTCAACTTACACCTCTCTATTCTTTAATCTCTCACTTTTTGTCCCTCCCTAGGGTAATTGATAGATGAATAGGAAATTGTGGGTTCACACCCAACACCGTTGGCTCGCGGCTATTTCTTCCGGTGATATCTAGTCGATGTTCCAGATGAGGAATGGTGTATTTTGATCCATCCTAATGTGCGCTTCGCACTTGGCTTGATACCTCGTTGCTTGGAGGTTGTTGAGAGCTTTTAGCCCCTTACAGATAGCTTTAGCTGTGCCTTCTTCCGGCGAATAGGGTGCCTTTCTGGCAAATATGTTGATGACGGGGGAAAGACAGAACACCTGACTCGACTGTGCCCCCTAGTTCATCACTTTGACCATTTTTTGTTTTCTACTAAAACAGTTTTGACCAAAATGAGAGTCAAATTAACATGCTTGTTCGATTTTTGATTTGAAATCATGCAAGTTAGGTTATGAGCACTGAAAATTTTCCTTTTTTAGGTCCCAGAAATGGTCCAATTTTGGAAAATGAAATAGTTTTCGAGAAAATAGTCAACCTTAGTAAAAATTTTCAAAAACTATTCTTGCAAACAGTTAATGCTCAACGAGCACGGAACTTACTCTTGAGATGCGCAACCTCGGACCGGAGGCAATGAAAAATTGCCCCTTGCTTGAAAGGGCTGCATGGCAATGAAAAGTTGCCCCTAGTTTAGACGGCGACTCATGGCAACTTATGGCAACGGAAAGTTACCCCTTGTTTGGATGATACCGCAGCATGCTGAGAACCAATCCTCATCGGTGATGATTGCAAACGAACTCTCGGACACGGAGAAGACGGTCAAAACCAATATATGGACACAGTCACTGTGAAAGCGTTGGTGGCTGGACTTCAAGAGGAAGTTGATTGCGTGGTTCCGGTTGTCACAACCGAACTATCGGATTCAGAGGAGGCAAAGGTGATCAAAACCATTACATGGACTGAGACGCTATGAAAGCGTTGGGGGCTGGACTTCAGGACGAAGTTGCCTACGTATTCCAAACATGGGAATCAAGCCTTACGTAGTTCCAATTAAGGTACACTCGGGTATTTTAACCTTCACTTTTTAGGCTCTAATTTTTGTCGAGGCGCCCGATGCGGGTTTTCGACCTTGCGAGCTTCTTCTTTTTTTTTTTTTTTTTTTTTTTTTTCTTTTTTGCATGTATATTTTTTTGCTTTTGTATTTTTTACATTTTTTGTATGTTTCTTTTTTTTTTTTTGTATATGTTTTTTTTTTTTTTTGCTCTAACTTTTGCCTGGGTGCCCTTCCGGGTTTTGGCCCAGCAAGCCTCTTAAAGGGCAAAGGGTAAAAGTGTAACAAGTCCATGCCAAATGGTTTTGAGATTGAAGCCTCTCTATATCCAGGAGAATGGCTGTTGTATTTGATTTACAGACGGATTCATCACAGTTGCTTCACGAGCTTCTTGCGGTGAGATCCGACCTTCTTGATCTGATTTTGGTGCCTCTTGCTCGAGGGCTGCTTCAAACTGGGCCACATGGGCCTCACATGACGGTTGATCGTTGAACATTCTGAATGGGTTCAAGGTTCGAGAACAGATGAATTGGATCTTGAGGCTGAGAGTGATCCTAGGCTGCACAATTTCAAGAGCGATTCCACACAGGTCTTCACAGGGCCGCGCAAAACATTTTGATTTTGAAAGTTTTTTACGAAAGCGACAAATTGCTCGCGCTGAAGATAGTGTGGAACCAGTCTGGTTCAAGCCAGGGTCCTTCTCAGTACTCACGCTAACAAGCATGATTTCATTCATTAAAAGGCTTAGCATGCCTCTCTTTCTCTCAAATTGATCAAAGTTTTGCAAAACCCGAGGAATTCCTTCCTCTTCGTTTTTTTATCACCACAGTGCTCAAAAAGGTTTTGGAAAAACTTAGGTCATTATAATGATTTTCAGGGCACAGGAGAGCAGGTGGAATGTGTTGTTGTCCCATTTAAATGCTCTGGCACAACCAGCCCAAAATAGTAATAAGCACGGAAATATGATAGCCGCAGCTGTTTCATTCAGATTTCCTGGTTGTAACTGGCTCCACAACAGAGACAGACTCAAAAAGAAAGCAAAAGAAGTAATTATAAAACAGAACGGTGTTCGAGGCGACAACCCCAGAATCACCTGGTGTTCTATACAAAGGGGACTGACTCGTTACAACAAGACAGACCCTTAAGCAAAAGGACTGACTCAAGACAATGAGACAGACTCAAAAGAAAACAAAAGACTGACTCGACACCCAAGCCAGAATTCACAAAACTAGCAATCGCAGATGCTCAAAAATGCGTGCCAGACGCCACATCCAAAAATACACCGAGCGCCGCCCGCAGGTGGTTCATTCCCTGATTACATACTCGCAGTATCAGTATCCTCAAAGTCCAATAGCTGGGTAGTAACGGACTTGGCTGAGGTGGGCGGAAGGATAACCTCGTTGTCGATCAAATCTTGCACCTCATGATGGAGGCGGAAACAATTATCGGTAGCATGACCTGTTTGCCGATGGTACGCGCAGTACAAGGCAGCATCATGTGTGGGAGGGAGATTCTTCGGGAGAGGTCGAGGCTCTAGGGGTTTAAGGTGCCCTCTTTCGGCCAGGATCTGGAGTGCCTTGGACAGAGGCATGTAGAGAGCGTGAAAGACCCTGCGCCCTTGAGGCAGGTACTTTGAAGGCTGAGAATTCTTGCTAGATGCACTAGCGAAAGGGTTGGCAGGTGCTGCCTTGGCTTTCTGATCTTTCCCAGGTGTAGGGTTGGGAGCGAAAGGAACTGTTTTGGCATGACGGGGCCTATCCCGATTTTCTGATTGGCTGGTACTGCCTTCAGTTGGAGCGGGAAAAACATCATCCACAGTCTTGGTCAGGACTGTGAATACTTGCTGTTTACTCATCCCCCCGGCTTTCAAAGCCTCGACTGCCCACAGCAGTTGTTCAATGGGATCGACATCTGCCTTCACTTTGTCTTTACCTCTGGCATCAGCCTGATCGAGGGTTTGGGTTGATGTTGATACGCCATTGTTGGAGGCCATCTCTGGTTAGCTAAGCTCGATTACAATTCGTCCCAATAGCGGGGGCTCCTGCGGTACAAAGCTTCCGGCATATGGTGCAGCTGGTGGCGAAGCCGACATTCCGTAGGCGAGATCCGCCACGGACCTCTGGAGGTCACCTATCATCCCCATCAACTCGAATGTGGTGGGCTCACGAGCCTGATACAACTGGGGTTCCCAGATCGGGCACGCAGCAGGCGACCTGGGTGGATGCGGTACATCAACATTGGTCTCACTTTGCAGAGTGATTTCTTGATCTAATGCGGCTGTCATAACCACAATCTCCTCCGAATTCTGCATCGTCATAGGTCCATTGTTTTGAGCGGGGACTGGCGGATCAGATAGCTGTCTTGCCTCAGCAAGGGGGAACATTGACTATTCTGGATCAACTCTCTGAACTGAAAGGAAAGACAAGCAGCATTTCAGCCCAAACGGATCAAACGCAGGTGTAGCCGAACAACTGTACTCTACCATTGATCATTGTTTCCCAGAATCACTGTCCCAAAACACTGAATCGGATACCCACAGATATAACTGATTCTGTCAAATACTAACATTGGTGCCCTCAGGCCTGATACTCACACTTGCAAACTGATATGTGCGTTCCTGTAGAGATATACTCTAAAAGCACATAACAAGTAAGAGAGAGCCAAAACACCCCTATGTTGGGGTAGGGTTTCCCTGTCCTATTTTGTTAGGAGCTAGGGTTTCACTACGCACGCAGCGGTTTCAAACAACCTATGATCAGGTAAGCAACCTGTCCTAGCTTGGAATGGTCACTATGGATTCCGATATGCACTAGGTCGAATGGTCAAATGGGTGCCCCAGTAAAACCGGGGTTTGTGTTCCCATACTGGCAGAGCCCACAACCGGTCAGCCTTATGGCATGCTTTGACAAAGTCATGCCTCCGGCAAACCGCTTAGGAATAGCAGATGGCCA
This sequence comes from Camellia japonica, assembly GCA_030407325.1. NCBI lineage: Eukaryota > Viridiplantae > Streptophyta > Magnoliopsida > Ericales > Theaceae > Camellia > Camellia japonica. The sequence continues at coordinate 168,596,087 of JAPPVO010000059.1, read as the reverse complement.
ACACGGTGTCCTAGGCATACCAATGCACATGCAATGCAAAGAGACACATAAGCGAAATCAAAACAGGATATCACGAGTTCGAGTCAAGCTCTCTAAACTCCCCAGCAGAGTTGCCAGAAACTGTAGACGCGCCCTTGGGCCTCATGCTACAGTTCGGACTCGATTTGTGTCACGGTTCTTAATCTGAATCAAAGAGTCCAAATCCGGCAAATCGTTTTGAGAAAACAGATTTTTAGAAAAGAAGTGCCAAACATGGACTGCTTTGCCAGATACAGAGTTGCCACTTAAATATTTTTATGGGGGAATTTAGGAAACCCTGACTCGGTGCCAAAGGCCACGTGTCCGTCATCACCAAAGTTGCCTCGGCTCGGGAGCTTGGGTACGATTGGGCTCTTGCCTTTGTACAATCTTTACACCACTTGTTTTCCATCTTTTCAACTGTGTTTTGGGCTGTAAAAACTCTGTATTTTTGGGCTAAAGCTTGGGGTTTAAGGGTAATAGAGGCTAGGGGGTGGTTCACCCTTCTTTGTGCCTTGTTTTCAAAGCCTTTTCCCTTGTGTTTCCCACATTTGCACTATCTTTTTTGAGCTTTTAAACACTGATTTTCAGAGTTATTTCAGTGGCCAAAATCATGTTTTGAAGTCCAAATTTGGAGGGGTTAGCCTCCCCTCCTTGTGTCTTGCTTACTAGCCTAGTTTCTGCTATGTTTTAGCATATTAATCTAGCTATTTTTGTCTTAATTCCATCATATTTTTGACTATTTTAGCACTATTTTTGGTTGATAGTTGCATTTGAGTTTTGTTTTGCATGCTTGTAGTGTAATTGTCCTTATGAGGTTGGTGTTCTAGGCTTTGCACATCATCTTATTTGAGTTGATAGCATTTATTTATGCTTTTCTCACTTATTTTCAGCACTAATAATCTCTGCAACCTCCCTCCTTTCTTGACTTTTGTTTTACTTTGAGAGTTGTTTCAAGCTTCTTGTTCTTTTAAGCATGAGATTGAGGTTGTCATGCTTAATGGTTTAATCCCTTTTAGGGGTTCATTATCAATGGCATGATATCTCTTTCATGTCTTAAGTTAACTCTTGGTTTGGTACTTCACTCCATTAGAGGACTTAAATTTATTATTGGACTTAATGGATTAAAGGATGGTTGGTAATTAAAATTGAGTAACTAAAATTGAGGCTAAAAATGGTGCAAGATAAGAATTTGTTTGTGTTCAATCGGACGTTAATTGAACACATGAAAGCTTGAAGCATTTCATACTCATTAGTGATGAAATGATTCGAGTGACCAAGGTCACCACTTCTCTTGATCAATGCATGAAAGGGAGATGGTTTGAGTCTTATTTTGTTGCATTTATTGAAATTGTATACTTTGGTTCATGAGCCACCATGCAATGAAATTGCTTGAGTTGATGGTTTGTGGACCAAGCTTACTACTCATTTGATTTGTTCATGAAAAGGAGGGGTGAGTTGTGCAGACAACCCTTGAGAATGCCTTGTGCATGCTCTGTTTGTTTTCTGTTGCAACAAGATGAACTAGGTAGCAGTGGTCGGCAGACCACTTTCTATGGCTGGTCGGCTATCACTGGTGGCCGGCAGGCCCTCACTCTTAGCCGGCCGGCCACTAAAGCAAAATTCAGCAGTGTGTTCTTTGACCAAAGCAGAGTTATTCTAGAAGTGGCAACAGTGTAAGTGTTCTCCGTGCAATAGAGGTTGTACGAAAGCAAAACAGTGGCCTTTTCGAGTGGAAACTAAGCATGTGCATGAACATCCCTTGTTTCCCAAGGTGGAGTAGTTAGCTTAGTACTTAATTGTTTAGCTTAATTACTTCTTTTAATTGCACTTGCGTTGTAATTATTTTATTAGTTAAAGTAGTTAACTAGTTGTGATGTTGTAATCATTAATTAATTAGAATAGTTAGTTAATTCATATGTTGTTGTAATGATTAGTTAAGTAGTTTAGCTAATTTAATTTGTTTTGTAATAATTAGCTTAGCTTAATTAGTTAGCTAGTTAGTTTATTCGGACTCTCCTTCGTGAGAGCATAATGTAATAATGTGAATGTCTTCCAACCCCACGTTTTTCTCTCTTTTATTTACTAGCTTATGATGGTTAGTTTAGGGATATCATGTTTAATTTTGCATATCTCATGCCTTGCATCCACTTGTATTGCATGCATCGAGGCTTGGCGCATCATTCACACTTGCATTGTTAGTTTAATACTTCTTTGAATACGTTCTTAGATTGCATGCTATCAAAAGTGATTCATATGCCATATTAGTAGCCGAACCTATTAGTTGATATCGCATGTGTTGCATTAGTCATATCGTATAGTTAGGAATCATGCATTTTTTCGAACTCTTTTTTTTTTTTTTAATTTTGGCTTGGAGTACTAGGTGAGCCTTTACTCACTTTAGCATATCGCATGCGTGTGATTGTTGCCATGTTTAGCATGCTTGCCATGAGGCAAATTGCTTAATTGATAAATTGCTTGAATGCTTGTGGATGAAGGCTAATTGCTTGAATTGGAATAATTTGAGTGATGTTTATATGCGATCACTTTTTCAAGTGGTACATATTCGAAACAATTTTGCAAAATAAACATGAATCGAAATGTTCCAATTCTTGCAAATTTAGTCTATACTTGTGTGTGTGCGCATGACATAGTAATGATAGCCTAATAATTGAAACAAAAAAATATAATGTAGATAAGATTCATATCATGGTTAGTAGAGGCCGATCTTTGATCGGGTGAGCTGGGGTGCATAATTTATTCATGACCTTCCCCTATTGTACGTAAGTTCTCGAGCTGAGACAATCTTGGTGATGACGGACATGTGGCCTTTGGCACGAGTCACGGGTTTCCTAAATTTCCCAAAATATTTAGGTGGTGATTCTATATCTGGGAAAATAGTCCATTTTTGGCAATTTGATTCGAAATCGATTTTCCAAAAGATTTGCCGGATTGAGACTTTTTGGTGTTTATCTATTTCACATTGCACTTGTGAGATCATATTTAGAACCGCAGGAGTTTGATACTGTAGGGCTTATTTGTCTTCCGAAAGGAGGTGCGAAAAAGTCGAGCGACAATTTCTAGCGATTCTATTGGGGATATAGAGAACTTGACTCGATATTCATGATATGAAATTTTATCTACACTTATATGTTTCTTTGCATTGCATTTGCATTGGTGCGTTTAAGTCACTGTGTTTGCCATCTGATATTCCTGGACGGTTTGCTGGAGGCTTGCCTAAAAGCTTGCCAAAAGGCTGACCAGTCACTGGTTCTGCCATGATGGGAACACAACCCTTGGATTTGGACTACTGCTGTACCGCTTGATTCTCCTTTCACTTCTCGGTGTTAGGTGTGAGAGGTATATTAGGTAATTTTGCCGAGGCAACCTTTTTGACCATTTGGCCTAGCTGCATATAGTAAAGCCATAGAGACTGTTCCAACTTAGGACATGATGCTCTCCCATATGCAGGATGATATGATACCGTTTGTTTGAGTAGTAAAGCTGTAGATCCCTCCAAAGCTAGGACAGGGAAACCCTAACCTCTCATAGGGGTGTTTTGAGTGCTTTTATGCAAAATGTGAACTCTTTGGGTATAGCGATCCCGGTTTTGACCTGACCTTTGTTACATTCCAAACTCGGGTTTCATGGTTTAATATTGTATCCATGTCTTGTATTGCTCCTTTAACTCTTTGAATTTGAGTTTTGGAACATATTGGGCGTGTTTGGAACAGGTTGGTTGTTAGTTGGTCTAGATTGTTGTTGCCTAGATTTTGGCCTCTTCGCTCGAGCGAGGCTTCTTGCGCTCGAGCGAGCTTTGTGAAATTTGCTTCTTCACTCAAGCATGGTTTCTTGCGCTCGAGCGAGATTTGAGAGTTCTCAGGTTTCTTTCCCAGACGCATAATTTCTGGGAAGGTGAAGTTCTTCACTCGAGTGAGGCTTCTTGCGCTCGAGTGAGCGTGTGCTTCTGTAAAACTTCTGAAGCTTTGCATTTTGTGCTCGAGTAACATTCCTTGCACTCGAGCGAGGTCACTTGTTGTGTCTGGTCGCTCGAGCGACAACTCCTTCGCTCAAGCGAGGGTCACGTATATCAGTTCGTAGCTGAGCAATTTTATATCACTTTTCGATTTCCTTTTTGCTAAAAATCCTAATCTGGCACTCTCTCTCTCTACAAACACTCCTTGATCTAAGCATATCACTACCCTACTCCCTTTGATAAGGAGTTAGAGCATGTTGTGGGCTTTCTCTTGATCCAAGCAAAGTCGAATTTGGGGCACTTTTGAGGTTCTTCTTTGTCTTCTTTGGGCTTCTATACTTGAGGTAGGGATATTTTACACTATAGTATGGTTTTTAACCTAGGTATTTGTTGTTTTGTATAAATGGTGGTGTAGACACCCCATTTTTGACCGACCTTAAGACTCAGGCGTCACCGATTGAGCGCTCGGTGATGTTGCATATTGTGCTCGTTCAGAAGTCTCAGAGTCGCGGCCGTGAGCCCTGCCTCCGGACTTCCGAACCCTCTTCTGTGCCTTGCCTCGGTTTGCGAACCAGACTCGGTTTTCTTTGTTTCTCTTCCTGAGGGGAGGGAGAGGTCTCGTAGACCATCTCTCAATGGCCGTGGGCTACATTTCGTGGCTGTAGGCCATTTTGCCCATTTCGGAGCCCAGTTCCCGGTTTTCGGAGCCGTCAGGCCGTGTGCCTCGGTTCGGGACCGTCTAACCATCTCCGATTCCTCTGGTTTTTGGCATACATCCTATTTACTCCCTTTTGAGGGACACTGGGGTCCGAGAGACCCACTTCGTGGCCGAATGCCACTTTCGATGCTTAACAGCCTATTTTCGGGACCCCGAACTGCGTGTTTTGGCCCCCGAGCATTCGTTTTGCATCGGTTTTTGTTTATTTTTGGCAGGTACCTCTGTTTTATCACCAGGAAGGTCACTGCAGGGTGGGAGGCCAGCAATTGTCTCAGCAACCAGTTATGCTCCTCCGGCGCCCTTCGACGCCCGTTTTTCTCACTTCCGAGCTAATGTTGACCACCCTAGGAGCATTTTCTTCAAGCCCAAACCACATATTTGTGTTGTACACACATGGGAGGACCCTAAAAGTCTATGGCCGGCCAGTAATTGTTGTTGAACTTTTGAACCCCTTCTAAATTTGGCTTGTTCACTCTCCTGTTTTAGAGTTGCTAACTTTGAACCACAGGGTTGTAATGAGGAGACCTGGGAGGACACTTTTCTCCTATGGCCGGCCATTAATTCAACTTTCCATTTTTGCCCCTTGGCCGGCCGGCCATAGGGGGTGGCCGGCCGGCCACCTGCAACCAGGATAGGTGGCCGGCCTTGATCCTCACAATTGGTACTTTACAGCTGTATAGCTGTTTTCTCCCAAAAATATCTCTATCCGGGGGAGAGCTTTAGGAGGGAAACTTGGTGTCATTTCCCTCCACTTGGCTCCTCCTCTCTTGCCTTTATAACAGCAGCTCAAGCTTGGTTTGAGGGTTACAAAAAATTTTCCCTAAAAGCTTTGCATACATCTCCCTCCATTTCTCTCTCATTTTCTTCAAAAAATCACTAAATCCTACCCTTTTCTTCATCACCACCAAAGCATCACCACCACTACTCCATTCCAGCAGCAAGGAGAGGATTTCCAGCAGCTAAAAGGCAGCAAATTTGGTCCAAGAAGCAAAGAAAGGGTGGTCTTCAAGGGTAAGTTCTCATTCCCCTATTTTATAGCTCATTCTTGCCTCATTTTTCTACCCTATTTTCTCACTGTTTTGGGCTCCAACCCTAACTGAAAATAGGCCTTTTTTGAGCCATTCTTCATGTTTGATCAAGGGCTCAACCCTGTTTGAGCCCTCCATTGGTACTTGCTTCAATACCCCTTGGTATGTCACATTTTTGCATGAAATTTCTAGCCCATGTGTGATCTGTTTTTGAGCATAATGTAAACTTTAAGTGGGCCTATTTTGAGCCCCTCTTCAACATTAAAGAAGGGCTCAACCCTTTTTGGGCCTCCTATCTTACACTTACTTCATAATCCCTCCTCTTTACCGTAAATTTGCATGATTTGTTTGGCCTATATGTAAATTGTTTTGGAGTGTGTCATGAACTGTGAGTAGGATTATTTTGAGTCCCTCTACAACATTTTAGAAGGGATAAACACTGTTGGGGGCCTCCATGTTATACTTACCATTATACCCCTCTTTGGCCCCCATTTTTGCATGCTTTTTAGGCTTATCTAGCTTCTGTTTTCGGCCATGATCAGAACTGAAAGTGGTTATATTTTGACCTCCTTGGAATGTTTCATTCATGGTCTTTGGCCATTTGATGTATATTTGGTCTACTTCATGTTATACCCTCTTGTGGCCTTAATCTTGCATTGCATTTTGAGCATGTTTGCATACTGATTTGAGGCTTTTCATCTACTGTAAATGTTCATATTTTTAGCCCCTATTCAGTGTTGTAGAAGGGTGTTTTTCCATTTGGGCTTTGCATCTACCACTTGCTTCATTGCCTCCCTTGCGGAGTCATTTTTGTATGCCATTGTTGCCCTACTTGTGCTTGCTGTTTAGCCATGTTTTGTACTGTAAAAATGTGAGTTTTAGGGCTGCCTTGCTTCTTCCTTTTCATGTCATGTATCAATTATGCACGTATAGTATAGCTGTAGGCCATTTTATGCATTGAAATCCATGTTTCGGGATCATTTCGTGCATCGGGTATCACTTCGCTTTGTTTCGGGGCTGTTTTGCCCTTCATTTTGCCACTGATTTTTGCATGTTTGCATATCATATTCCATGTCTTTGCCATGTCTCATTAGAGTGGCATTTCGGTGCCTGAGGGTCTGTTCTCGGTTTGCGTGCCCGCGGGCGCGCACTTTGAGGTATCTTGTTTTCATCTGATGGCCTCCTATGTGAGTGTGGCTGAGGCTCTCTCATGTTAGTGTAAGCCCATTACTGCATTGCGTATGTCATTTCATCCATAGCATTGTGTATGCCCGGTTGTGTATTACCTCGTTTAGCGTGTATGCCATTCCATGACATTGTGTATGTTAAGATTGCATATTAGCTGCATTTCATGCATATTGCATTATGTTCGGGATAGGAGTTAGCCCGGGCACGGGGAACGAGGCACGTTCCGTACTCTGAGTGATGGAACGGGTCTCAATTCCCAGGTCACCGACACTCCAGATTATCCATGATGGAGTTAGGTTTTGTTGTAGCATTCATATGCATTCATCCAATATTGAGTTGTGCAAATCGGCTCCTCGGCCATCATGCATCGATATGCGTGATTGGTGGCACGAGGATCGAGGCATGCATACATCTATGAAAATACATTGCTATGCCCCTTTCCTGCTCTCCGTTGCAGCAAAAATGAAGAATCAGCAGTCTTCCGAGGCTTGGCGCGCATTTCAAGAACATTGCAAACAGAGGCTAAATTGGGCATCCCAATGGATTTTCGCGTAAGGCAACCCAAACATGCATCATTCCATCATTCGGAGCGGATCAAGGCAGTCCCTGGCTTGCATGCCAGTTTACGGTCTTTCTTCTTTAATTTGTTAATTAATTAGGAATTTGTATATTATTTGGACTGTATTATTCGGACCATAATATTCTTTTATTCGGGACGGTATATTTATTCGGACCCTCTACGCGAGGGCATAATTGTAATAAGTGTGGGTGAGTGTGATGTATGTCTTCCAACCCCACGTCTTTCTTTCCTTTTATTTACCCGCTTATGATGGTTAGATATAGGGCATATTTCAATTAGCATACAGTATGACAGCATGTTTGCATCATTCATCTGTTTTGCACACACGGGCTCAGCGCATCATACAAATTGCATTTGTATTTCAATTCCAAATTGAATACGTGTTAGTTGTAGCATTCCACATGCCATGTTTAGAATAGCCGAGCCTGCTATAGTTTGCATTTTTTGCATGTGTTGCATTAGGCAATTCTGTGTATCTAGGATCATGCATGGATTTCTAATGAGTTCCTGTTTTGGCTTGGAGTACTCGGTAAGTTTTTATGCTTTAGCATCCTTGCATGCGTGTGAGTGTTGCCATGAATAGCATGCTTACCATGAGGCTAACTGCTTATGTGGTATAACTGCCTGAATGCCTGTGGGTGGAGGTTGTGTTACTTGGATTGGGACAATTCATCAATGTTTGTTTTAAAGCCCACTAGATAGTGGCAAAATCATGTTTTCTAAAGCCCACCCGAGGGTGGCAAATCCACGTCTTAGCCTACCTGCGGGTAGCACCATCAACAAACCATTTTCAAACAACAAACATGAAATGTTTTGTTCCAATTCAGGCGATCCAGTCTATATTTTGTATGCTGTGCGCATCACATAGTAACCTAGGCTAATAACCGGAATAAGAATGCACAATGTTTTCAAAATCAGATATCACGGTTAGTAGAGGCCGGTCTTTGACCGGGCGAGCGGGGGTGCTCACGAAGTGACCTTCCCAATCGTACCCAAGTTCCCGAGCCGAGGCAACTTTGGTGATGACGGACACGTGGCCTTTGGCACCGAGTCAGGTTTCCTAAATTTCCCATTAAAAAATATTTAGGTGGCGACTCTGTATCTGGCGAAGCAGTCCATGTTTGGCACTTCTTTCAAAAAATCTGTTTTCAAAATGATTTACCAGATTTGGACTCTTTGGTTCAAGATTAAGAACCGTGACATTTGAGTCCTTCGAACTGTAGTGACCCAATATTGAACCAGAACGGGGGGGGGGGGGGGGTTGGGACTCGCACTCCTTTCCCCGGGATGCGTTCGGGGACGTCTACAGGTGGGATTTGGGAGGTTTGGAAAAAGTTAGGGTTTGGATTCAAAAATTGAAAGAGGGGTTTTCCATGTTGGTTTTAGAAAATGACTATGGGGCTTGTATATGAGATTCTCTAGTGTTAGAATGGTGGAAGTTTAGCCTTAGGGTTGGTATTTGAAAAGAAGGGAAATTTTCCCTAGAATGAGTCAAATAAATAATTTGTATAAATGATGAAATTAATATGGGAAATGTGAAATTAGGAGGATGTATGAATGAATGGTGTAGTTGGATTTGTTAAATCACTCACCTATGAAAATTTGATTAATTATCTGTTATAAAGATTTTCTATCTGTCTAGAAATATTTGTTTTGGGCTATCGGTGGAGGATAGCTATGATTGTTGTAGAAATTGCATGAGGACTAGGTGAATTGAAACTTGTCATTTAAATTATGTCATTGAATATGACGGTATGATTGAAACATTGAATGCGTTGTGGATAGTCATTGTATATGACGATGCTTTTAATACATTGTATATGTATAATTATTTGAAAGGAGAAAGGGGATATACTCTATTGTTTGGGAGGAGATAGGGGATGGATTCCATTTTAAAATTAAGTTGGTCGGAGTGTCCAGGGTGAAAGTCTCCGAAATCTTGTGTATATATATGGGTGCCGATTCCCTCAGAGGAGAATTTCGTAAAATGGCAAAATAGAAGTGTTGGAGTGATGAATGTATTGAATTGTGAACCATTGAGTTGTAGTTTCATCTTGGTTGATTAGATAATAATGAATTTGGTTAAAAGATTAACCTGAAATGAATGAATGAATGGAAATGGATTGAGTTATAGTTATCTATATTGAATGGTCATGGAAAGAATATAATTTGGTTATGAATATTGAACATTTATCTGATACTTATATCTTAGTTAAACCTCATATACTATGTTATATTATTTCTGCTGGGCTTTGGCTCACCCTACATGGGAAACCATTTTCAGGTACTGGTGACATGCCACCTCCAAGGACATAGCTTGGGAGGCCTAAGGGTTGAAGGCTCTATTTTGATTTTATTTGTACTTAAGTGTTCATTCAAGCCGAGGGCTTTACATGTATAGAGCTTAGGACTCTTTATTTTGTTGAAACCAAGTGATATCTTGGAAAGATGTAAGCCCGTATGACACTTATTTTATTATTATTAATTTGTATTACATGCTGTAGATTTAGAATGAATGTTTATGAATGTATAACGCGTGTAATATCCTTTTGTAATAGAAACTCTGATAAATGAAAGTATAACATTTCCATTATGTCCAGAGATCTTATGAATGGTTCATTGGTATCCTATTTTGGGGGTGTGACATTGGGAATGTATGATGCAATCCTCAGAGAGTCTTGATATTGAGGCGATTCCTTTCCAAACTTGAGGGTCATATCAGAATCAGAATTTGGGACAAATCCAGGGGTTTGTATTTGATATAGTGGAAAAATATTGGAACCCGAACTAGAGCCAGGGCCCAAATTATATCTTGCATTGTTTTGACCAGCATATCTGGTATCTCGATTTGATAGGGCATTTGTTTTCAATGCCAGGTTTGTCTGAGCCAGAAAAGGAGCAGTACCCAACTCAACAAAGGCCCAATCCAATCCAACCTAGAAAGCCTTAATCCATCACAATCTATCCAATCCCAGAAAAAGCCTATTCAGCAAGAGCTCATTCCATTTGATCCCCAAAGGCCAACTCAGAAAAGATCTAGCCAATGCCAAAAGACCCACTCTAAAAAAGCCCAATCCAGTCAAACCCGTCCAGACCAATCCAGCTCAAATCCATCAAATATAACCGGGTCAAAATCCTTGTCAGTCAGCTCTCAGCTTACACCCATCCATTTTCCTGATTGTCAACTCAGTAGACCTGTGATGGCTCAGAGTCCAGAAGAAGTTGTGGCCATGATAGCGGCGTTAAAATAGGGAATTACAATGTAGGATGAGACCAATGCTGAAATGCAACGCCCATCTGGGGCATCTACTACACATCCAGTTCTGGGCCCCTAGCCAAACATTGACCCACCTCCGCCAGCTGACACTACAAGAATTTTCACTTTGGCGACTAAATTTTTAGTCGCCAAAAGTCAATTTTTAGTCGCTGACGGGCTTTAGCGACTAAATTTTTTGGTCGCAAAATTAGTAGCCGAAAAGTAGTCAGGAAAGCTAATTGGCGACTGAAATTAATTTAGTCGCCAAATGTATTCATTTACTGACTAAATATTTAGTTGCCTAAAGGTTGGACATTAAATTAAATTAGACCTTTTTCGGCAACCAAACTTTTAGTCACCTAAAGTCCCACCATTTTAGCTACTAAAATTTTAGTCGACAAAGAGTTCTTTTTTGACTACTAAAAATTTAGTTGCCGAAAGTCCCCATCTTTGGCTACTAAATGTTTAGTCGGCAAAGAGTTCCTCTTTTGACTACTAAATATTTGGTTGCCTAAAGTTCTATATTTTTGGCTACTAAAATTTTAGTCGGCAAAAGTGTGTTTATAATTTAGTTTTTTATTTTTAGCTACGAAATATTTTAGTCGCCAAATGTTTGATTTTCTTTTGGCTACTAAAGTTTTAGCCGCCAAATGTCTATTTTTTTTTTTTTTGGCTACTAAACTTTTAGTCGCCAAATGTCTTTTTTTTTTTTTTTTGGCTACAAAACTTTTAGCCGCCAAATATCTTTTCCCAATTTCTTTTTAGCTACGAATTGTTTAGTCACCAAAAACATGATATTATGTTTTATCGGGAAATTATATATAATTTCTCCACAACCTGTCTATATACAATGCAACCTTTAATACGTATAAAAACAAAATGATACATACTATCAATCATTCCACAATCTACATCCATATACCAAAAATAAATAACATTAAATATCAAAGTCCATACAAATCAACTATTGTCCAAACTAAAATAATAATTCCATACAAAATATATCATACAAAAATCAAAGCCCTCCGTATACAAAAAAATACATTTACTACCAAGCAAAATTACCATTTGGCATGGTACAAATTACCATCGTAATCTATACCACAACAAAAGGTGATATATGTACCACGACAAAAGTTTTCTATGGACCATGACAAAACGTCCTATATGTATGCCGACAAATGGTATACATGTACCATGACAGAAGTGATCTATGTACCATGACAGTCATTATCTGTTGATTGCCAAAAGTTTTCTGTATCAGTAAAAATGAACTACACAAAAGCTGAGGACGACAAAAGTATTATATTAGTTCTACACAAAAGTGAAAACTCTATTCCGTACACCAATATGGATTATCCATAAGTTCATGCAACAAAGCCATCTACAAAGAAAAACAAAAAATGAAACATTAGAATTGGTTACAAAATATCAATTCAGTCAGCCATATAGAACATGTTCTAACATGCATTTAAGGTAGAACAATCAAGAAATGTCTTCTTGGAAATAAAAGAAAGTATATATATATGTATCATGCAATATTTATTCCAACCAACACAAACAATGTAATATGTAATTTCTTCGTCACATAAATATATAAAGGCAATTATTAGAATATGTAGATGTTATTTTAATAAAGTTGTTACTTTCTAAACTAAGTGTTGCAAGTTTTTCGACTAAGTGTAAGGCGTATTTGGGGGCTGTTATGAATTTTCGCCCCCAGAAAGCCCTTTTTCGAGTAAGCTTAGGGCGTATTTGGGTTTAACTCCCAACCTACGGGTCTGAATTATGTTTTGTCAGATCTTACAAGTCCTATTTGTCATGGCGAAGCTATCCGTGTGAGCTACACGGTCGTTCGGGGGCTGTTTTGAATTTTCTCCCCCGAAACGCCCTTTTTCGATTAAGTTTAGGATGTATTCGGCTCTAACTCCCAACCTGCGAGTCCGGATTACATCCTGTCAGTTGTCACAAGTCCTATTTGTCATAGGGGAACTGTCCGTGTGAGTCACATGGTGGTTCGGGGGCTGTTTTGAATTTTCACCATCGAAACGCCATTTTTTCGACTAAGTTTAGGGTGTATTCGGCTCTAACTCCCAACCTACGGGTTCGAATTACGTTCCGTCAGTTCTCACAAGTCCTATTTGTCATGGGGGAACTGTCCGTGTGAGCCACACAGTCATTCGGGGGCTGTTTTGAATTTTTGCCCCCGAAACGCCCTTTTTCGACTAAGTTTTGGACGTATTCGGCTCTAACTCTCTACCTACGGGTCCGAATTACGTTCCGTCAGTTCTCACAAGTCCCATTTGTCATGGAAAAGCTATCCGTGTGAGCCACACAGTCGTTCGGGGGTTGCTTTGAATTTTTACCCCCGAAACGCCCTTTTTCGACTAAGTTTATAGCGTATTCGGCTCTAACTCCCAACCTACAGGTCCGAATTACGTTTCGTCAGTTCTCACAAGTCCTATATGTCATGGCGAAGCTATCAATGTGAGCCACATGGTGGTTTGGGGGTTATTTTGAATTTTTGCCCTCGAAACGCCCTTTTTCGACTAAGTTTTGGACGTATTCGACTCTAACTCTCTACCTACGGGTCCGAATTACATTCCGTCAGTTCTTACAAGTCCTATTTGTCATGACGAAGCTATCCGTGTGAGCCTCACAATTGTTCGGGGGCTGTTTTCAATTTTTGCCCCCAAAATGCCATTTTTCGACTAAGTTTAGGGCGTATTCGGCTCTAACTCCCAACCTACGGGTCTGAATTTTATTCCGTTAGTTCTCAGAAATCCTATTTGTCATGGCGAAGCTATCTGTGTGAGCCACATGGTGGTTCGGGGGCTGTTTTGAATTTTCACCCCTGAAACGCCCTTTTTCGACTAAGTTTTGGACGTATTTGACTCGAACTCCAAACCTACGGGTCCGAATTACATTACGTCAGTTCTTATAAGTCCTATTTGTGATGGCGAAGCTATCCATGTGAGCCAGATGGTCGTTCGGGGGTTGTTTTGAATTTTTGCCCCTGGAACACCCTTTTTCGACTAAGTTTTGGACGTATTCACCTCTAACTCTCTACCAATAGGTCCGAATTACATTCCATCACAAGTCCTATTTTCATAACGAAGCTATCCGTTTGTAGCCACATGGTCGTTCGAGTGCTGTTTTGAATTTTCACCCCCGAAACGCCCATTTTGGAAGTTTTGGACGTATTCGGCTCTAACTCCCAACCTACGGGTCCGGATTACATTATGTCAGTTCTCACAGGTCCTATTTGTCATGGCAAAGCTATCCATGTGAGCCACACAGTCGTTCGGGGGCTGTTTTGAATTTTTGCCCCCAAAACGCCCTTTTTTGACTAAATTTTGGACGTATTCGGCTCTAACTCTCTACCTACGGGTCTGAATTATGTTCCGTCAGTTCTCACAAGTTCTATTTGTCATGGCGAAGCTATCTGTGTGAGCCACACGGTCGTTCGGGGGCTACTTTGAATTTTCGGCCCCGAAACGTCCTTTTTCGACTAAGTTTAGGGCGTATTTGGCTCTAACTCCCAACCTACAGGTCTGAATTACGTTCCGTCAGTTCTCACAAGTCCTATTTGTCATGGCAAAGCTATCTGTGTGAGCTACACGGTGGTTTGGGGGCTATTTTGAATTTTCACCTCCGAAATGCCCTTTTTCGACTAAGTTTTGGACATATTCGACTCTAACTCTCTACCTACGGGTCTGAATTATGTTCCGTCAATTCTTGCAAGTCCTATTTGTTATGATGAAGCTATCTGTGTGAGCCACACAGTCGTTCGGGGGCTGCTTTGAATTTTCGCCCCCGAAATGCCATTTTTCGACTAAGTTTAGGATGTATTCGGCTCTAACTCCCAACCTACAAGTCTGAATTACGTTTCGTCAATTCTCACAAGTCCTATTTGTCATGGCAAAGCTATCTGTGTGAGCTACACGATGGTTTGGGGGCTATTTTGAATTTTCACCCCCGAAATGCCCTTTTTTGACTAAGTTTTGGACATATTCGACTCTAACTCTCTACCTACGGGTCCGAATTATGTTCCTTCAGTTCTTGTAAGTCCTATTTGTTATGACGATGCTATCTGTGTGAGCCACATGGTCGTTCGGGGGCTGTTTTGAATTTCCGCCCCCAAAACGCCCTTTTTCGACTAAGTTTAGGGCGTATTCGGCTCTAACTCCCAACCTATGGGTCTAAATTACATTTCGTTAGTTCTCACAAGTCCTATTTTTCATGGAAAAGCTATCCGTGTGAGCCACATAGTCGTTCGGGGGGGCTGTTTTGAATTTTCGCCCCCGAAACGCCCTTTTTTGACTAAGTTTTGGACATATTCGGCTCTAACTCTCTACCTACGGGTCCGAATTACATTTCATCCATTCTTATAAGTCCTATTTTTCATGGTGAAGCTATTCATGTGAGCCACACGGTCGTTCGGGCGCTGTTTTGAATTTTTTTCCCCCGAAACTCTTTTTCAGCCAAATTTAGGGTGTATTCAGTCTCAACCTACGGGTCTGAATTACGTTCTGTCAGTTCTCACAAGTCCTATTTGTCATAGGGCAACTGTCTGTGTGAGCCATATGGTTGTTCGAGTGCTTTTTTGAATTTTAGCCCCCGAAACGCCCTTTTTAGACTAAGTTTTGGACGTATTCGGCTCTAACTCTCTACCTACGGGTCCGAATTACGTTCCGTCAGTTCTCACAAGTCCTATTTGTCATGAGGAATCTGCTTGTGACATCTATAGAGTGGTTCGAGGGCAATTTTGCATTTTCGCCCCCAGAACGCCTTTTTTCAACTTAGTTTAAGGCATTTTTGACTCTAACTCCCAACCTATGTGTGCTAATTACATGTTATCTGTCCCTATAGGTTCTATTTTTCATGAGAAAGCTGCTCGTGACATCCATGGAGTGGTTCGGGGGCTATTTTGCATTTTTGCCCCCCCGAATGCCTTTTTCCAACTAAGTTTAAGGCATTTTTGACAAAGTAAACCAGTTGTTTGGTTTGCTTTTGCTTTTTTTTTTTTCTTAGAACAATAAAAGAAATCTTGGTTTGATTGAATTCAAAGTTGTACAAAGCTTTGTTTATACTTTCAGAAGCTCAAAGTAAAAAAGTAAGCAAAATAAAATAGTAACTATTGTCTGAATTCTGAAAACAAAGTGGAGGAACGTGCCAACTTGAAAATTGTTTGCTATCTTGTTTTCTGTTTTTGTTTACGCTCAATTTCATATCATTCAGCATTTGCAAAAGAGGCAAAGCATTTTAGGAATTAAGTTTAAACAAGAAGTTGAAAAATACTAGAGCTTCATATAAAACCAAACTCAATGACAAGTATAACAAGAAGAAACAGAGCACTCCAAATTGTTCCACAAAATCCACATACAATCCAAATTGTAATCAAATATCAATTAATATGAAATCTTGCAACAAGATAAATGGGATGCAGAGATAAACCACTAGGGCTTTTTTTTAGTTGAATTTGAAGAAGTTTCAAATGCAGCAAATGCCTCTTCCTGTGTCACCCACCTGCCTGTTTCATTTCATGCAAGTAAATATTATATCATAAGAACACATAACCAAGAAGGATATTTTGGAAGGGGCAACAAAAAACGACTCAAAGTAAATCTACAAGAACAATCAAATATGAAACACATCACTACTTTTTAAATGCAATTGCTAACTTATGAGTTCAGAAACAAAATCATAATTGTGTATCCAAGTGAAATTTTAGAAATATTACTTAATCATTATGTTACATAGTTGTAGAATCTTATCATGATCATCATCCTCAGAAACAATATCATAATCATCATCCTCAGAAGGATGCCGCTATCAACATTAATAAAGCTATTAAAAAAAATCTAATATTGAATTGAAGAGTTTGTCTAAATTTTATATAGGTTGAAGTTGTATGACACTACATCAGACAAACAAACAGAGGAAAATAATCAATGACAGTAAAACTGCTGCATGGTTGGCTAGCGAGTCTGCAATGAAATCATGGTAATAATGCATGCAAAAGAATGACACACTCATCAGGAAAACAAGTAATGAGTCTCTGTCATATACTGATCTTCCAAGAGGCTTGCAAGCACTTTTGCTCAATAAATAATATTTGAAGGAGTGCCATTCATCAAAAGATCCTTGAAATCATCACTATCACAATCCTCAAACTCAAAAGGAATAGGCATTCCACTCAGTTCCCTCTCCCTAACCTAAGGCACAGTTATAAGATATACAAATTTGAAAATAAAGATCATAAAATAATCTAGAAATATTTCCTAACTGTAAGATTATATTATTTAAATCTTCTCAAATCAGTAGCTATATAACATGTTGTATGCTTACAGGAACAACACACAAATAATGAAAGTTATGAAACCATAAATTCTTGTGAGCAGAAAAGTATCTAACAACAGCTAGAATTATTTGATTTGCAAGAAAATTGGCGATACAAACCATTCATTGTGAACTTGCTAAAGTCATTAATTAAACAGACCCTAAGGTCATTAATTTAAACAGAGCATAAAATCATTAATTAGTTTGTTATTATAATAAATCCTACATACATGTGACATATGTGCAAATTTATTTTAAAACCAATGACCTTAACTACTCAAATGAATGAATAAATAGATTACATCACCCTATTTAACTCAAGCATTGACAATGAAACAACTAGTCAAAACTTTGAAATTATAAGAAATTTAGACATTGTGTTTGTTCACAAGACAAGAGATTGGGGTATACACGTTGTGACCAATTGACTTACAAACTATCTATCCATCATTTACGAATTGCTGCTTAAAAATTTTACTTTACTTAAACCATGCAGTCAAAAAGTAAAAGAGTTAAATAGTTCTACTCCTCCATCCACAATTATAAATCATGAAATAAATTCTGCACTTTAGAATGGCAAGTTTGACGAGCAACTGGAGAAAAAAGAACTTGTTACTATTATTATTATGAAGAAAAAAATTGTAAACCAAATTAATATTTCTACCTCTTTTATATATTAAAAACATTTATAGTACTTGGACAACTAATTTTTTGATAAAAATTTACAACTGAACACCATATGAAATCAATAGTGCAAATTCAATAAGGGTTGTTAACCCAAGTTCTTGTTTGTAAATGGAACAGTTAGTAGTTCTATAGGTGCAAAAGAATAAAATGCCACCAGGATGGATAGCAAGGATCTCTTTACCCCATGCCTGCTAGCAAATCCCCCCCAATGCAAACTTTGACTTTTTGCAAGTTGAAAATAATATCATTAATTGAAAAACCCAAAGAGTGGCAAGATACTTTGATCCACATTGCAATCCTTAATTTAATAGTCTCACGCAACTGCCCTATATATGGCTGTGACCCCTTAAAAATGCAATTATTCCTCTATTTCCAAATGGACCAGAGCATAGCCAAAGGAATGGCCCTCCAGATGATATTATTCTGTTTTGTAAATTTAATACAAGCCCACCATTGTAGTAAGCAATTCACAAAGCCAAGTAGTTCCCATTGCAAGCCTCACCATCTGATAATATGAGACCAAACCTTCTGGATAAAAGGACAAAAGAGCAACACATGGTTTAAGTCTTCCCCATTTTCATTACAAAAAATGAAGTTTACATTAGCTTCACCACTTAGAATGCTTCATGTGATAGTGTTACTCATGCATATATCTAAGATGTCTTGCATAATAACCCATGTAAAAAAAAGTTAGAAGTCAAATAAAGCTAGTAAAGAAGTGGTGATGAAGAAGGAAAGCCTGCAATGCAAGGTAGGGACCGAATTTTTCATAGTTAGTAATGTGATAGGACAAAGTAATAACTTCTTGAAAATCAACAATATTTTGTCATAGATATATTATGAAAGCTGATCCATTTCCGGATAGATCAGCTAAAGTTGATTAGGTTTTAATTGTAGCCTTTTGTTTTGTTAGTGCCTTTTGCTAAATCCAATTTATTTATTTATTTTCTTGTAAGATGGGGAAAAAAAAAAACTCTATTTATAAATGCATGTGTTACACACAAACACATAAAGAAATATATCTTCTACCTTTTCAACTATCCCTCTATTAATGTAATCATCAAAGCTTTAGGTAGAAGTCAAGCATCATGCGTAGAAGAAACAACCAAGATAGCCTCATTTAGAAATTTTCCCCAAACAAGCTCAAGTGGTTTATCAGATTGTACAAATCAACCCCCAAAAATAAATATAAAAAAGGGCAAAAGAATCAATAGATTTGAAGCAAAGAGACCCATTTACTCGATAATCAGTTCAAAAAACCCTAAATCTAGAACAAAAATCAAAACCCATTTACTCGAAACATAGAAATCAAAATCCTACAGCATCCAAAAAAAAAAAAACCCTAGAGCTAGAGTGAAATAGGGAAATAGAGGAAGGGGGAGAGAGAAAGAGAGAAGAACAAAGAATAACCTGAATGTCGATGGGAGGTGAGGCAATGGTGAGCTGCGGTGGCGATGTTCGATAGTGGAAGATTGACGGAAATTGTGGTCATCTGCGATGAGAGGGAGAGCAAGAGAGAGATAGAATAGAACCGTGTGAAGACTAACAGATTTGGGCAAAAATTTAGGCGCCAACATGAAATATTTCCCATTAAATTTTTATACACATTTGGCGACGAAATTTTAGTCGGGAAATATTAAAAAATGACGACTAATATTATTTTAGTAGCCAAACACATGAACTAATGCCGACAAAAAATTTTTTAGTCGCCAAAAATAATCAACGACAATTTTTCTCTCTGAAAATTTTAATTACAATTGGCGACTAAACATTTTAGTCGGAAAAAGTCAGCTAAAGGCAAATAAAATAATTTTTTGTTGCTGAAAGTAAGTTTTTGGCAGAGAAATTTTTTTTTTTTTTTTTTTTTTCCATTCGGCGACTAAATATTTTAGTAGCCAAAAATTAGTATATGGCGACTAAATTTTTTTTTTGTCGCTAAAAGTAAGTTTTTGGCAACTAAAGCTTTAGTCGCCAAAGAAAAAAAAATAATTTTTTTATTTTCCATTCGGCGACTAAATATTTTAGTAGCCAAAAGTCAATATACAGCGACTAAGTGTTTTTTTTTTTTTTTTTTTTTTTTTTTTCCGCCAATTCTGGCATTTTTAGCGACTAAATTTTTTTTAGTCACCAATAATGAATATACCTCAACTAAAAAAAATTAGTAGCTAAATATTTTACTTTTGGTGACTAAAAAAAATGTTGGTCGCCAATTCTATAACTTTTGGCGGCTAAATTCTTTTTAGTCGCTAATTTTGGTCGCCAAAGGTGCATTTTGTTGTAGTGTGAAGATTTGCACGGTCTAGATCCTCAAGAAGTGTTGGCTCAAGCTCGAGTTTTCAGACCCCTGGTGCAACCCAATGAGGGGCTTTATCCCTTTGATACTAATGATCTCGATCCGACCTTGTTAAAAATTGCTAACCTTGAGAAGCAATTCAAAAAGGCACAGGGAATTACCTCCATTCCTGACATTGAGGCTGGGTACACCGAGGCTGTCGTAAGACTCCCAGATAGATTCAAGATGCCACCCATTGACTGTTTTGATGGGTCTGGAGATCCTATGGTACATATCCGGCTTTTCTTGGACGTCCTAAAACTGATGGGTCTGACTAAGTCTCAGAAACTCTCTCTGTATGAAAGAACCCTGTCAAGCATATCGACCACTTGGTACACCAAGTTGGAGGATAAAGTGAGCAGAATTGGGAAGAATTGGCTGAGGCGTTTGTCAATCAGTATTCTTATAACACCCAAATTGAAATAACCACTCAAGATCTTGAAGTATCCCACCAGAATACTGAAAAGCCTTTTGTGGACTTTGTTGCAAGGTGGAGAGCAAAGGCAGCACAGATGACAGATTGCTCTTCTAAGAGGGACCAAGTGCAGATAGTGGTGCAGAACCTTGAGCCTGATATGTTGCAAAAATTAATAGTCACTCCACTATTCACTTTCAAAACTTTGCATGAATTAGGAGTTCATATTGAGAGTGCATTCAATAAAGGGATTATTCCCAGAACAAGTGAACCAACAAGGAGGGTGTTTTCTGGGAATACCAATGCTGGCAGTAGCACTGTTCCCAAACCCACTGAAATCAATACTGTCACCACTAATCCCAAAACTGCCAACCCTTTTGCCAGTGCCAACTCACTAACAGCCGACCCAACCCGAGGTCAAGGCAGATCTTTCACCCCCTCTATATGAGCTTAACCAACGAACTAAAAGTCCTGATGGAAAAAGGGTATCTCAAAGCCCTTGATCCCCAACCTCTTCCTGACGCACTCCCTGCTAGACATAACCCCACAAAATATTGTGTGTACCATCAACAACGTGGTCATGGCACCGATCATTGCTACCGCCTTCGTCATGAGGTTCAGAATCTCATTGACAACCAGACGATAGCTTCACCTCAAGACCCTAATGTTGCCACCAACCCACTTCCCATCCATGACCAAGTATCACCTCCCCACCTTAACCTCATCCACACACTCTCAGCTACGTTCAACCCCAGCATATACATCACCCCGACCTATTTACCCAAGCTTGAGGTGTTCATTCTAGAAAACACTGATTTGTGTATGATGGATACACCCACTCCGATTTGGACACATCAGGAGTGCCAAACGGCCAAACCAACTACTTCTGAGATATTGGAAATGATTGAAGACCTTCAAGGAACACCGGTAGATTTAACACTTGGGGTTTCGATCCCGTCACAAAGCTCCCCAATCTTGGGGTGAGTCGCAATTGAAAAGGGCCAACCCGAAACTATCTCAAGTCTGGATGATGATAGATCAACAACAAATAGGTCTCGCTTCGGTATAGCCACCCAATCCATTGGCTAAGCAGAAGCAAGTGGTGGGAACAAAGCCAGGACAAGTATTGATCCCAATGCACAACTTCACTGGGCTATTAAGACATTGAAGGTCAAAGAGTTGAACAAACAGCAAGTGCTTGCAGTTGTTGCAAAAACTGTGGATGACACTTTTTTCTGCTCCAGATGAGAGCATTTTGAATAATCAGTGGGCAAACAATGGAAAGGGATGTTTTACCAGAAACACTCATCCTAATTCTAGTCCTAAGCCTATGAATACTTGACCAACACCTGCCGACCCATTTGCCAATGTTTCTAAACCTAGTGCTTCTTCCTCCCCAAAATAAACCTTCACCCAACTCTATATGAGCCTAACCTGTGCATTGATGGTACTGATGGAGAAAGTGTATCTCAAACTGCTCAATCCTTGACCTCTCCCTGATCTTTTCCCATCTACACACGACTCTACCCAATATTGCATGTTCCATCAGCAATGCGGTCACCATACCGACCATTGCTTTCGCCATCGCCATGAAATTCAAGACTTGATTGACAACAAAGTCATCACCTCACCTGAAAATCCCAAAGCTGTCAATAACCCTCTCCCTGACCGCAATAGATTACCACTCCATGACATAAAACCCATACACAGCTTCCCAACAACCAACCATTAGTATACTCGCCAATGAGCCCAAACTCATTGTGTTCATTCCTGAATCTTCTGATTTCGATATGAGCAAAAGGAACGAAATCTTTGAAGAGATGAAAAGTTTACTCGATCTTGGTGAGTTCAAGCTTAATGAAGTAGTGATGCCAGCACTGGAGGTTGGAATGACGACTCGCAGTCTCAGCTAGGGTAATTGTCGAAAGAACTTGGAAAGGGCCTTTCGAACTAGGGGCATGGTGTGAAAATGCAATTGTTTCAGTCAAGAAGATGTGTGGGGACAATGTAATTATGAGGTTCAATTTGTGAGACCCGATTTGGAAGTCAGAAATCAATCATTCTGGGTGTGGATGTGCATTGCTGAATTGAAGGCAGGTCTGGACCTTTCTGTGGGCTACTCGAAGTTGTTTTTGAAATTCTACAGATGGACTTGGAGATGGAAAACCCCTTTTGTTTCAGGGGTACTGATTTTGTTTTGTCATGTAAATATTTGTTGTGAGTTTTATTTTCTTTGTCTTTTCTTTCGTTGTTGCGTCAGTTGAGCCTTTTCCTTTGATTTGCTCTCGTGTACCCTCAGATCTTCATCTTTATAAGAAAGTGGGAATCAAGTTTCTGATCATTTTATTGTGCCTATAGTGATGCATGTGTGACCTTTTACAAACAGAAAAAGGCTTTGAATTTATTTTTTGAATTAGATTCTGTTAATAAGCTCGAATGTTGAAAAGGATCCCCTGAATGGTTTGAGTGAATTCTGACTTATCGTTGCAAAGTCCTTCGCGATTTCAAAAATTTTAAGCTATTTCTTTTGCAAAACTTGTGAAGATAGGTTTAGAATTGTGCGTGGTATCCTACATTGTCTTGGGGATTCTCTTCGCTGTTAGGCGATCATTGTTGCAAGTACAAGGCGGCTTTCGGACCTCACAAATCATAGAATTTCTCCTCTGGTGTTTTCATTATTTCAAAGAGAAAAGGATAAGAGAAACCCAAAAGAAAGAGAAAGAAAAGAAAAAAAAAAGAAAAGAAGAAAAGAAAAAGAAAAGAAAAAAAGAAAAGGGAAAAGAAATCAACCATCAAGCCAGGGGCATTTATTGGAATGAAATCCAATCAACTGTGAGGGAGGGAACTTCTACCTGAATTCGGGGAAGCCAATGTAAGAAGGTACCACATTGCAAGAAGAACTAACTGTGAAAATGGAGCGAAAAGAAAGGAAGAAGGCATGCATAAAAGAATGGAGAGCCAAGCCCAAATTGAGGCGAAGCCAGTTCCAATGTTAGGGCAAGGATGATTATTGATCACATTCACCACAAATGTTGTAACACTATCCTTGAAAGGCTCGCTAGGCCAAAAACCTAAAAGGGCAACCTAGGCAAAAGTTAGAGCATGAAAATGAAAAATAAAAAATATAGCTCGCAAGGTTGAAAACCCCAAAGGGGCGACTTTGGCAAAACTTAGAGCGCAAAAAGAGAGTGTTAACACCCGAGTAAACCTCTGCCACGAACTACGTTGATCCGATTCCCATTCTTGGGATACGTAGGCCACTTGAAGTTCGGTCTTAACCATATCTATCTCATCCATCTCAACTCAATCATCTTGCCCAAGTCACATCGTCAGCTTCGCATCAATCAATGAGCTACACCGACTGCTGTGCATATCACATACTTGCGTTGGGTAAGAAAGAACTAGCTTGAATCAACCAGTGGAGCAATTTTCGACACTTGAACTTATCAGTAGAATCTCTATATTGAGCAAAACAAGAATCAAAATTAAGTTTTAAAGGGACCATAAGTAATACTAGGGGCACTATGAATGATCAATTACCTTGAGTCTATTTTTTATGCTTTTGGGTTAGTTGTGAGTTCTATTGTATTATGCCTAGTATTTGTTTTAGTCTGCGCTCTTCGTTGAGTCACTATAGCATGTTTGTCTTAGTCAGTGCTTTTCATCGAGTCACCCTAGCAAGTTTGTCGCTTAAATTTTCAATAGAGTGGCATGGTCAAAATTCCATACATGAGTGTTCGCTCCAAACTAAAAAAGAAGTCCATGTGTGGAATTCATAAATAAACCGAGAGTGCCCATACAAAGGGACAACACACTCATGATTGGTGTATATGAGGAATCTGTCACTGCTTCAGAAGGGATTGCAGTAAGTTCTCAACATGTTGGAGCAGAAGAGAAGCATGAACCTGATGGGTTGACAACTGTTCTAGGATTTGATGATCCCCATCGCATGAGCTTGCATAATGTTAAGAACAGTGGCTAGTGGTTGGACACTAAGGGCAATTTTTCAGTACATCTGATCGGGCTATCCATTGAACAAGTGGCATGAACCCAACCAGTGGCCAATGACTGGACACTAGGAGCAATTTTCAGTGTATCTGATTGGGTCATCATTTGAACAAGGGGCTTGAACCTAACTTTTCTCTCCATTCGCTCAGACCCATTTGTTAGGATCTTTTCCGTGGATTAAGGTAGCTCACCCTCATGATGATTTTGATATGATTCTGCTTTCGAAATTTGTCTCCGACCATTTCAAAACTCTCTTGGGATTGCCATCTTGCCTTTGATTAATGCATGTGTTTTGTATTATGCCTGCATGCTTCTACACTCTGGTTGAGTTGAACTGCGTGATCGGTTAACTTCGTTCTATACATAAAAGACTTTTATTTAGTTGCCCCCCTTTGTATTACATTTCAATGAGTAGTGGCAAGTTGCCCTACACTCATCTCATAAGGTACATGACGCATTACTCTGAGTACTACTTATTTCCCTCTGCATACCATGCATTGCTCACATGCATCGCATTATCTTGTGCATTTCACCATGCATCGCGCTGTTTTGTGCACTTTGTATTACACTATCCTATTCACTTTGTATCGCACTATTTTCTGCACCATTGCATTGTCTTGTGCATAGCACTATTTTGTGCACCACTCGCACTGTTTTGTGCACCTCACTCGCACTGTCTTGTTCATTCGCATCTATTTCGTGCATTAATTTGTGTATTCTAACTTGTATAGCACAATCTTGTGCATTTCATTTTATCTATCTTGTGCATTTCATCTTACGTTGCACTGTCTAGTGCACCCTATATCGCACTATCTTGTGCACCTGCATAGCACTGTCTTGTGCATTATCGCACTATCTTGTGCATTATCGCACCATCTTGTGTGCATTTCATCTTATATCGCACTATCTTGTGCATTTCATCTTACATCGCATTGTCTTGTGCACCCATATTGCACTATCTTGTGCACTTGCATAGCACTGTCTTGTGCATTATCGCACTATCTTGTGCGTGATCGCACTATCTTGTGCATTTCATCTTACATCACACTATCTTGTGCATTTCATCTTACATCGCACTATCTTGTGCACCATATATCGC
The DNA here is from genome assembly GCA_030407325.1 of Camellia japonica. Lineage (NCBI taxonomy): Eukaryota > Viridiplantae > Streptophyta > Magnoliopsida > Ericales > Theaceae > Camellia > Camellia japonica. Next base: position 168,570,440 of record JAPPVO010000059.1, on the reverse strand, counting down.
ACTATCTTGTGCACCTGCATAGCATTGTCTTGTGCATTATTGCACTATCTTGTGCATTATCGCGCTATCTTGTGCATTTCATCTTACATAGCACTATCTTGTGCATTTCATGTTACATCGCACTGTCTTGTGCACCCATATTTCACTTTCTTGCGCACCTACATTGCAATGTCTTGTGCATTCATCGTCACTCACGCTGTCTTGTGCACCTGTATAACACTGTTTTGTGCATTCATTTGCATCGCACTATCTTGTGCACCCTTATTCACACTGTCTTGTGCACCTCACTGTAGACACCCCATTTTTGATTGACCTTAAGACTCAGACGTCATTGATTGTGCGCTCGGTGATGGTGCATGTTGTGCTCGTTTTGAGGTTTCAGAGTTTCGGCTGAGTGCCTTGCCTCCGGGCCTCTGAACTCTCTGTGCTTCGGCTCGGTTTGTGGACCAGGCCTTGTTTTCCTTCCCAGAGGGAGGGAGAGGTCTTGTAGACCAACTCTCTGTAGTCGTAGACCACTTTTGTGGTCGTAGGCCACTTTTCCTGTTTGGAGACTAGTTGTCGATTTTTGGAGCCTTCGGCCATGCGCCTTGGCTTGGGACCGCTTAACGTTCTCCGTTTGGCGTGATTTTTGAACCACACCTTGTTGCCTCTACCTAGAGGGACACTGTGGTCCGGGAGACCACTTTTGTGGTCGCATACCACTTTTGGTGCTTGTCAGCTAGTTTTCAGGACTTTCGGCCGCGTGCTTTGCTCCCGATCTCTCGTCTTACATCCGTTTTGGTTTGTTTTTGGTACAAACCTTGTTTTCCTTTTTTGGAAGGTGGTACAAGGGTGAGAGACCACTTTTTCTCCTTGGAGACCACTTTTCCTTCTGCCAGCCAGTTTTCAGGTCGGTTAACTGGCTTTCTTAGTCTTTGGACCACCTTTTCTGGTCGGCCACCACACCATTGCATTGTTTTCATGCCCCGGACTCTCTCCCACCATGGCTGACCAGTTTTGGTCTTGGGAGACCACTTGAAGTGGTCGGCCGACCACTTTAAGTAGCAGGTCGACCACTTTAAGTGGTCGGCTGCTTTTTGGCACCTTTTTGGAGATATTTTCCTCTAGCTAGCACAGCTGGAGGGCTTTTGGGCCATCCTCCATACACGTGTATGGAGGGATTGGTTTGAAGCTTAGCTTTTCTTAGAAGCTTTGCCTTTTTGTTTCTATAAGAGGGAGGCTCCTCCTCCCTCCTCTAGGTTTAGAAATTTGAGGGTGGAGAGTTATACATACATAGTTGTATCTATCTTCCCCTTTGCTTCATTTTTGTAATTCAAAAGTGTAGTTTGCTCTTAGTTTAACACACAAACACACACTCAAACACCTTGCTTGTGTTGCTGAGGCTTCTTGAAGTTGTTTTTGGTGTTCTTGGGTTGGTTTGAGCTTGAAAAACTTGCTGGATTTGCAGCCTTGAAGTGGTTCTACAAGGGTGAGTTTCTAAGCCTTAAAACCCCCATACTTGCTTAAGCTTTTAGACCAACTTGCATGCTGTTTTAAGCTTAGCTCTTAACTGGAAAAAGTTCTATTTTTAAGTGCTCAAAATAGTTGTTTAAGGTCACCTTTTAGTTTGGGGGTGGTTTACCCCCTCTTAGGCCTTGTTAGGCCTTGTTTTGAGCCATCCCTTTAGGCTCTTGTTGAACCCTTTGCATGACCTTTCTACCACTGGAATCATGGTTTTGGAGTCCTAAATAAGAGAGGGTCATCCCCTCTCCTTGTATTGTGTTTACTAGCTTCATATGCCTCATGTTTGAGCACCTTTGTTAAGTTTATGTTGGCCATATCTTAGCTTGTATTTGGGCTTATTTTGGCATGGCATGTCACTGTTTTTACTTGCTTTGGTCACTTCATGCATGGTTTATACACTTGTAGTGTAAATCACACACATTAGCTTTGTATGCTTCATGAAGTAGCATGTCATTCTAGCTTGATTTGAGTCCATTTCAGCATGTATTTGGTGTTGTTTTACCATGTCATACCTCTGTTAGGGTTTGGTTTGGTTAGCCTTTGCATGCTCCATGCACTTGTAGTGCAATCCCATGAAATTGCCTAACATGCATCATGCTTCGACATGTCTTTTTAGCATACTTTTATCTTAGCTCTAAGAAGACTTTGTTCATGTTTTAGCATGTTTAAGGTTTGATTTGTGTTGTTTTGGCCATGCATGACTTGCTTTGTATAGCCATGGTTCAATCTAGCTTGTTAGCTTTGTGTATTAAGTCCTTTACATGCATTGCTTGCCCTATTCCAATGATTTGGCATCATTTATTAGGTTATTTCAGTCCATGTTTCATGCTCATGCACTTGCATTTGTTGCTCATTCAATGCGTTGGAGGGTTTGCCCCTTTATGTCTTAACATGAACCATTGCGTATGCCTTCATGCTTTAGCTTGCGAGCCATCATTTCAGTGTTTATTTGGGGTTATTATATCATGATATAACTCTGATTTTTGTTGCTTAAGTCATCTCATGCTTGGTCCTAATAGGTGTAGTGTAATCCACCTTATTTGCCTTGTATGCATCATGTCTTATGCCCCTCATGCTAGCATGTTTTTGCTTCCTTCCATGCATGTTTTAGACTCATTTTAACATGTACTAGGACTGTTTTGGGTTGCCTTGGTCACATGCTTCATGTTTTGTATAATTGTAGTACAAGTGCTCTTGCTCGCCTCAAGCTTTGAACACCATTTCATGCTTCATTTTTGTTGTGTACATGATTTGGCATCATCTGACATGACATTTCAGAGCATTTAGGACTGCCATGTTCTCACTTCATTCACCCTTTGAGTGCCTCTAAGGGTTGTGCATTTGTTGCCTAGTTTATGGCTTAGCTTGTATGCTTGGATGCCTAGGTCTTTGAGCCTCCATCTTAGCATGTTTTGGTCCATGTTTTGACCTATTTCAGCTATGTCCATGGTTGGTTCATGCATTTGTGCCATGTATTGCATGCCCCCTTTGTAGTCCTCTTTGCTAGCTTTAATACTTTAAGGACCTTTGCATGCCATACTTGTATTGTTTAAGTGATTTGGCATCATTTCTTGTCTAATTTCAATGCACTTAGTGTTGTTACACTTGCACATTTGTCACTCTTTGAGCCTTCTTGAGGGTTGTGCTTTTGGGCCTAGTTAGATGGCCAATGCATTGTGCATGCATACCTTGCCTTATGTGCCTTAATTTTATCACCATTGGCCACTGATTTGGGCATAACTGAGGTCTACCCCTTTTGGTTTAATTCCATTGATTATGCCATGCATATTGCATTGAGAATGCCATATTGTTCATTGCATTGAATATGCCATCTTACATTTGCATTGTGCATGCCATGTAGCCCTTTGCATTGTGTATGCCAAGTTGTTCCTTGCATTGTGTATGCATGGCCCTAACATTGCCAAGTTGCCCTTGTAGCATTGCATTGTGCATGCATGCATTAGCATTGTTCGCATATCATTAGCTTTGTTAAGTTGATCATATCACATTGCATTGAGTATGCCATGTAGTTGCATGTTTGCATGTTTAAGTCACATTGCATGTTTGCCATGTTGCTTGTTTTGCATATTTGTTTGGAATAGGTGTTAGTCCAAACACGGGAAAAGAGGGACGTTTCATACTTAAAGTGATGAAACGTGCCTTAATTCCCGATCGCCGACGCTCTTGATCATACATGATAGAGTTCTAGGTCTTATGTGTTTACTTGTGCATTCATTTTACATTGAATTGTGCAACTTTGCCTCTCGGCCATCATGCATTGAAATGCGCGATTGGTGGCCCGAGGGTCGAGAACCTACACTCCCTTGAGTTCATGACATGATAGGGAGGGTGGTTGTGCACACATATCTTGCAAACACATTGCCATGCCCTTTCTTGCTCTTTGTTGCAGCAAATTGCAATTCAGTAGCAACAACTAGTCGGCCAGCCAGAAAAACTAGCTGGCCGACCACTTTTTTTGTCCTGCAACAACAAAAAGTGGTCGACAGGTGGTTGGAGAGACCAAAAGTGGTCGGCCACCCTCCCACAGGATTCCCCAGGTGGAGTTTCAGCTTTCTGGAGCTTAGTGCAGTGTTCTGAGGACAAATGAAAACAGAGGCAAATCGGGGCATCGCATTGGATTTCCGAACAAGGCGACCGAGCATGCATTCCTCTTCTTCTGAGGCTCCTGATTTACTGGTTACCTTTGCTGCCATGCTTAGATAGCTAGCTTTTGCTTTGGTTTGTACTTTAATAGTTAATGCGTTTAGCTATTTAAATTTGTTTTGTAATAATTAGTTTAATTAGCTTAGATTAGCTAGTTAGCTTCTTATTCGGTCTCTCCCTCGAGAGGGCCAATTGTTGTAATAAGCGTGCGTGTGTGTGTTGCATGTCTTCCAACCCCCATTTCTTTCTCCCTTTTACTTAACCGCTTACGATGGTTAGTTTTAGGGCATGTTTTATTTAGCATACCTTATGCTCGCATGTGTGCATCCATTCATCTATATTGCATGCACCGGCCTCGGCGCATCATACTAACTGCATTGTACTTTCAATACATGTACCAAGTTGCATTTCACATGACATTCTAGGTAGCCGCGCCTATCTTCATTTCTCGCATGCGTTGCATTAGCCATCTTAACATGAACTAGGATCATGCATGATTTCTAACTAGTTCTCTGTTTTGGCTCGGAGTACACTGTGAGTGTTTACGCTTTACCATACTGCATGTGTGTTAGTGTTGCCATGAGAGCATGCTTACCATGAGGCTAACTGCTTATGTGATTAACTGCCTGAATGCCTGTGGGTGAAGGTTGGATTGCTTGAATTGGAACAATTCATTGAAATCCTCGATTTAGCCTACTTGCGAGTAGCGAACTTCAAACCATTTTCCAAACAAACGGATATGCAATGTTTTGTTCCAAATTAGGCAATCTAGTCTGTACTTGTTTGCTGTGCGCATCACATAGTAAGACTAGCTAATTAACCGGAATAAGAGCACATGATTTTTCAAAAACAAAATATCATGTTTAGTACAGGCCGATCTTTGATCGGGCGAGCGGGGGTGCTCATTACATGACCTTCCCTAATCATACCCAAGTTCCCGAGCCGAGGCAACTTTGGTGATGATGGACACGTGGCCTTAGGCATGAGTTAGGATTTCCTAAATTCCCCTGAAATAAATATTTAGGTGGTGACTCTATATCTAGCAAAGCAGTCTATGTTTGGCACTTCTTTATAAAAAATCTGTTTTCCAAAACGATTTGCCGGATTTGGACTCTTTGGTGATTTATCGGTTTCACATCGCACATTGTGAGATTAAATTCAGAACCGTGACATTTGAGTCCGAACTGTAGTAGCTCAGAACAAAACGAGATTCGCGCCACCCTCGCAGGCGCACGGATATTGGAGAGTTCCCAGGAGTGCGTCTACACTCACCCGCACTGTCTTGTGCACTCACTTGGCCTAGGAGACCTTAAATCCTCTAAAGGTGAAATTCCTTTGGTGTTTGTCGTGCCTGAACGACTTCCGGTGGTCTAGTATAGCCACCTAGCTGTGTTTGTAGTGAGTTTCTAGGAGATCAACTAAGATGGTGGAAACTAGAGTACGAATGGCCGAGGCCTAGAATGAAGAGGTTCGAGATTTCCAAGACTAAAGTTTGGTTTAAATACCCAGGGGTGTATCCCCGGCTTGAAATCTGCATGGCAGCCCCATAGGTTGAGGTAGCTTGTATGCGTCACAATTCTGGATACTAAACCAACCTAGTCTCTTACCCTGTTGGAGAATAGGAAAAGTTGCGAACATAGCTAGGGAGAAAAGTAGTACCTGTGGTTTGGAAGCGCAAGATGAAGGAAGAAGTCTTGAAACCAAGAAGAAGCTGTCATCGCCAATTGCCCTGCCAGGTACTTTCTAAGGCACCACTGCCTAGCTGCTACATCATATCCATTATTACCTATTACATCTATCGCATGCAACTAATACATTATTTGTCGCATCTAGTACATCATTATCCATTTTATTACCTGTATCCTTTCCATGTTAAGCTTAGTTTGGCTTGTGCTCATACCTTTCCGTCATTGAAACATGGTTCTGTTATGTGTAAGTACCTATGCTGCACTGAGGCTAGTATTGAGAGTGTCGACACCTTTTGTGTTAGACGTGGTCTGTTTTGTGTCCATGCCCTTTTCTAGATAAGATGTGGTTCGGCCTACGTCCCTTATTTACTGCATCCATTGCATTGCACTTTGTTTTGTTTCATTTAGCATTTAAGAACACCATCTTTCCCCAGCAGATCATTCCTCACTTATATCATATCACCCAATTAGTTGTACACTTTCTCTTGCTACGAAAAACATAGTTTTGCATATGCTCGCACCCCTTTCATGTTAAAGAATGGTTCTGTTATATATAAGCATCCATGCTGCGCTGAGGCCAGTATTGAGGATGTAGGCACTTAGCCTGTGTTTGGTGTGGTCTGGCTGTGCCCACTTCTTTTCTATTTAAAATGTAGTTTGATTTGCATCTCCATCCCTTTATGATATTTGTGTGTTTTGCACTGCTTGTGGTTTGATTATTTCGTTATATTGTATATTACTTATATTGTTTTGTTGTATTGTATATCATTTGCATCTTGCCCCTAAATTACGCTGGTTTGATTCTTTGCAGTGGGATACGTAGGCAACCCTTAGGTTGAACCAACTGTATCTGTATTTTATTTGTTTGCCCAAGTCTTACGGCCTTGTCAAAATGGGTCGTCTTCAGGCTTTGACATTCACTGATGTCACTTCATGACTTCGAGCTCTGTCAAAGAGGAGCAACTGTAGACATCCCATTTTTGACCGCCCTTAAGACTTGGGCGCCACTGATTGATCACTCAATGATGAAAGTTGCGTTGTCCAATCGCTCAATTTCTTCAGCAAGAAGAGCTTCTAAATCCCAACCTTACACCCCATTTTGGACCAAAACTATTTTAGACTTTAAAACCCTCTCTTTCAAAATATTTTTGAAAATGTTTCTACGATGTTCCGAGGCTCACATTTCGTTAAAAATTGCACTTTTCGGTAAATCGAGCAAGGACAAAGTGGAAATAAATGAAAGAGAGGTGAACTCTTTGAAAAATATTTTAAAACTTCTTATTTATAGGTTTCGAGTTGAAGAAAATTAGTGGAGAGATAAGAAAACTAGTTGGGGAAGAAGTTGAGCATCAAACTGTTAAGGGAGAACTAAGCAGCCTTCACTAAATTAGGCCTATCTCTTTGTACACTTAGACTTTAGTTTTAAGGCCACCACCATTGGAAAGTGGACTTCTGGGGCTTCATTTTAGACTCAAGAATCTCCTAAAGTAGAGTCCGGATGAGGGAGATATGGCTGTTTGAAGTTAGGCATCAATCCGATTAAGATAAAACTGAGCAACCTATACTAAAATAGGCATTTCTCTTTGCACAATTAGAAATTAGATACGAGGCTTCCAGCATTGGAAAGTAGACTTTCGGGGCATAAATTTAGACTCAAGAATGACCTAAAGCCGAGTCTGGATGAGGGAGATATGCCCATTTGAAGTCGGGCCCAGATGTAGATTTTTTTTATGGTCGGCAAGACACCATTGGTAGTCGGCAATTCACACTTTTGGCTGGTCGGCCACTAGTGTAAAACCCAAATATTTTTGCCAGCTATTTTCACAAAGCTCTAGCTGTCCCTTTTTTGATATTTTTGACCTAAGGCTCATGTTTTCTGTATATAGATGACCTCTCTCTCATATTTCAAGGTTAGAAACATTTAGGAGTGAGAAAATATTTTTGGAGCAAAAAATATCCTCTCTCTCTACAATTCTTTCTCTCTCCCTTTTTACTTGCATAGCCTTTGCCCAAATACTCTAAACCAAACCTAGAGAGCTTCTTACTGAGGTGATTTGAGCTTGAATTTGAGCTCTTGAAGCACTTGAGAGTGTGAAATTAGTGGTTTATGACTTAAGAGTTCAGTCCTCTTCAAGATGTATACCTTCTCTTGCCTTTGTATCATCTTTACACCACTTGTTTTCCATCTTTTCTACTATGTTTTGGGCTGTAAAAACTATATATTTTTGGGTTGAAGCTTGGGTTTTAAGGCTAATAAAGGCTAGCTGCTGGTTCAAAGCCTTTTCCCTTGTGTTTCCCACCTTTGCACTATCTTTTTTTGAGCTTTTAAACACTAATTTTTAGAGTTATTTCAGTGGCCAAAATTATATTTTCAAGTCTAAATTTGGAGGGGTTAGCCACCCCTCCTTGTGTCTTGCTTACTAGTTTGTGCTATGTTTTAGCATATTAATCTAGCTATTTTTGTCTTAATTCCATCATGTTTTAGGACTTATTTTAGACTGTTTTAGCACTGTTTGTGGTTGATAGTTGCATTTGAGCTTTGTTTTGCATGCTTGTTGTGTAATTATCGTCATGAACTTGGTATTCTAGGCCTTAGACATCATCTAATTTGAGTTGATAGCATTTATGTATGCTTTTCTCACTTATTTTCAGCACTAATAATCTCTGCAACCTCCTTCCTTTCTTGACTTTTGTTTTTCTTTGAGAGTTGTTTCAAGCCTCTTGTTCTTTTAAGCATGAGATTGAGGTTGTCATGCATAATGGTTTAATCCCCTTCAGGGGTTCATTATCAATGGCATGACATCTTTTTCATGTCTTAAGTTAACTCTTGGTTTGGTACTTCACTCCATTAGAGGACTTAAATTCATTATTGGACTTAATGGATTAAAGGATGGTTGGTAATTAAAATTGAGTAACTAAAATTGAGGCTAAAAATGATGCAAGATAAGAATTTGGTTGTGTTCAATCGGACGTTAATTTAACAAATGGAAGCGTGAAGCATTTCATACTCATTAGTGATGAAATGATTCGAGTGACCAAGATCACCACTTCCCTTGATCAATGCATGAAAGGGAGATGTTTTGAGTCTTATTTTGTTGCATTTATTGAAATTGCATACTTTGGTTCATGAGCCATTATGCAATGAAATTGCTTGAGTTGATGGTTTGTGGGCTAAGCTTACTACTCCTTTGACTTGTTCAAGAAGTGGAGGGGTGAGTTGTGCAGACAACCCTTGAGAATACCTTGTGCATGCTCTATTTGTTCTCTATTGCAGCAAGATGAACTGGGCAGCAGTGGCCGGCAGGCCCTCACTCCTGGCCGGTTGACCATTGATGCAAAATTCAGGAGTGTGTTCTTTGAGCCGAGCAGAGTTATTTTGGAAGTAGGCAATAATGTAAGTGTTCTCTATGCAATAGAGGATCTGTGGAAGCAAAATAGTGTCCTTTTCGGGTGAAAACCGAGCATGCGCATGAACATCCCTCTCTTCCTGAGGCATAGTAGTTAGCTTAGTACTTAATTGTTTAGCTTAATTACTTCTTTTAATTGCACTTGCGTTGTAATTATTTAATTAGTTAAAGTAGTTAACTAGTTGTGACGTTGTAATCATTAATTAATTAGAATAGTTAGTTAATTCATATGTTGTTGTAATAATTAGTTAAGTAGTTTAGTTAAATTAATTTGTTTTGTAATAATTAGCTTAGCTTAATTAGTTAGCTAGTTAGTTTATTCAGACTTTCCTTCGTGAGAGCGTAATGTAATAATGTGTATGTCTTCCAACCCCACGTCTTTCTCCTTTTTATTTACTAGCTTATGATGGTTAGTTTAGGGATATCATGTTTAATTTTGCATATCTCATGCCTTGCATCCACTTGTGTTGCATGCATCGAGGCTTGGCGCATCATTCACACTTGCATTGTTAGTTTAATACTTCTTTAAATATGTGCTTAGACTGCATGCTATCAAAAGTGATTCATATGCCATATTTGCAGCCGAGCCTATTAGTTGCATATCACATGTATTGCATTATTCATATCGCATAGTTAGGAATCATGCATTTTTTCTAACTCTTTTGTTTATTTTGGCTTGGAGTACTAGGTGAGCCTTTACTCGCTTTAGCATATCACATGTGTGTGATTGTTGCCATGTTTAGCATGCTTGCCATGAGGCTAACTGCTGAATTGATAAACTGCTTGAATGCCTGTGGATGAACGCTAATTACATGAATTAGAATAATTTGAGTAATGTTTATATGTGATCACTTTTTCAAGTGGTACATATTCGAAACAATTTTGCAAAACAAACATGAATCGAAATGTTCCAATTCTTGCAAATTTAGTCTATACTTGTGTGTGTGCGCATCAAATAGTAATGCTAGCCTAATAATCGGAACAAGAGCACATAATATAGATAAGATTCATATCATGGTTAGTAGAGGCCGATCTTTGATCGGGCAATCGGGGGTGCTCAATTCATTCATGACCTTCCCATCTCGTACCTAAGTTCCCGATCCGAGACAATTTTGGTGATGACGAACACGTGGCCTTTGGCACGAGTCATGGGTTTCCTAGATTTTCCAAAATATTTAGGTGGTGACTCTATATTTGGCAAAGTAGTCCATTTTTAGCAATTTGATTCAAAATCAATTTTTCAAAAGATTTGCCGGATTGGGACTCTTTGGTGTTTATCTATTTCACATTGCACTTGTGAGATCAGATTCAGAATCATGGGAGTCCGACACTATAGGGTTTATCTGCCTTCCGAAAGTGGGAGTAGAAAAGTCGAGCGACAGTTTTTAGCGACTCTGCTAGGGATATAGAGAACTTGACTCGAAATTTATGATATGAAATTTTATCTACACTTATATGTTTCTTTGCATTACATTTGCATTGGTGCGTTTAAGTCACTGTGTTTGCCATCTGCTAGTCCTGGACGGTTTGTCGGAGGCTTGCCTAAAAGCTTGCCAAAAGGTTAACCGGTCATGGGCTCTGCCATGATGGGAACACAACCCTTAGATCTAGACTACTACTGTACCGCTTGATCCTTCTTTCACTTCCCGGTGTCAGGTGTGAGAGGTACATTAGGTAGTCTTGCCGAGGCACCCTTTTTGACCATTTGGCCTAGCTGCATATAGTAAAGCCATAGAGACTGTTACAACTAAGGACAGGATACTCTCCCATATACAGGATGATGTGGTATCGTTTGTTTGAGTAGTAAAGTTGTAGATCACTCCAAAGCTAGGACAGGGAAACCCTAACCTCTTATAGGGGTGTTTTGAGTGCTTTTATGCAAAATGTGAACTCTTTGGGAATGTATGATGCAATCCTCGGAGAGTCTTAATATTGAGGCCATTCCTTTCCAAACTTGAGGGTCATATCAGAATCAGAATTTGGCCCAAATTGTATCTTGCACTATTTTGACCAGCATATTCGGTATCCCAATCTGATAGGGCATTTGTTTTTAATGCCAGGTTTGTCTGAACCAGAGAAGAAGTAGTACCCAACTCAACAAAGTCCCAATCCAATCCAATCCGAAAAGCCTTAATCCATCACAATCCATCCAATCCCAGAAAAAGCCTATTCAGCAAGAGCCCATTCCATTTGATCCCCAAAGGCCAACTCAGGAAAGATCCAGCCAATGCCAAAAGACCCACTCTAAAAAAGCCCAATCCAGTCAAACCCGTATAGACCAATTCAGCTCAAATCCATCAAATATAACCGGCTCAAAATCCTTGTCTGTCAGCTCTCAGCTTACACCCATCAATTTCCCCAATTGTCAACTCAGTAGACTCGTGATGGCTTAGGGTCTAGAAGAAGTTGTGGCCATGATAGCAGCATTAAAATAGGGAATTGCCTTGCAGGATGTGACCAATGCTAAAATGCAACGCCCATCTGGGGCATCCACTACACATCCAGTCCTGGGCCCCTAACCGAACTTTGACCCACCTCCGCCAGCTGAAGATTTGCACAGGCCAGATCCTCGAGACGTGTTGGCTCAAGCTCGAGTTTTCAGACCCTTGGTGCAGCCTAATGAGGGGCTTTATCCCCTTGATACTAATTATCTCGAGTCGACCTTGCTAAAAATTGCTAACCTTGACAAGCAATTCAAAAAGGCACAAGAAATTACCTCTATTCCTGACATTGAGGATGGGTACACCGAGGTTGCCGTAAGACTCCCAAACAGATTCAAGATGCCATCCATTGACCGTTTCGATGGGTCTGGAGATCCTATGGTCCATATCTAGCTTTTCTTAGACGACCTAAAACCGATGGGTCTGATTAAGCCTGAGAAACTCTCTCTGTATGGAAGAACCCTGCTAGGCATAGCAGTCACTTGGTACGCCAAGTTGGAGGATAAAGTAAAGCAGAATTGGGAAGAATTGGTTAAGGTGTTTGTCAATCAGTATTCTTACAACACCTAAATTGAAATAACTAGTCAAGACCTTGAAGTAATCCACTAGAATCTTGAAGAGCCTTTTGTGGACTTTGTTGCAAGGTGGAGAGCAAAGGCAACACAGATGACAGATCACCCTTCTGAGAGGGACCAAGTGTAGATAGTGGTGTAGAACCTTGAGCCTGATATGTTACAAAAATTGATGGTCGCTCCACTATTCACTTTCAAAACTTTGCATGAATTAGGGGTTTAGATTAAGAGTGCATTCAACAAAGGGATTATTCCAAGAACAAGTGAACCAACAAGGAAGGTGTTTTTTGGGAATACTAATACTGACAGTAGCACTATTTCCAAACCCACTAAAATCAATACCGTCACCACTAATCCAAAAATTGCTAACCCTTTTGCCATTGCCAACTCATAAACAGCCAACCCAACCCGAGCTCAAGGCAGAACTTTCACCCCCTCTATACGAGCTTAACCAACGCACTAAAAGTCCTAACAGAAAAAGGGTATCTCAAAGCCCTTGATCCTACCTCTTCCTGACCCACTCCCTGCTAGACATAATCCCACCAAATATTGTGTGTATCATCAACAACGCGGTCATAGCACCGATCATTGCTACCGCCTTCATCGTGAGGTTCAGAATCTCATTGACAACCAGACGATAGCTCCACCTTAAGACCCCGATGTTGCCACCAACCCACTTCCCATCTATGACCAAGTATCTCCTCTCCACCTTAACCTCATCCACATGCTCTCAGCTACTTTCAACCCCAGTATATACATCATCCTGGCCTATTTACCCAATGTAGACACCCTATTTTTGACTGTCCTCAAGACTTGGACGTCATCGTTTGAAAACTCAATGATCCTCCATGCTAGTGTTCGTTTTGAGTTCCTGAAGGTCTCGGCTGTGCGCCTTGCCTTGGAGCCTCTCAACTTATCTATTTTGTGCTTAGTTGTGGACCAAGAGCTTGTGGCTTTGTTTATGAGGGAAGAGGGTGGCCTGTCGGCCATGCCCTCTTTCTATCGGCCATCAGTGGTGGCCGGTCGGCATCACTGATGGCCGGTCGGCCATACTTTTTGGCCGAGGCCCTTTTTCTTACTTTTTCAGATATTTTTATTGGTAGCTGTGCTAGTTGGTAAGCATAGAACTCATCCTCCATACACGTGTATGGAGGGATTGCACCAAGCCTCTAGCTTGTTCAACATGCTTGAGACTTGAATTTCTATAAGAGGGGATGTCCCTCTCCCTTTCCAGAGGTTCAGAAATTTGAGATACAAAACATATCCCTCTCTCTCTATATTTCTCCCTCTCTCTCTATATTTGCACTTGTTTGTGCCTTAAAGTGGTTTTTCTTCACACTTTTACACTAAAGCACCTAGTGAAACACCTTCACTCTTGAGCTGAGGTTCTTGGAGGTTGCATTTGAGTGGTTTTAGCTTGGTTTTTGCCTCTGAACTTGCTGTTATTGTTGTGCTTCAAGGGTGAGTCCCATATCTTCTTTTAAGCTTTGTTTTTGCTTAAGTATTTAGCCACCTTTGCATGCTACTTTGGCTTAACTTTCAACTACAAAAAGCTTCATTTTTAAGTATTAAAAATGGTTGTTTGAGGCTTGGTTTGAGTTAGGGGTGGTCTACTCCCTTTGGTGGCTTGTTATGCTTTGTTTTGTGCCACCTCTTTAGGCTCTTGAGATCACCTTCTCTTGGCCTTTTAACCACTGAATTCCAATGGTGGAAAGTGTGTTTTGAGGCCTCAAATGGATGGAGGTTGTGCCCCCCTCCTCTTCTCTTGTTTGGTTGTGTTGATGGCTCATCAAAAGAGCATGTAGTTCTATCCTTTTGAGGCTTTGTTTGAGCACTTTTTTGTGACCTTTTAGACCTGCCATGACTTTGTTTTTGGCTATCTTGGTCACCACTTGCATGCTTCTTGTACTTGTAGTATAATCCTACTTGTAGCTTTACAAAGTAGCATGTCTTTCTAGCATGTTTTGGCTCTATCTTAGCATGTCTTAGGCCTTATTCTAACATGTTATAGCTCTATTTTAGGTTGGTTTGATTGTCTCTTGCATGCTTAATATACTTGTAGTGTAATCCTTGCAAACTAGCCTTGTATGCTTAAGGTTTTAGCTCATCTTTCTAGCATGTTTTGGTTCTATCTCAGCATGTTTTTGGGGTTATTTTGGCATGTTGTAACTCTGATTTTGGTTGGTAGAGCCACCTATTGCTTGCTTCTTACACTTGTAGTGTAAACCTTGCTCACTAGCCTAGTATACTTGGTGTTTTGGCCCATTATTCTAGCTCATTTTGGCTATACTCCAGCATGCTTTTATTCATATTTTGGCATGCTTTAGCTCTGTTTTGAGCCTTCTTGGTCGTATGATGCTTATTGTGCATGCTTGTAGTGCAATAGCCTTGACTGAGTTTTGAGGTATCTTGCATGCTTGCTTGAGGTATTTGCATGTTTTGGCATCATTTGGCATGTTATTTTAGAGCATATAGTGTTGCCACACTTCCATGTTTTTCACTCTTTAGGTGCTCTTGAGAGTTGCACCTTCATGCCTTGTTTTTGAGCTATTGCATTAGCATCATTTTCTTGTCTTTCAAGCCATCATCTCAGTTCGTTTCGGCCACTGTTTTGGCATGCACAAGGACTGTTTAGGGTTGGTTTAGTCCATTGAGCATTGTATTGCATGCCACTTGTATGATGCTCTTTACTTGCTTTGAGGCTAAATACTTGCTTTGATGCTTTAGCCTTCAAACATGCCATGCATGCATTGTTCATGTGATAACCCCGTTCCTTATTGTGCTAATTGGTCCTTAATATGAATACGATTATGTGTTTGATATGATTTTGTGTGCCATTATGTGAAAATATGTGGTTTTGAATTTCCATCTATTCGCCATAGGAATATCTGTTTGATTATCTGCTTTGGAATTTAAATTGAATGCCTTATCGGCCACGAAATCCGAAATCGATTACGCCATTGTGATTAGCGTAATTTTGAGAGCCTACGGTGAAGTTTAATTGGAAATTGATTCAGATCAGATCAAATTCATTAAAATAATGACTTAGTGCTCAAATCATTTAATCTTAAAATAATATGACTAAGGGAGCTTCTTATTAGGGGCATTATACACCCAATTCTCCTTTTTGGTATTCATTTGGCTGATTTAACTCTAAGAAAAGGAGAGAGGGCCGGCTTAGAGAGAGGGAGAGCTCATAATTGAAGTTTGATCTTAAAAGCTTGGAAATCTTGAAGATTACTCAAGAATTTGCTATAGATTGGAAGAATTGAACCTCTAGGTAAGCAAGTGAGCATGAATTCATGAGTATATGTTTGTAGATTTGTGTACTCAAGCTAGTTAGGTAATCAAGAACAAGAATTAAAATGAAATTGAGTTGGTTTTGGTGATTGGGAGATCAATAGATGCATGCATGTGTTTGCTTCATGCAATTGAGCTTCATAATGATGTAATTTGGTGTTTGTATCATGTTAGCACAAGTATGCTTGAAGTTTGAGCTATAATATGCATGAAATGTTGATTGGAATGTTGAATTCGAGCTCAAGAACAATTCTGGATTTTCCAGAATTTTGATGTTCACTCGAGCGGGAAAACTGCCGCTTGAGCGGGAAATACGTGCTCCCAGTATTTTCTGCAGACATGACATACGCTCGAGCGTGGAGCTATGTAGACCGAGTTTGCGCTCGAGCGTCCGAGTGCGCGCTCGAGTGTAAATTTGATGCATCTAGTACTTTTGCAGACCTCATGGGTCCACTCAAGCGGGGAAGTCCACGCTCGAGCGGGGACCCTGTTTCTGAAAATTTTAAGAAAAAGGCATTCTGTGTTTCGTTTTCTATTCTCTTTCACTTCTAAGTACTTGTAGACACCTCATTTTTGACTGTCCTCAAGACTTGGACGTCACTGATTGAACACTCAGTGATCACCCTTGTTCGTGTTCGTTTTGAGTTCCCGGAGGCCTCGGCTGCGCGCCTTGTCTCAAGATCTCTTAACTCGTTCGTTTAGTGTTTGGTTTTGCACCAAACACTTGTGTTTTTGCCTTGAAAGGCAGGGAATGGCTTGTTGGCCATCCCCACACTCCACTGGCCTTCCCTTTACCTCACCGGCCATTTCTTGTTGCCACCGGCCATTGTTGCTTATTATCAATGGCCGGTTGGCACTCTGTGGCTGGCCAGCACCTTTTTTGGCTGGTGATCTATTTTGCCGGCCGGTGACCCTTTTGCACCCCCTCAGGCATGGTACATGCCAGCTGTGTCAGCTGGGAGGCACAGACCCCACTCCCTATGCACGGGGATGGCCATTTTGAGCCTTTGACCCCCTTTTCCTTCTAGAAGGATGACCCCTTTGGCCAAGCTTCTTGGGGAAGCTTGGCCAGCTGTCTTAGCTTCTTCTAGAAGCCTTGACTCCTTTGCACCCTTTGCCCCTTTTCATTTAGCTTCTTTGAGATGCTTCAAGCTTCCTTTTTGTCTATATAAGACCCCCTTCTTCTCCATTGTCAAGGGTTGGAGTTTTTAATCAAAAAAACCAGAGAATACATATATATATCTGATATATCACCCTCTCTCTCTATATCTCCCTCTCTCTCATCCTTAGTGTGTGTTTGGGATCCTAAAAGTACATTTTTACCTTAGTTTTGCACTAAGACACACACCATTACACCACACTTCGACCTTGAGGGGTTTGGAGGGCTTGTTCTTGAGTTTTGGACTGGTTTTGACCAGAGGAAGGTGGTTGATCTTGCTGTTCTTCAAGAATTCTTCAAGGGTAACAATCTTGCTTTAGTTTCCCCAATCTTGCACTAGTTCTTTACCTGTCTTGCATGCTGATTTAGACTTTGTGTATAACTATAAAAAGTCTTATTTTTGCATGCTTGTAATCTTCCCTTAAGGTTGTCTTGGCATTTGGGGTCGACCTCCCCCTCTTAGGCCTCTTTTGGTCCCTCTTTGTGCTCTTTTGGCAAGCTTTGGTTATTCTTGTGTATTGGTCTTCTCACCACTGAAATCCAATGGATTTTTAGTGGTGAAGAAGAAGGTTTGAGGTCTTGCATAGGGGAGGGACACCCCTCTCCCTTTGTCTCTCTTTTATCCTTGTTTTTGGCTCATAAGGGTAGCATACATGATTAGTTGTTCTTGGCTTCATTTCAGAGGTTTTTGAGTGTTGTTGGGTCATATTATCCCTCTGTTTTTGGTCGGATCCATACCCCCTTGCATGCTTAATATACTTGTTTTGTATTCCCTTATTTGGCCTAGAAATGCATCATGCATGTAACCCACATTGTCTCCATGTTTTGGCCTAACTTTGTGAAGTTCTTAGCCATGTCTTACCATGCTTAAGGTCTGTCGGGTGCTGTTTTAACCATATTTGCCATGTTTAGTTTAGCCTCTTTGTATTTGGGCTTGTGAGCCTTGAAGGTGTGAGCCTTGAGTGTGCCTTAGTTGGGTTGTTTCTATGCTTTGGAGTCATTTCATATGCTATTTCAGTCCCTAATCCTTGTTCATATACTTGTATTTATCATTCCTTTCATGCCTTGAAGAATTGTTTTGTTGTGCCTTGAAAAAGGGCCATTGTATATGCTTAAGTGTTTAAGTTTTGGGGTTGCCATATCAGTGGGTTTGGGGGGCTCATTTTGCATATTGAAACTCTATTTTGTGTTGGAAAGTTCATGCCATGAGTACTTGAGGTAGTTGTGGTAGAATGCCCCTTGTCTTGGACCTATTGGTGTGCATGTTTGCATAAGCATTGGCCCATCATTTTGGGCATTTTGGTCACTGTTTGGAGGGTGGACTGAGGTCTACCCTTTGTGGTTTTAGGTCCATCATTGCATGGTTATGTTGCATTGCTTTGAGGCTCATGCTTGCATAGTAGCATACTTGCATGTTTGCACAATGTTTAGCTAATGGCATCTCATATACTCATATGCGTATTTGGCATGTTTATATCGCATTTGGCATGCTTTGCATATTAGCCTCATGTTGCATTTTTGAGCCGTATTTGCATACATGCATTGCATTGTTTGGTTTGGGGTGTTAAACCAAGCATGAGGATTGAGAAGCGTTCGTACTCAAAGTGACGTAACGCGCCTCAATCTTCGGTCGCCGATGCCCTTGACCCCAATATGATAGGATGTTGGCCTTCATTTGTTTGTTGCATGCATTTTTACATTAAGTTGCAAATTTGGCCTCTTAGGTCATCATGCATCAAAATACACAATTGATGGCCCGAGGGTCGAGGGCCATGCTCCCTTGAGTCCAATGCATGATGGGGAGTGTGGCCATGCTTACATTTGCTTGAAATTCCATGCCATGCACTGTCTGTCCTTTGTTGCTGTCAAAAAATAGTTTTTGCAGGGAGTTTTTGGCCGGTCGGCTAAATACAGTGCTGGCTGGCCATCAATTTTGGCCGATAAACAAAAGGGCGGCCGGTGATTCATCCCTTTGGCCGGTGGTGTCTATATTTGGCCGGTGGCATTCCTCAACATCCATAGGGTATGTCCTAAGAGTTTTGTAGTCTTCAGAGAAATGGGGCAGTGTAAACAGAGGCAACAGTGGCATGGTACGGGTTTTCCGGGCGAGACGGACTCGAGCATGCATCATTCACGTATCCCGAGGCAGGGCTGTGGCCATTTTCTTTTTGCATTCAATTTGTTGATTAATTAGAAATTTTGTAATAGGTAATTTAGTATTATTTATTCGGACTGTAATATTTATTCGGACCCTCCGAGCGAGGGCAAATGTGTAATAAGTGTGCGTGAGTGTGTGCATGTCTTCCAACCCCACGTCTTTCTTTCCTTTTATTTACTAGCTTTTGATGGTTAGTCTAGGGCATATTTCGATTAGCATACAGTATGATAGCATGTTTGCATTCATTTATCTGTTTTGCATGCACCAGGCTCGGCGCATCATTCTAACTGCATCTGTATTTCAATTCCAAATTGAGTACTTGTTAGTTGCAGCATTTCACATGCCATCTTTAGGATAGCCGAGCCTATTATAGTTGCATTTTGCATGTGTTGCATTAGTCATCTTAACATAAACTAGGATCATGCATATGATTACTAACTAGTTTCTGTTTTGGCTCGAAGTACTAGGTAAGCTTTTATGCTTTAGCATACCGCATGCGTGCAAATGTTGCCATAATAGCATGATTACCATGAGGCTAGCTGCTTATGTGATATAAATGCTTGAATGCCTGTGGGTGGAGGTTGAGTTGTTTAAATTGGAACAATGCATTAAAACTATGAGTTTTAAGCCCACTCGAGGGTAGCAAAACCTGCATTTTAGCCTACTTGCGAGTAGCAAACCATTTTCAAAACAAATATGAAATGTTTTGTCCCAATTTAGGCAATTTGGTCTATACTTGTTTGCTGCGCGCATAACATAGTAATTCTAGGCTAGTAACCGGAATAAGGGCATGTAATGTTTTCAAAACAAGATATCACGGTTAGTAGAGGCCGATCTTCGGACCAGGCGAGAGGGGGTGCTCATAGCTGACCTTCCTCGATCGTATCCAAGTTCCCGAGCTGAGGCAACTTTGGTGATGACGGACACGTGGCCTTTGGCACCGAGTCAGGATTTCCTAAATTCCCCATTAATAAAATATTTAGGTGGCGACTCTGTATCTGGCAAAGCAGTCCATGTTTGGCACTTCTTTTCTAAAAATCTATTTTCTCAAAACGATTTGCCAGATTTGGACTATTTGGTTTAGATTTAGAACCGTGACAAATCGAGTCCGAACTGTAGCGGGGTCCTTCGCGGACTTGTTACAATACTCTTAGGCATGCATTGAGCATTGAAATTGAGTTAAAGAGATAAGAATAAAGCCTAAAGAGGAATATGTGAATTAAAGAACGAATTGAACCATTTGTGACCCATATGTGTTATGTGATGTGTAGGGTCAAGCTCCAGGGAAAATCAACCAACCGATCACTGTGAGTAATATCTTGATAAAGATATCTGAAATATGTTGTTGTCCAATTGCTTACTTCTAAGTAAGTTTATAAGTTTGTCAATTTGATTGGTGGACAATGTTTGCTATGCCAAATAAATGGGCCAAAGGCCAGTTTGACATGAAAGTACGAATGGGCCAAAGACCAGTTTGACATGAAAGTACGAATGGACCAAAGGCCAGTTTGACATGAAAGTACGAATGGGCCAAAGGCCAGTTTGACATCAAAGTATGAATGGGCTAAAGGCCAGTTTGACATGAAAGTACGAATGGACCAAAGGCCAGTTTGACATGAAAGTGTGAATGGGCCAAAGGCCAGTTTGACATGAAAGTATGAATGGGCCAAAGGCCAGTTTGACATGAATGAATGAATGGGCCGAAGGCCAGTTTGACATGAATGAATGAATGGGCCGAAGGCCAGTTAGACATAAATAAACGAATGGGCCAGAGGCCAGTACGATCCGAATGATAGAATGAATGGGTGAGAGGCCAGTATGATCTAAATGAAAGAATGAATGGGCCAGAGGCCAGTCCGACATGAATGAAAGACAAATAGGCCAAAGGCCAGTTTGACATGAATGAATTGGGCCCGAGGCTGTCTAAAGTATTTGGAACCGAAGTCACTTGATCTATAGCTATTTATATACTAGATAGAAATATGAGTTGGGCCTAAGGCCATTCGATGTATATTGTTACAATGTATCTTCTTTAATTGATATTATTCACTTGGCTTTCGCTCACGCTCATTCATGTGTTTGTAGGTGAGCCAAGAGAGGTCCAGACCCAGCCTCAGTGAAGTTTGTGTGGAACAACCAAGGTTTTAAAGAGTCAGCCCTTGTGTCTCACGCACGAGACTCGTCTTTGCCCTTTTGTTATGTGTTCATATTTTGTCATGTTGGCGAAGACTTTGAATCTGTTGTATATAGTGTTCATGGGTTGACTTAGACTTAAACGATCCTGTCTGTACAGAACTTTATGTTACTGTGTCTTCTATTGTGAGTTATTAATATGCCTATGTGTGGTTTATTATAACGTGTCATGTAAGCACAGCTCTATGGACAAAGTTTCAAATTTTCCTTTCCTTTGGCCCCTTTACTTTGATGAGTTACGTCTGGTTTGATTTGAGGTCGTAGGTAATCTTATGATTACTGGCCGGTTATGTCCTTAACCCTTGGGGGCGGGTTTGGGTCATGACAGAGTGGTATCAGAGCACGAGTTAATAACTCACACACTTGTCCAAAAGAGCAATAAGCGTCTGGAAAAGATCTACGATGCATTCATGTGATGATTATGAATTTGGTAACATCAAGAATACGCTTAAATGTTTTGATATGAAAAATTATGTGCTATACGTTGTGATTTGCTTGCTTTGCAAATTAATTGAATATGTATGCTCTTTAATATATGCATACCTGTGAATCTTTTGTACAAAGAATAATGTAAATCTAATCAGATGGTGAGAACAAGAGGTGATGAGATAGAAGAGTCCTCTGCTACCAGAATAGATAAAATGGAAAGGTTGATTCAGGAAATAGTAGAAGCATTGAGGCAACAACAGGAATGGCAACAAACAGTGGCAGCAACCACATCCTCCACCTCCACCTCCACCTCCGGCACCACCCGTGCCAGATAATCAAAATGACGATCGAATAATAGCTCTCACCAAAGAATTCAAGAAAATGAAACCACCACAGTTCCATGGTGGATTAGATCCGTTGAAGGCCAAAGCATGGGTTCTCAGCATCAAAAAATTGTTTGAAGTGTTCCCGTGTTCGTGACATAGAAAGTGCTTCTAGCCACCTTTATGCTAGAGGATGAGGCAAGGAGATGGTGGATGTTAATGCGAGAAAATCACAAAGATGTTGAATGGGTGAAATTTTTGGAAATTTTCTATGACAAGTACTTCCCACAGTGTGTTCGGGATAGGAAAGTGTCAGAGTTCATGGAACTTAGGCAAGACCGTATGATTGTAGCCGAGTATGAGGCCAAATTCACTGAATTGGCCAGGTTTGCGCCACATGTGATTGACACTGATTATAAGAAGGCGAGACATTTTGAAGGTGGGCTTCGAAGTGACATTTTAGAAAGGGTGAATGTCTTGAAGCTAGAAAGCTACATTGGGGTACTAGATAGGGCCATAATATCAGAGGCTAACATAGCTAGACAAGCTAAACCAACAACTGACTGGAAAGGCAACAAAAGGCAAGGCTTCTTTTCAAAGAAGAAATTTTCGAAAAAGCAAAACACGGGCTCCTCAAATACTTCAAATTCTTCCCGAGACACATCTTCTATGTGCAACATTTGTAGCAAAAGGCACCGTGGAGTTTGTTACCGTGTGTCAGGAGCCTGTTTCAAGTGTGGTAAACAAGGGCACATGGCCCGAGATTGTAATCAGAACATTGGGAAATAGCAGCTAGCTCAACAACATCAATCTCGAAGCCGGGAAATACTATGAGACCTGCTACCACTGGGGATACCATGAGATAGGGGAGAGTTTTTGCACTTGTTCCGGGTGATACGCGGAATGCCAACACAGTTGTCTCAGGTACTATTTCTATATGTAATCAGGATGCCTTTGTGTTAATTGACTCCGGATCAACACACTCTTTTGTGACATGTGCATTTGCATCTAGACTAAGTAGACCTCTAGAATTATTGCCATATTTGCTATGTGTGTTTGCTCCATCCGGGGAATCTGTATTGTGTGAATCTGTATATCATTTTTGTGACATGCGTGTTGGGAATGCCATCCTATATGTGGATTTACTACCCTTGAACTTTAGGCACTTTGATATAATTCTGGGCATGGATTGGTTAACTAAATATTGTGCCACTATTGACTGTGTGATAAAACGGGTTGTGTTTAGACCACCATAACAGGAAGAAATTATGTTTGTGGGTAACGGGGTAGTGCCTCCACCTTATTTGATATCTGCAATGAAAGCATGTAAACTGATCAGGAAAGGGTGCCAGGGTTACTTGTGTTATGTGTTGTCTGAACAATCTGTAGATGTTGAATTGAATAATATCCCCATTGTTAGAGAATTTTCAGATGTGTTTCCAAATGAACTACCAGGGGAATTGGTGGACAGGGAGATAGAGTTTACAATTGAGACTATGCTAGGCACCCAACCCATTTCTAAAACTCCCTACAGAATGGCTGCTACCGAAATGAAAGAATTGAAAGAACAGTTGCAAGACCTGCTTAACAAAGGGTTTATCCGACCTAGCACTTCGCCATGGGGTGCACCTGTATTGTTTGTGAAAAAGAAGGATGGAACCCTACGTTTGTGTATTGACTATCGAGAACTGAACAAGGTAACAATAAAGAATAAATATCCTTTACCCCGTATTGATGACCTTTTTGACCAGTTGCAGGGCTCGCAAGTGTTTTCCAAGATTGATTTGAGATCCGGATATCATCAGCTGAAAGTAAAGGCAGAAGATGTTGAGAGAATCGCATTCAGAACAAGGTATGGTCATTTTGAATTTCTTGTCATGCCATTTGGAGTGACTAATGCTCCGGTAGCATTAATGGACTTAATGAACCGAATTTTTAAAACCTACCTTGACGAATTTGTTGTGATTTTTATTGATGATATTTTGATATATTCTAAAGATAGACTTGAACATGAACATCATTTGAGAACTGTCCTGCAAATACTTCGGGAAAGGAAATTATTTGCTAAACTAAAGAAATGTGAGTTTTGGTTGGATGAAGTTGTTTTCTTAGGGCATGTGATCAACAAGGAAGGAATTTCAGTGGACCCACAGAAAATAGAGGCAATTGTGAATTGGCCTACACTGACAAATGTAACAGAGGTCCGCAGTTTCATAGGCCTAGCTGGTTATTACAGAAGATTTGTGAAAGACTTTTCCAAGATAGCTGTACCTCTTACCCAGTTGACATGTAAGGGGCAATCATTTGAATGGAATGACGAAAGAGAATCTGCCTTTCATGAGCTGAAAACGAGATTGACCACTGCACCAGTTTTGACACTACCGTCAGGTACGAAAATTTTTGTAATTTTCAGTGATGAGTTTTATAAGGGTTTGGGTTATGTGTTAATGCAGAATGGAAAGGTTATTGCTTAAGCATCCCGACAGTTGAAACCACACGAGAAGAACTACCCAACACATGATTTAGAATTGGCCGTAGTTGTTTTTGCTTTGAAAATCTGGCGGCATTATTTGTATGGGGCAAAGTGTGAAGTTTACATGGATCACAAAAGTCTAAAATACTTCTTTACACAGAAGGAGTTGAATATGCGACAGAGGAGATGGCTGGAACTGGTAAAAGACTACGATCTTGAGATTTAGTATCACCCCGGGAAAGCTAATACAGTTGCTGATGCCTTGAGTAGAAAGTCAACGGGGAGTATGGCCTGTTTGCTTATTGAACAGAAAGAGATCTTGCAAGATTTTGAGAAGTCTGAAATTGAAGTGGTAATGTGTGAACAGGGCGGATTGATAGCCTCTATTACAGCCGAGCCGGCAATCATTGAGGAAATTAAACAGAAACAAAAAGAGGATGAATTCCTCAGGAAGGTGATTGATGAATTTGAGACAAGTCCAAAAGCAGAGTTTAGTATTGAAAATGAAGTGTTGAGGTTTCAAAACCGAATGTGCATCCCGGATATTCCAGAACTAAAGAGAAGGGTTTTAGATGAAGCCCATAAATCAGTATTTGCTATGCATCCGGGTAACAATAAAATGTATCATTATCTGAAACAAACCTATTGGTGGCCTAAAATGAAGAAAGAAATTGCAGAATATGTGTCCAAATGTCTTCAATGTCAGCAAGTTAAAGCTGAACATCAGAAACCAAGCGGTCTACTTCAACCACTCCCTATTCCTGAATGGAAGTGGGAGCATGTGACTATGGATTTTTTTGTTGGCCTACCTCGGACTCCTCGAGGTATGGATTCTATTTGGGTTGTAGTTGATAGACTGACTAAATTTGCACATTTTCTACCAGTTAGAACTACGTTTAATGCTTATAGATTGGCTACTATATATGTTGATGAGATTGTCCGTTTACACGGAGTCCCAGTATCTATTGTGTCAGATAGAGATCCGAAATTTGTTTCAAAATTGTGGAAGAGTTTACAGAAAGCTATGGGGATAGAACTACGGTTCAGTACTGCATTCCACCCACAGACAGATGGGCAGTTAGAACGAACAATACAAACTTTGGAAGATATGCTTTGGATGTGTGCTTTAGATTTTCAAGGGAGTTGGGAAGACTATTTGCCACTTGTGGAATTTGCATATAATAACATCTTCCACTCCAGTATCAGTATGGCACCGTATGAGGCTTTGTATGGTAGAAGGTGTAGATCACCGATTTGTTGGGCAGAAGTCAAGGATAGAGCTTTACTTAGGCCTGAAATTGTGCAAGACACTTCTGAGATGATCAAAACTATTCGGCGAAGGCTCAAAACAGCTCAGGACCGACAAAAGAATTATGCAGATGTTCGAAGAAGACCTCTTGAGTATGAGGTCGGTGACCATGTGTTTATTCGTTTGTCCCCAATGAAAGGCCAAGTCAGGTTTGGAAAGAAGGGCAAGTTGTCGCCCCGTTACATTGGGCCGTTCCAGATTCTGGAAAGGCTTGGCCTAGTTGCCTATAGGGTTGCTTTGCCACCGGGATTTGAACAAATCCATAATGTGTTTCACGTGTCGATGTTGAGGGGTTACCTCCGAGACCCGTTTCATGTTATTGATTATCATCGGGTAGCTATTGGTGAAAATATGGAGTACGCCGAATGGCCAGAGCGAATTGTCGACTGGCAAGTGAAACAGTTGAGGAGCAAGTCCATCCCAATGGTGAAAGTGGAATGGAAAGAACACTATGGGATGGACGCTACATGGGAAAAAGAGGAGGAAATGCGACTACGTTATCCACATTTGTTTCCCGATGAAGGTAAAATAAGTTTGGAGGACCAAACTTCCTAAAAGGGAGAAGACTGTGATAACCCCGTTCCTTATTGCTAATTGGTCCTTAATATGAATATGATTATGTGTTTGATATGATTTTGTGTGCCATTATGTGAAAATATGTGGTTTTGAATTTCCATCTGTTCACCGTAGGAATATCTGTTTGATTATCGGTTTTGGAATTGAAATTGAAAACCTTATCGGCCACGAAACCCGAAATCGATTACGCCATTGTGATTAGCATAATTTTTAGAGCCTACGGTGAAGTTTAATTGGAAATTGATTCAGATCAGATTAAATTGATTAAAATAATGACTTAGTGCTCAAATCATTTAATCTTAAAATAATATGACTAAGGGAGCTTCTTATTAAGGGCATTATACACCCAATTCTCCTTTTTGGTATTCATTTGGCTGATTTAACTCTAAGAAAAGGAGAGAGGGTCGGCTTAGAGAGAGGGAGAGCTCACAATTGAAGTTTGATCTTAAAAGCTTGGAAATCTTGAAGATTACTTAAGAATTTGCTATAAATTGGAAGAATTGAACCTCTAGGTAAGCAAGTGAGCATGAATTCATGAGTATATGTTTGTAGATTTGTGTACTCAAGCTAGTTGGGTAATCAAGAACAAGAATTAAAATGAAATTGAGTTGGTTTTGGTGGTTGGGAGATCAATAGATGCATGTATGTGTTTGATTCATGCAATTGAGCTTTATAATGATGTAATTTGGTGTTTGTATCATGTTAGCACAAGTATATTTGAAGTTTGAGCTATAATATGCATGAAATGTTGATTGGAATGTTGAATTCGAGCTCAAGAACAATTCTGGATTTTCCAGAATTTTGATGTTCGCTCGAGCGGGAAAACTGCCGCTCGAGCAGGAAATACGTGCTCCCAGTATTTTCTGCAGACATGACATACGCTTGAGCGGGTAAGTTTACGCTCGAGCGTGGAGCTATGTAGACCGAGTTCACGCTAAATTTGATGCATCTAGTACTTTTGCAGACCTCATGGGTCCGCTCGAGCGAGGAAGTCCACGCTCGAGCAGGGACCCTGTTTCTGAAAATTTTACGAAAAAGGCATTCTGTGTTTCGTTTTCTGTTCTCTTTCACTTCTAAGTACTCTTAGGCATGCATTGAGCATTGAAATTGAGTTAAAGAGATAAGAATAAAGCCTAAAGAGGAATATGTGAATTAAAGAACAGATTGAACCATTTGTGACCCATATGTGTTATGTGATGTGTAGGGTCAACCTCCTGGGCAAATCAACCAACCGATCACTGTGAGTAATATCTTGATAAAGATATCTGAAATATGTTGTTGTCGAATTGCTTACTTCTATGTAAGTTTATAAGTTTGTCAATTTGATTGGTGGACAATGTTTGCTATGCCAAATGAATGGGCCAAAGGCCAGTTTGACACGAAAGTATGAATGTGCCAAAGGCCAGTTTGACATGAAAGTACGAATGGGCCAAAGGCCAGTTTGACATGAAAGTATGAATGGGCCAAAGACTAGTTTGACATGAAAGTATGAAGGGGCCAAAGACCAGTTTGACATGAAAGTATGAATGGGCCAAAGGCCAGTTTGACATGAAAGTATGAATAGGCCGAAGGCCAGTTTGACATGAAAGTATGAATGGGCCGAAGGCCAGTCTGACATAAATGAATGAATGGGCCTGAGGCCAGTACGATCTAAATGATAGAATGAATGGGTGAGAGGCCAGTATGATCTGAATGAAAGAATGAATGGGCCAGAGGCCAATCCGACATGAATGAAAGACAAATGGGCCAAAGGCCAGTTTGACATGAATGAATTGGAAACGAGGCTGTCCGAAGTATTTGGAACCGAAGTCACTTGATCTATAGCTATTTATATACTAAATAGAAATATGAGTTGGGCCTAAGGCCGTCCGATGTATATTGTTCCAATGTATCTTCTTTAATTGATATTATTCACCGTGCTTTCGCTCACGCTCATTCATGTGTTTGTAGGTGAGCCAAGAGAGGTCCAGACCCAGCCTCAGTGAAGTCTGTGTGGAACAACCAAGGTTTTGAAGAGTCAGCCCTTGTGTCTCACGCGCGAGACTCGTCTTCGCCCTTTTGTTATGTATTCATATTTTGTCATGTTGGCGAAGACTTTGAATCTGTTGTATATAGTTTTCATGGGTTGACTTAGACTTAAATGATCCTGTCTGTACAGATCTTTATGTTACTGTGTCTTCTGTTGTGAGTTATTAATATGCCTATGTATGGTTTATTATAACGTGCCATGTAAGCACAGCTCTATGGACAAAGTTTTAAATTTTGCTTTCCTTTGGCCCCTTTACTCTAATGAGTTACGTCTGGTTTGATTTGAGGCCGTAAGTAATCTCATGATTGCTGGCCGGTTATGTCCTTAACCCTTGGGGGCGGGTTTGGGTCATGACAGTTCACATGATGGAATCTTGTGCATGCCATTAGCATTGATAGGTTGATCATGTTGTATGTGTTGCATTATGTTTGGATCGAGCGTTGTTCCAAACACAAGGAATGTGGCACGCTTCGTACTTGAAGTGATGAAATGTGTTGCGTTTCTTGGTCGCCGACCCTCTTGATCAATCATGATAGAGGTTATGGCCCTTATGTGTTGTTTGTGCATTCATCAACATTGTGCAAGTTTGACTTTTTGGCCATCATGCGTTGAGATACGCGATTGATGGCTCGAGAGCCGAGCACTACATTCCTTTGAGCTTGAGACATGATAAGGAGTGTGGTTGCACACACATTCTCTTGCAAATACACTGCCATGCCTCTGTTTGTGCTCTCTTGTAGCAAAAGGAGAAATTGCAGGAAGCAGTGGCCGACTGGCCATCAAAGCTACCGACCGGCCACCAAGTCTACCGATCGGCTATCATAAGTGGCCGATTGCCATCAACTTTGGCCGATGGCCGTTCCTCTTGGCCGACCATCCCTCAGCATGTTCCTAAGGTGGGTCAGAAACATTTTGGAAGTTGGCATAATTTTCAAAAGTCCAAAAGTGTGCAATTAAGGCATCTTGAGGCATGGTAATGGATTTCCGAGCGAGGCGATTCGAGCATGCATGAATCCCTCGTCATGAGGCCATTTCAGTGCTTTTGTTAACTTAGAATAAACTGTTATTTTATTTATAAAAGTGTTGTAATTAATTAGTTAATGCATTTAATTAATTGGTTCGTTTTGTAATAATTAGTTAACTAGGAATATTTAATTAATTTTGTTTTGTAATAATTAGTCTAATTAGTTTAATTAGATTAGTTAATTAGCGTAGCTAGTTAGCTTATTATTCGGACCCTCTGTCGAGAGGGCACAATGTTGTAATAAGTGTGCGTGTGCGTGTGTGTGTGAATGTCTTCCAACCCCACGCCTTTCTCCCTTTTATTTACCAGCTTTTGATGGTTAGTTTTAGGGCATGTTTCAATTAGCATACTTATGTTTGCATGCGTGCATCATTCATTTTGTCTTGCATGCACTAGGCTCGGCGCATCATACAAACTGCATTGTACTTTAACACACTTTCTTGAATACGTGTTTCAAAGCATGTTATTGAGTGTTGCATTCATATGCCATTCTAGATAGCCGAGCCTATTTTAGTTGCATTTTTGCATATGTTGCATTAGGCATTGTTGACATAGCTAGGATCATGCATGATTACTAACTAGCTTTTGTTTTGGCTCGGAGTACATTGTGAGTATTTATGCTTTAGCATCCTTGCATGTGTGCAAGTGACTGCTATGATAGCATGCTTGCCATGAGGCTATCTGCTTAAGTGCTTTAACTGCATGAATGCCTGTGGATGAAGACTTGATTGCCTGAATTGGAACAATTCATAGAAATGTGCGTTTTAAGCCCACTTGAGGGTGGCAAATTCGCGTTTTAGCCTACTTGAGGGTAGCAACTTCAAACCATTTTCAAAAAACAAACATGAGATGTTTTGTTCCAAATTGAGTGATTTAGTCTATACTTGTATGCTGTGCGCATCACATAGTAATTCTAGATTAATAACCGGAATAAGAACACATGTGTTTTCAAAAACAACATATCATGTTAGTAGAGGCCGATCTTTGATCGGGCGAGCGTGGGTGCTCATTTCAGGACCTTCCCCTCTCGTACCCAAGTTCCCGAGCCAAGGCAACTTTGGTGATGACGGACACGTGGCCTTAGGCACGAGTCAGGGTTTCCTAAATTTCCCAAAAACAAAATATTTAGGTGGCGACTCTGAAATCTAGCAAAGCAGTTCATGTTTGGTGCTTTTTGATTAAAATCAATTTTCTAGAACGATTTGTCGGATTTGGACTCTTTGGTGATTTATCAGTCTTACATTGCACTTTGTGAGATTAGATTCAGAACCGTGACAGGAGTACGAACTGCAGTAGCTATGAACACAATTCGCACCCTTGCGCGCGGAGCGGAGTTTCGGGCGGTCTACACCTAAGAATGAGGTGTTCATTCTAGAAAACACTGATTTGTGTATGATGGATACACCTACTCCAGTTCGGACATATCAAGAGCGCCAAACGGCCAAACCCACTACTATTAAGATGTTGGGAATGATTGAAGACCTTCAAGGAATGGTAGCAGATTTAACATTTGGGGTTTCGATCCCGTCACAAAGCTCCCCAATCCTGGGGTGAGTTGCAGTTGAAAAGGGCCAACCCAAAACTATCTCAAGTCTGGATGATGACAGATCAACAACAAATAGGTCTCGTTTCGGTATAGCCATCTAATCCCTTGGCCAAGCAGAAGCAAGTGGCAAGAACAAAGCTAGGACAAGTATTGATCCCTATGCACAACTTCACTGGGCTATCAAGGCTTTGAAGGTCAAAGAGTTGAACAAATAGCAAGTTCTTGCGGTTGTTGCAAAATTGTGGATGACAATTTTTTTTCTCCGGATGAGAGCATTTTGAATAATCAGGGGGCAAACAATGGAGAGGGATGCTTTACTAGAAACACCTATCCTAATTCTAGTCCTAAGCCTATGAATACTCGACCAACACCTGCCGACCCATTTGCCAATGTTTCTAAACCTAGTGCTTCCTCCTCTCCAAAACGAACCTTTACCCAACTCTATATGAGCCTAACCTGTGCATTGAGGGTACTGATGGAGAAAGGGTATCTCAAACCGCTCAATCCTCGACCTCTCCCTGATCCTCTCCCACCTACACACGACTCTACCCAATAGTGCAGATTCCATCGGCAATGCTTTCACCATACTGACCGTTGTTTTCGCCTTCACCATGAAATTCAAGACTTGATTGACAACAAAGTCATCACCCCACCTGAAAATCCCAAACTGTCAGTAACCCTCTCCTTGACCGCAATAGATTACCACTCCATAATATAAAACCCATACATAGTTTCCTAACAACCAACCATTATCCTAGCCAACACAGCATACCCACCAACGAACCCAAACCCGTTGTGTTCATTCTTGAATCTTCTGATTCTGCTCTAAGCAAAAAGAACAAAATCTTTGAAGAGATGGAAAGTTTACTCGATCTTGGAGATTTCAAGCTTGATGAAGCAGTGATGCCAGCATTGGTGGTTGGAATGATGAATCTCAGTCTCAGCTAGGGTAATTATCGAAAGCACTTGGGAAGGGCCTTTCGAACTAGGGGCATGGTGTGAAAAAGCAATTGTTTCGGTTAAGAAGATGTGTGGGGAGAACATAATTATCAGGTTCAATCTGTGAGACTCGATTTGAAAGTCGAAAATCAATCCTTCTGGGTGTGGATGTGCATTGCTGAATTGAAGGCAGGTCTGGACCTTCCCGTGGGCTACTCGAAGTTGTTTTTGAAATTCTGTAGATGGACTTGGAGAAGGAAAACCTTTTTTGTTTCAGTGGTACTGATTTTGTTTTGTCGTGTAAATAGTTAATGTGAGTCTTATTTTCTTTGTCTTTTCTTTCGTTGTTGCATCAGTTGAGTCTTTTCCCCTGAGTCACTCTTGTGTACCCTCAGATCTTCATCTTTATAAAAAAGTGGGAATCAAGTTTCTGATAATTTTATTATGCCTATAGTGATGCATGTGTGACCTTTTACAAATAAAAAAGGCTTTAAATTTATTTTTGAATTTATTTTTTGAATAAGATTCTGTTAATAAGCTTGAATGTTGACCAGGATCCTTGAATGGTTTGAGTGAATTTTGACTTATCGGTGCAAAGTCCTTCATGATTTCAAAAATTTTAAGCTGTCTCTTTTGCAAAACTTGCGAAGATAGGTTCAGAATTGTGCATGGTATCTTATATTGTCCTGGGGATTCTTTTCACCGTTAGGCGATTATTGTTGCAAGTACCAGGCAGCTTTTGGATCTCACAAATCATAGAATTTCTCCTTTCGTGTTTTCATTATTTCAAAGAGAAAAGGATAAGAGAAACCAAAAAGAAAGAGAAAGAAAAGAAAAAAAAAGAAAAGAGGAAAATAAGGGGAAAAAAAAGAAAAGAAAAAGAAAAGAAAAGAAAAGAAAAAAAGAAAAAGAAAAGAAAGAAAGAAAAGAAAGGAAAGAAAAGGGAAAAGAAATCATCCATCAAGCTAGGGGCATTTATTGGAATGAAATCCAATCAACTGTGTGGAAGAGAACATCTGCCTGAATTCGGGGAGGCCAATGCAAGAAGGTACCACATTGTGAGAAGAACCAACTCTGAAAATGGAGCAAAAAGAATGGAAGAAGGCATACATAAAAGAATGGAAAGCCAAGCCCAAATCAAGGTGAAGCCAGTTCTAGTGTTAGGGCAAGGATAATTATTGATCACATTCACCGCAAGTGTTGTAACGCTATCCTTGAGAGGCTCGCTAGGCCGAAAACCTGAAAGGGCGACCTAGGCAAAAGTTAGAGCATGAAAACTGAGAAATAAAAAATATAGCTCGCAAGGTTGAAAACCCTTAAGGGGTGACTTTGGCAAAAGTTAGAGCGCAAAAGGAGAGTGTTAACACTTGAGTAAACCTTAGCCATGAACTACGTTGACCCGATTCCCATTCTTGGGATACGTAGGCAACTTGTAGTTGGGTCGTAACCATATCTATCTCATCCATCTCACCTCAATCATCTTGCCCATTTCAAGTCATCAGCTTCGCATCAATCCATGAGCTACACCGATTGCTGTGCATATCACATACTTGCATTGTACTTGCATTGGGTAAGAAAGAACTAGCTTGAATCAACTAGTGGAGCAATTTTTGATACTTGGACTTATCAGTAGAATCTCTATCTTAAGCAAAACGGGAATCGAAATTGAGTTTTAAAGGAAGCATGGGTAATACTAGGGGTACTATGAATGATCAGTTACCTTGAGTCTATGTTTTATGCTTTTTGGTCAGTTGTGAGTTCTGTTGTATCATGCCCAGTTTTTGTTTCAGTCTGCGCTCTTCGTTGAGTCACTATAGCATGTTTGTCTCAGTCAGTGCTCTTTATCCAATCACCCTAGCAAGTTTGTCGCTCAAAAGTTTGATAGAGTGGCATGGTCAAAATTCCATACACGAGTGTTCGCTCCAAACTCAAAAAGAAGTCCTTGTGTGGAATTCATAAATAAACTGAGAGTGCCCATACAAAGGGGCAACGCATTCATGATCGTTGTATATGAGGAATCTGTCACTTCTTCGGAAGGGACTGCAATAAGGTATCAACATGTTGGAGCAGAAGAGAAGCATGAACCTAATGGGTTGACAACTGTTCTAGGATCTGATGATCCCCATCGCACGTGCCTGCATAATGTTGAAAACAGTGGCCAGTGGCTGGACACTAGGGGTAATTTTTTCAGTACATCTAATTGGGCTGTCCATCGAACAAGGGGCATGAACCCAACCAGTGGCCAATGACTGGACACTATGGGCAATTTTCAGTGTATCTGATTAGGTCATCATTTGAACAAGGGGCTTAAACCTAACATTTCTCTTTATCCACTCAGAGCCATTTGTTGGGATCTTTTCCCTGGATTAGGATAGCTCACCCCCATGATGATTTTGATATGATTCAGCTTTTGAAAGTTGTCTCCGAGCATTTCAAAACTCTCTTGGGATTACCATCTTCCCTCTGATTAATACATGTGTTTTGTATTGTGCCTGCATGCTTCTACACTTTGGTTGAGTTAAACTGCGTGATTGGTTACTCTTGCTCTTAACTTTGTTCTGCACGTAGTAGAGTTTTGTTGAGTTGCCTCCCTTTGTGTTGCATTTCAATGAGTTGTGGCAAGTTGCCCTATACTCATCTCATAAGATACATGACACATTACTCTGAGTATTGCTCATTTCCCTTTATATGCCATGCATTGCTCACCTGCATCATACTATCTTGTGCATTTCACCTTGCATCGCACTGTTTTGTGCACTTTGTATCACACTATCCTATTCACTTTGTATCGCACTATTTTGTGCACCGTTGAATTGTCTTGTGCATAGCACTATTTTGTGCACCACTCGCACTGTTTTGTGCACCTCACTCACACTGTCTTGTTCATTCGTATCTATTTCGTGCATTAATTTGTGTATTCTAACTTGTATAGCACAATCTTGTGCATTTCATTTTATATCGCACTATCTTATGCATTTCATCTTACATCGCACTGTCTTGTGCACCCTATATCGCACTATCTTTTGCACCTGCATAGCACTGTCTTGTGCATTATCGCGCCATCTTGTGTGCATTTCATCTTATATCACACTATCTTGTGCATTCCATCTTACATCGCATTGTCTTGTGCACCATGTAGACACCCCATTTTTGACCGTCCTCAAGACTTGGACGTCACCGGTTGAACACTCGGTGATTATCCATGTTTGTGTTCGTTTGGAGTTCCCGGAGTTCTTGGCTACGCGCCTGCCTCAGGATCTCCGAACTCGACCGTCTTGTGTCTGGTTTTACACCAAACACTTGTGTTTTGCCTTGGAGGGGCAGGGAATGCCTTGTGAGGCATCCCCACACACCACCGGCACTAGCTAGAGGCCACCGGCTGGTTTTTGTTGCCACCGGCAATATATATTGCCGGTCGGCACTATTTGTTGCCGGTCGGCAGTCATTTTTGTCAAAATGACATTTTTGGGCAGCCGATTACTGTTCAGTTGCTTTTTCAGATATTTTGAGGCAGCTGTATGGCATTGGCTTCTCCTCCATACACGTGTATGGAGGGATGCCTCTCTTGTTTTGCTTAGTGACTAAGCTTACAAGATTGCCTCCTCTATAAGAGGAGGCCTTGTCTCCCTTGCTTTAGGGTTAGAAAAATTGGAGAGGAGAAGGAAGAGCTCTGGTTTTTAGGGTTTGCTTTGGTATATCTAACCTATATCTATATCTCTTCTTCTCTTGCCCTTGTGTGTGTTTGTGTCTCACTATTGCACATCAACACCTAGTGTTTCACCTTTCCTTGGTTTCTGAGGTTCCAAGAGGTTGTTCTTGGTGTTCTTGGCTGGATTTGAGCCCAAGGAAGCAACAACATCAACACTTGTGAAGGTGGTCAACAAGGGTGAGAAACTTGACTTTTATTCCCCATTTTTGCATCCTTTTTTACCTATCTTAAAGCTGTTTTTGTGTTTAGTGTATAACAAAAAAAGTTCTGTTTTTAGGCCCTCTTGATAGTTTATTAAGAGTGTTTTGTGTTTGGGGAAGTTTGACCCCTCTTAGGCCTTGAAAGGCCTCATTTTGTGCCATTTTGTGCAAGTTTCGAGACTTTGGTGTTTGGGCCTCTTCACCACTGAAATCTTGAGGGATTTCAGTGGTGGAGATGGTGCCTTGAAGTCTCCAAAAGGGGAGGGCCACCCCCTCTCCTTGTTGTCCTTGAAAGGGACCATTTTTGGTCTCTTAAGGAGCCTTTTGTTCAAGTGTGTGTTGATCATGTCTAGGCTGCATTTCATGCTTATTATGCCATAATATAATCATGTTGTGTGTTGGTTTTGGTACTCCATGCATGTTTTGCATAGATGCTTTGTAATGCCATGTTTAGGCCTTAAGTTGCTTTGGGTTGTAAACCTTAATTCTAGCATGTTTTAGGCTTAGCCTTGTGAAGGTTTTGTGCTTATTTTGTCATGTTTTAGGTCTGTCCATAGTTGTTTGGGTCGATCTTAGCATGCTTAGTATAGCTCCTTTGTATTGTGGCTTGTATGCTTCAAGTATGTGAAAGTGTAGCACGTGTTGCTTGCATCATTTTGGTGGTTTGGAACCTCCCTACATGTCATTTCAGTCCCTTTGGCATGCTCATATGCTTGCCTTAGTTGCCTCTTTATTGCTTTGAAAGCATGTGTTGTATGCCTTATGTTTTGACCATTATGCATGCCTTTGGATTCATGTCATTTAGATGCCATCTAGGTGGTCTTTTGGACTTAGTTTTATGTGTTAAAACTCTGTTTTTGGTCGCCTAAGTATTGCCATGTGTGGTTGTACTAAGTGTAGTTCATTGCCTCTTTGGTGAGCCTCAAGTACTTGGGCCATTTGCATGCTTTAATTGCTTGAATTAGTTGGTTTGGCACCTCTATTTTGTGCAATTTCAGAGCTTGTGTTGCATGCTAATTGTCTATTGTTTGATCTCTTTAGGTGTGCTTAAGAGTTGCCTTGTTTATGCTTAAGGTGTTGGACCATAATTGCATGCATGTGTGTGTGTATTTTGGCCTTCATTTTCTTGGTTTTGGCCACTGATTTTAGGCCTATTTAGAGTTGCCTAGATCATGTTTAAAACCATCATTTGCTTGGTTTGCATTGCCTCATGTTTGCTTGCATGCTTACATAAGTGTCTTGCCATGATCATGTTGCATATTAGCTAACATGCTTAGGTTGCATTGCATCTTGCATGCATGTCTTGTTCCTTGATTTGGTGATAGGAATTGGGCCTTGTTTTGTTTGTTTGCTTTGCATTTCATTTGAAATAGAAGTTGCACACTTGATTCTTTAGGCCATCATGCATGGAAATGCGTGATTGGTGGCCCGAGAATCAAGGCACATCCTCCTTTGAGTAACAAACATGATAAGGAATGTGTTTGGTGCATACATTGCTTGAATTGAGCTGCCATGCAAGATTCTGCCCTCTGCTGCTGTGAGTTGCAGGTTCTGCAGGAATTCATTGCCGGCCGGCAGTATTTAGTGCCGACCGGCAGTCGATCAATGGCCGGTAGATTCATTTTGTGCCGATGACCACATCCTAGTGCCGGTGGTCATTCCCTCTAGCCGGTGGGATTCTCCAGTGTCCAGAGAGGCATCCTTGAGACTTTGGCAGTTTTCAGAGGAGCAAAGCAAGGAAAACAGAGGCAGGCTAGGCATGGCAGTGCAATTCCGAGCGGAATCCGAGCGCGCATGCATTGAGCCCTCGCCCCGAGGCGGTTTACTGTTTTAATTAGATTTAATTAATTTGTTAATTTAATTAATTTGTAATATTTAATTAGCTTGCGTAGTTAATTAATTTGTATATTCTTTTGGTCCCTCCGAGCGAGGGCAAGTCTGTAATAAGTGTGCGTGAGTGGTGTGTATGTCTTCCCACCCCCACTTCTTTCTTCCCTTTTATTTACCTGCTTACGATGGTAGATTAGGGCACGTTTATTTTAGCATACCTTATGCAATGCATGCGTGCATCCATGCATTTGTTGACATGCACCGGGCTCGGTACATCATACAAACTGCATTGTATTTCAAATCTAAATTGAATACGTGATAGTTGTAGCATTTCACATGCCATGTTTAGGGTTAGCCCAGCCTGCTCTAAATTGTATCTCTGTGGGTGTTGCATTAGCCACTTAACATGAACTAGGGCATGCATTTTTGCTAACTAGTTTACTGTTTTGGCACGGAGTACGATGTAAGTATTTATGCTTTAGCATATCGCATGCGTGTGAATGTTAACATGACAGCATGATTACCATGTGGCTAAATGCTTATATGAGATAAACTGTTTGAATGCCTGTGGGTGGAGGTTGGATTGCTTGAGTTGGAAAAACTCGTTGAAATCCGTGTTTTAGCCTACTTGCGAGTAGCAAATTCCGAAAGCTTTCAAAACGAACGGATATGCAATGCTTATTTCCAAATTAGGCAATCTAGTCTATACTTGTTTGCTGTGCGCATAACATAGTAATTCTAGGCTAATAACCGGAATAAGAACACATAACGTTTTCAAAATCGGATATCACGGTTAGTAGAGGCCGGTCTTCGGACCGGGCGAAAGGGGGTGCTCATAGCTGACCTTCCCCGATCGTACCCAAGCTCCCGAGCCAAGACATTTGGTGATGACGGACACGTGGCCTTTGGCACCGAGTCAGGGTTTCCTAAATTTCCCCATTTAAAAAATATTTAGGTGGCGACTCTGTATCTGGCAAAGCAGTCCATGTTTGGCACTTCTTTTCAAAATCTGTTTTTTCTCAAAACGATTTGCCAGAGTTGGACTCTTTGGTTCAGATTAAGAACCGTGACAACTTGAGTCCGAACTGTAGTGAACCCAATATGAACGGAACGGGACCTAACCCTCCCGGGATGCGTTCGGGGGCGTCTACAGTTTCTGGCGACTCTGCTGGGGAGTTTAGAGAGCTTGACTCGAACTCGTGATATCCTGTTTTGACTACACTTATGTGTTTCTTTGCATTGCATGTGCATTGGTGCGCCTAGGACACCGTGTTGGCCATCTGCTATTCCTGAGCGGTTTGCCGGAGGCTTGTCTTGTCAAGGCATGTCCATAAGGCTGACCGGTTGCGGGCTCTGCCAGTATGGGAACACAAACCCCGGTTTTACCGGGGCACCCCTTTTGACCATTCGACCTAGTGCATATTCGGATCCATAGTGACCATTCCAAACTAGGACAGGTTGCTTACCCGATATAGGTTGTTTGAAACCGCTGCGTGCGTAGTGAAACCCTAGCTCCTGACAAAATAGGACAGGGAAACCCTACCCCAACATAGGGGTGTATTGGCTCTCTTTTACCTGTTATGTGCTTTTAGAGTATATCTCTGCAGGGAACGCATATATCAGTTTGCAAGTTTGGGTATCCGGCCTGAGGGCACCAGTATCAGGTAAAAGAGAGTGCAGTTGTTCGACTACACCCGTGTTTGATCTGTTTGGGGCTGAAATGCTGCTTGTTTTTCCGTTTCAGTTCAGAGATTCAGAGAATTGATCCAGAACAGTTAGTGTCTTCTCCTTGCTGAGGCAGGACTTAGCATGACGCAGAATTCAGAAGAGATCGTGGTCATGACGGCCGCGTTGGATCAAGGAATCACCCTACACAGTGAGACTACTGTTGACATGCCGCATCCACCCAGATCGCCGGCCGCGCACCCAGTTTGGGCCCCTCAGCTATATCAGGCTCGCGAGCCTACTACATTTGAACTAATGGGGATGATAGGTGATCTTCAAAGATCCGTGGCAGATCTCGCCTATGGAATGTCAGCTTCACCGCCAGCCACACCGTATGTCGGGAGCTTTGTGCCCCAGGAGCCCCCGCTGTTGGGCCGAATAGTAATTGAACTCAGCCAACCGGAGATGACCTCCAGCTATGGCAACGACGCATCAAACCAAACTCTAGATCAGGCTGAGGCCGGAGACAAAGGCAAGATGAAGACAGATGCCGACCCTATCGAACAGCTGCTGTGGGCAGTTGAGGCTATGAAAGCCGGGGGGATGAACAAGCAACAGATATCTGCAGTTGTGACAAAAGCTGTGGAGGACGCTTTCCCCACTCCGCCTGAGGGCAGTTCCAGTCAATCAGAGAACCGGGACAGGCCCCGTCATGCCAAAACAGTCCTTCCCCCTCCTAACCTTGCATCCGGAAAGGATCAGAAATCCAAGGCCGCCCCCGCCGATCCGTTCGCTAGTGCATCTAGCAAGAGTGCTCAGGCTCCAAAATACCTGCCCCGAGGGCGCAGGGTCTTCCATGCTCTCTACATGCCATTGTCCAAGGCACTTCAAATCCTTGCCGAGAGGGGACACCTTAAACCCCTGGAGCCTCGACCCCTCCCGAAGAATCTCCCTGCTACTCATGACCCTGCTCAGTACTGTGCGTACCACCAGCAGACAGGCCATGCTACCGACAATTGTTTTCGCCTCCGGCATGAGGTGCAAGATTTGATTGACAACGAGGTTATCCTCCCCCCCACCTCAGCAAAGTCCGTCACCACCCAGTTGTTGGATGTTGAGGACACAGACACTGCGAGTATGTAATCAGAAGGTGAACCGCCTGTGGGCAGTGCCTGGCGCGTTTTGGATGTGGCGTTTGGCACGCATTTTTGGGCATCTGTTAATGTTAATGTGAATTTTGTAAATTCTGACTTGGGTGTCGAGTCAGTCTTTTGTTTTGTCTTGAGTCTGTCTCTCTGTATTGAGTCAGTCTTTTTTTTTACAGGGTCTATCTTGTTGTAATGAGTCAGTCCCTCTTGTATAGTATACCAGGTGATTCCGGGGTTGTTGCCTCGAACGCCGTTTTGTAATTATCCTTTTGTTTTTGCTTTTTGAGTCTGTTGCTGCCGAGAAGCCAGCTATACCAACAAACTTGAATGAAACAGCCGTGGCTATCACGTTCCGTACTTGTTGCTATTTGAGTCAGCCGTGCCAGAGGATGTGAATGGAACGACAGTACATACCACCTACTCTCTTGTGCCTTGAACATCGTTATAATGACCTAAGCTTTTCGTAAAACCCTTTTCGAACACTGCGGTGAGAAAAACGAAGAGGAATGAATTCCTCGGGTTTTGCAAAATTTTGATTATTTTGAGGGAAAGAGAGGTGTGCTAAGCTTTCAATGAATGAATTTATGCTTGTCGGCGTGAGTACTGAGAAGGATCCTGGTTTGATCCAGACTGGTTCCACACTATCTTCTGCGCGAACGATTTGTCGCTTTCTTAAAAACTTTCAAAAACGAAATGTTTCGCGCAGTCTCGCGAAGACCTGTGTGGAATCGCTCTTGAGATTGTGCTGCCCAGGATCGCTCTCATCCTCAAGATTCAATTTACCTGTTGCAAACTGGAATCCGTTCAAAACATTCAACAATACCATGAAACGCCTGTGTGGCCTATTTTGAGGCAGCCCTCGAGCAAGAGGCATCAAAGTCAGATCAAGGAGATCAGATCCCACCAAGCAAGGTTCGTGAAGCAACCGTGATGGACTTTTCTGCAAATCAACACGGCAGTCATTCTCCTGGACACAGAAAGGCTTCAATCTCAAAACCATTTGGCATGGGCTTGCTACACTTTTACCCTTTGAGAGGCTCGCTGGACCGAAAACCCGGAAGGGCGGCCCAGGCAAAAGTTAGAGCAAAGAAAAAAAAAAAAAAAGAAAAAAGAAATAAAAAGAGGCAAAAAGAAAAGAAAAAGAAAAGAACAAAAAAAAAATATATTAAAAGAAAGAAAAAAAAAAAAAAGAAAAGGAAAAACATAGCTCGCAAGGTCGAAAACCCGCATTGGGCACCTTGGCAAAAGTTAGAGCCTAAACAGTGAAGGTTAAAATACCCGAGTGTACCTTAACCGGAACTACGTAAGGCTTGATTCCCATGTTTGGGATACGTAGGCAACTTCATCTTGAAGTCCAGCCCCCAACGCTTCCATAGCGTCTCAGTCCATGTCATGGTTTTGATCACTTGTGCCTCCTCCGAATCCAATGTCTCGATTGCAGCAACCTGGAACTACGTGACCAACTTCCTCTTGAAGTCCAACCACCAACACCTTCCAGGTGACTGTGTCCATATATTGATTCAAACCGTCTTCGTCTCCTCCGCGTCTGAGGGTCCGATCGTCATCAACAAGGACTGGCTTACAATGTGCCGCGGCATCATCCAAACAAGGGGCAACTTTCCGTTGCCATACAGTGCCATAAGTTGCCCTGAGTTACCATCCAAACCAGGGGCAACTTTCCGTTGCCTTATCCCCCTTTAAGCCAGGGGCAATTTTCCATTGCCTCCGATCCGAGGTTGCATATCTCGAGGGTAAGTTCCGCGCTCGTTGAGCGTTGACTGTTTGCAAAAATAGTTTTTGAAAATTTTCACTAAGGTTGACTTATTTTCCCGAAAACTATTTCATTTTTCAAAATTGGACCATGTTTGGACCCAAAAGGAGAATTTTCAGTGCTCACAGCCTGATTCGCATGATTTTCAAATCAAAAATCGAATAAGTGTGTTAATCCAACTCTCATTTTGATCAAAACTGTTTTAGGAAGAAAACAAAAAATGGTCAAAGTGACGAACTAGGGGCACAGTTGAGTCAGGTCTCCTGTCTTTCCCCCGTCAACATACTCGCCGGAAAGGCGCTCCATTCGTCAGAAGAAATAGCCGTGAGCTAACAGTGCTGGGTGTGAACCTGCGACTTCCTATTCATCTATTAACCACCCTGGGGAGGGATGAAAAATGAGAGAATAAAGAATAGAGAGGTGTAAGCAGAGAGAGAAGTGAGCAAGAAGGTTTTGAGAGAAAAACCGAGCCTGAGGGCCGAGTGATGTGAGTATCACAAATCAGAAAGGGTGGGAAATAATACCCGGAGGAATTGGCTCCTCAAGATTTGAGGTCTTTTTTGTAAACACGTCCGTGTGTCGTGTCTTTTGATTTGTCGGTTTCGTTTTTTTTTTTAGTTTGAGTCTTTTCCGAGTGTGTCTCGTTGTGTTCAGGTCGTGTGCCTTTTGTTTCTTTGTTTAAGTCCCTCTCGCTGTGTTCTGTGGTAGGCTCGATGCCCTGGTTGAAAGCCCTTCTTTATTTCAGAAAAATCGTTTGTGCTCAGAATGCTGTGTCATTCCCTACATGCGTGCGAAGCAGGAGAAGGAAAAGGAAAATTCGGGACTTTTGAGCATGTTTCAACTCCAACTGTTTCAGTTTCATGATCCGTCTTGTTAGATTGGGTTATTTGTTCAGGGTTTGCTGTGTGCAGAATGAACCGAGTGCTGTATTACGGGCTGTATGCAGATCAATCCCCAGTAGAGTATGGGCTGTGTATTTAGTTCAAGCAGT
Source organism: Camellia japonica (assembly GCA_030407325.1). Taxonomy (NCBI): domain Eukaryota; kingdom Viridiplantae; phylum Streptophyta; class Magnoliopsida; order Ericales; family Theaceae; genus Camellia; species Camellia japonica. Next base: position 168,527,393 of record JAPPVO010000059.1, on the reverse strand, counting down.
GCTTTGTATGAGTTGTTTGCTGTTAGTTGGTTGGTTATCTGATTATCATAATGCAAGTGCTCAATTTTCAGACAACAGATCAATATCATTTACATTTGAGGTGTAATATGATGCAATGCAGTGCAAGGTACGAAATATACACAAATGTAAACACTTTTTTTTGGACAAAAGGTTTGTTTCATTTCATATCATCTTTTCAAGTACATAAGTTTTGGAAACAAAATCTGCCTGCGGCAGTACAAGGTACCCTAACTACTGACAAAAGGGGAAAATGCAAAAAAGGAAGAAAAATAGCAAAATCTGTATCAAATGTCAAAAATGACTCCAAGGCCATCAATCTGTCCTGGTCCTCTTCCTAGACGAAGGTCCAGGAGCGTCATCAACAGGGGCACCACCAGGGGCATCGCCATCTGAGCTCGAGTCCGAGCCATCATCGGTCTCCTCCGCCTCTGTCTCTGCCTCAGACTCATCATCCGGAACCGGAGCCCGCGAGCTACTCCCGACATGAGTGCGCCCCCCTCTGGTGCGGGGATATGCTCTGCCATCCCGAGTAGAAATGGGAGGTCCAGCCGGAGCGCCGCCCACCGGAGGGATCTGGAAGGGAGGCTGAAAAGCATGAAAGGCGAATACATCAGAATACTGTGAGCAGTAAATCAGTATAGAATACAGTGTATGAGTACAATGTATGAATGCCGTGAGCAGTAAATCAGTATAGAATACAGTGTATGAGTACAGTGTATGAATGCCGTGAACAGTGAATCAGTACAGAATGCAATGTGTGAGTACAGTGTGCAAGTATTGTGTATCAGATGCCGTGAGCAGTTTATCAGATGTTGTGTTATGCATCAGACTATGTAAAGCAGTTTGTGTATGGTTTGAGGCCGTGGTCAGAAACAACATACCGGAATGCTGTAAAGGGCTAGGAGGTCGAATGTCCGCTGTAGCATCCCCATCATGGAGGCATTCATCTCCAATGACTGCCGGGTGTACTCAGAGGACGCCTGCAAAAGTATCAGATGCATCAATATTCTGTGGAATATCAAATAAACTGAAATGAAATAACAGTGCAAGACGAAGAATGCAGTAATACATACCGGAGGCAAGTCGGGGACACCGACAAACTCGTGGTCAGCTGGTGGAGGAGCAAAGGGGATCTGATAGGTCGCCCCACCCTGTCCTCGGAAAGTCAAAGCAGCGGGCAGAGCAGGCCAACCGGTCCCTCGCCCTCGCTGAACTCCACCCCTGCCACGGACTCGAGCCCTCCTCGGCGCTCCCCCTCCAGCTCCTGCTCCAGCCGCTGGTGCCGCAGGTCCCTCTCTCTCTACTCGGCGGCCGCCGCTCAGAGGTCGCATGATGAAGGTCCGGACGTACTCCGAGTAATCGCCCTCGCCTCGGAAATCGTCTGCCTCCCAGCCAATGGTGTAGTCCGCCATCTGCTCGGCAGTGAACCTCTCCGTATCCCGCATGTGCTCAGGAGGGTGCACCGGGACTATCTGCTCAGGTAGGCCTAGGGTCTGACGCAAGAAGCGCTCGCCCAGGTACCAAGCCCGACAGACCGGGCCCTCGAGCAGAATCCGGTAACGTGAGGTCTCATCGGCACCGGCAAACCGATCCCGCATCGCCGCTGGCAGTGGAGCCCATGGCCGCCAGGTGATCTGAAATCGAAATACAGTTTGTTACCTACTGTTATGGCTAATATACAGTGGAAAGACGAAGCTTAAATGAACTGCAAGTAAAACATACCTCGGCAGGGGTAATGGTGTCGAAGTAGCGGCGGAAGAAGCTGAAGGTCTCCCGGGGCCTCCGCACGCATCTCCCGTCAAAGCGGCGTGAAAAAGGGACGACCAGAGGGGTCTCTGCATCGGGTACAGGAGCGAGCCTAGGAAAGTAGGCGTAAACCCACAACTGCAAGATAAATACCAGTGCATTTATCAGATAAAGCAGAATACAGAATAGAAGGCAGAAATAGCAGAGCAGTGTTGTGCAGTGTATTGTGCAGAGTGTACAGTGTGAGCAGTGTACAGTCAGTGTAAAGCAGAGTATGTGTGTGCCGTGTGTACAGTATACAGCAAGTGTAAAGCAGACTACAGTGTGTGCAGTGTGCAGAGTACAGAAAATAAAGAACGGAAATGAAAGGCAGAAAAAGACATGTACCTCCCAAGCACGCCAGTAACCCCCGAGCAACTGTCCACTGCCGCGGGAGGCTGAGCTCATATATCCGTAAAGGGTGGCCAGAGCGGCACCGCCCCAGTCATAATGCAAAATATCTCTGACATCCACTAGTGCGCTGAGGAGACAGAGAGGCACTGTGTTCGCCCGGTCGGCGAAGATGGTCGTCCCAAATAGGAACATGAGGAAGCCGCGGGCATATCTCTCCACGGCCTCTGCGGTCATCGGAGCTGCATCAACGAGGAGGGGCTGGACCCGGAACTGCACCTCGAACCAGGAGTACCGGACGAAGCCGGGACGCGCAAGAGGCGGTGCCGCGCCGAGCAAGTAGACCTGAGCCGCGGTCCACTCGTCCATGTCAATGTCAAAGGGGATCGGATCACCCCCTACCCCGATGCCTGTGAGCATCGAGAAGTCATAAGGGGTCATCGTCATGTCCCCAGCTGCGGAGAAGTGAAACGAATCAGTGGTGTCCCACCACCTCTCCACCAGAGCGGCGATGAGAGGTCTGCATGTCGTGAGCTGGGAGAGTCCCCTGCAGAACGCGCCAAAGCCAGCCTGATCCATGATATGGCGAACCGCGTCGGGAAGCTCGGCGTACCACACATGAGCGACGGTATTCCCATACCCGCGGATGGTATGGGAATCTCCCTGTTTTCAAACAAGTAATTGCGAAGCAATATAAAATGTACAGTTTTGAAGAAACAGTCAGAATCAGTGCAAATTTGGCATGCGTGCATATTATCAGATTCAAACAGATACCGGGTGCCGGTGTGCTTACAGTGAACTACAACGTGTGATGCGTCAACGTGTTTGTGTGGTTCAGTGCAAATTTGGCATGCGTGCATATTTTCAGATTCAAACAGATACCGGGTGCCGGTGTGCTTACGGTGAACTACAACGTATGATGCGTCAGTGTGTTTGTGTGGCTCAGTGCAAATTTGGCATGCGTGCAAGTTTTTCAGATTCAAACAGGTATCGGGCAATGGTGTTTGCAGTGAAATACGGTGTGTGCCGTGGTTTGAGTGGTTCAAGGCTAGTGCAGTGTGTGCACGTGTGAGTCTTAAACAGATAATCAGTTGCAAACGTGTTTGTAATCGACTACAATATACTGTGTATCAGTGTATCGGAACTAAGCAGTTAAAGAATGCAATAAGCTATGGCAGTTGGCAGTTTAAAGCATCCTACATTGCAGAAAGTAAAACAGAGAAGAAAGTTACCTCGGAAGCGCCGGAGGATAGATGGGAGACAGGCTCGCGTAGCAGCAGCTCGGGTCCAACGCCATGTCAAAGCTCCTGAACTGGCGTAGTCCGTCGGGTGGTAGAACGTGGATCGTCGGCCGGTAGGTCGCCGGGTCGAAAGGGCGCTCGCTCAACGGGAAGAGCTCGACCTCGGGATCCATCTCATGATCCGAGGGAGTCCCGCCACGTGGAACGTCGTCGGCCATGTCGAGAATGACGGGAAAATGGTCGAGGAATGAAAATAGGCTCGGAAGACGAAGAGTCAACTCGAAAGTCAACCCCCGGGAGGGTGGAAAATGGCCGGAAAGGTCGGGATGGGAAAAAGGTATGGAAATGAAGAGGAAATCGAGGGGAACAAGTCCCAAAAAGGCGGAAACAGCAAAAGGAGTACCGAAATGAAATTTCAATCGGTCGAAAATATCCGAAACGTGATGAACTTCGCGAATCGAACGACGAAAATGGCGTGAAAACACAAAGGAATGAGCAAAGGAGGAGAGAAAGAGGCTCTAGAGAGAGAGAGGGGTAGTTTTCGGTGCAAGGGAAATAAGGAAATAGGGTTTTGAAACCCTATTTTAAAGAACCCAAGGTGAAAAGTCGAATCTGCCCCGACTCAGCAACATTTTGTGCCGGCCGGTAGAATATTGTGCCGATGGAATTTATTTTCAGCCGATGGACAGCCGGTGGCCTCCTAGCCCGGCCGGTGATGTTCCCACAGCCTTGTTTAGGCAATATGAGTGGTTTCTGGTCTTCATAGCTCAAGAAAGTGCAAGGAAGTGTATCTCCGATGCTCAACCGGCCTCCGTTTTGACCCCGGACCGTGTCTTCTGCACATAGCACTCAAATTCATGCAATGTTGTATCCTTTTGTATCCTTTTGTCTTTCACAAGACTCAAAAGTTGCCCCTCGTGCGTTGCATGCATTCATCATATTGTCTGGTGCGTTGTGTCGCGCCGTCATGTACATCCCTCATGCATTGTCATGCATGTTGTTACAAGCGTTGTCATACATTGTCATGCACCTCAATACATACGTCGCTTCGCACATCATTCGTGTTGTCGTTGCCTTGCACATGATTCGTGTTGTCGTGCATCTCCTTGTTTTGCATTATCACGCATTTCAAAAAGAAAAAAGACGTGCGTTGTCGCGCACTCGAGTTCACTTGCATTGTTTTACATTTCGTGTGGCATGCGTGTCACACTTGCATCATTTTATATCTCCGTGGGGCATGCGTACCTCACTTGCAGCATTTTGCATCCTTTGAGGCACGCGTACCTCATCGGCAGCATTTTGCATCTCCGTGGGGCATGCGTACCTCACTTGCATCATTTTACATCCTCGTGAGGCATGCGTACCTCGCTTGCGTCCTTTTTACATTCCCTTGAGGCATGCGTGTCTCATTGGCATCGTTTTTGCATCCCTTGTGACTCGCGTTGTCTCGCTCGTCATTTGCATAGGCACGTGTGCCGCATTTGCATAGGCACGTGTGCCTCATTTCCATTGGCATGCGTGTTTCACTTGCTTTATGCATTCCGTCTCGGTCTGGCGAGACCTTAAACACGCACGGTCTAGGAGACCTTAAATCCTTGGAAGGTGCAAGACCTTCGGTGCATTGGTGTGCACGGCTCACTTGCATTGTCATGCATTTGTTACGAGCATTGTTATGCATTTCAAAAACAAAAACAAGAAAACATGCATTGTCATGCATTGCACCCCGGTCTAGGAGACCTTAAATCCGTGGGAGGTGCAAGACCTTCGGTGCATTAAGGTGCACACCTCATTGCATTTGGCATGCATCTCAAAAGCCGCGCGTTGGCGCGCATTTCAAAAAACATCATGCATCACCTGCATTCAAAAACAAGAAAACATGCATTGTCATGCATTGCACCCCGGTCTAGGAGACCTTAAATCCTTGGGAGGTGCAAGACCTTCGGTGCATTAAGGTGCACACCTCATTGCATTTGGCATGCATCTCAAAAGCCGCACGTTGGCGCGCATTTCAAAAAACATCATGCATCACCTGCATTCAAAAACAAGAAAACATGCATTGTCATGCATTGCATCTCGGTCTAGGAGACCTTAAATCCTCTGAAGGTGCAATTCCTTTGGTGTTTGTCGTGCCCGAACGACTTCCGGTGGTCTGGTAAAGCCACCAGCCTGTGTTTGCGGTGAGTTCCTAGGAGACCAATGGGGACGGTGAAAACTAGAGTTTGAACGGCTCATGCCTAGAACGCAAAGGTTCGGGATCTCCGAGACTAAAGTCTGGTTTAAATACCCAGAGGGTGTACCCTCGGCTTGAAATCTGTATGGAAGCCCCATAGGCTGAGGCGGCGTGTCTACGCCTCAGTTCTGGATACTGAACCAACCTAGTATATCGCCCTATTGGGAGAATAGGGAAAACTGCAATCGCAGCCATTGCATCATATCGCATATGTCATGCATCATTATCATATCGCATATGTCATGCATCATTGTAAATACTGCATTTTCATGCATTACATTGTAAATATTGCATATGTCATGCATCATTGTAGATATTGCATATGTCATGCATTTCATCGTAATATAGTGCATATGTCATGCATTTCCACTGTAAATATTGCATTTCCATTCCATTGCATATTGCATATATTGCATTTTAATTGCATGCATCCACTGCATCACCCCCCATTTATGGCTTGCGCCTTTCCTTGTTGAGCTTGGTCTGGTATGTGTCCATACTTTTCACGTCAAAGCACAGTTCTGCACGCGTACAGTTCTGTGATTAGATGTGGCTTGTATGCGTGCATCCCCTTCCTAAGCGAGATACGGTTTGGCTACATGCCATATCCATTGTATATATTGCATTGTAGTGTAATTGTTGCATCCGGCTTTAGGAACATTATTCTTTCCTCAGCGGGTCGTTACCCCACTTATGTCATTCCACTCAATACTCGTCCTTGTGTCCGTCTACATCACTCATAGTTCAGACATCGTTCTATGGTAGACGGACTTGTTACTTCCATCAATCTACTTGACATATGTGTAGTTTCGAACCGCTCATGATTGAATCATGATTCAATTGCCCTGCATTTAGTTTGCATATCATTTGCATTGTTTCAATTGCATTGCATATCATTCGCATTGTTTATACATAGTTTTGTATATTTGCATATCATTTTGCATTTCATCATTGTATTGTCATGCATGTTGCTAATAACACCTGTTAAGTTTGTTTTCTTTTCAGGCACGATATTGTATGTACGGCTCATTTGAGGCCGGTGCAACCGGACGAGCCGCACAGGTATTGTATCCTCCGCGTGAGACGTATTGAGAATTGCATAATTCTCTTACATCCTTTCTGCATTGTAGTGTAGATTGGCGTATGCTAGCTTATAACTGTCGCATGCGTGCTTCATTACAGCTTTCTTTGCATGATCATAAGTTATGCTCGGCCTCTTGCATTGTCTTGCATTTTGCCCCTGCCTTCGGGCGCATACCTTATTTGTCTTGCATGTTTGTCCAAGTCTTCGGCCTTGTCAAAAATGGGTCGTCTCTGGGCTTTGACATTCACTCCCGTCATTGTTATGACTTTCGAGTTCTGTCAAAGAGGGGCAACTGTAGACACCCCATTTTTGACCGTCCTCAAGACTTGGACGTCACCGGTTGAACACTCGGTGATTATCCATGTTTGTGTTCGTTTGGAGTTCTCGGAGTTCTTGGCTACGCGCCTTGCCTCAGGATCTCCGAACTCGACCGTCTTGTGTCTGGTTTTACACCAAACACTTGTGTTTTGCCTTGGAGGGGCAGGGAATGCCTTGTGAGGCATCCCCACACACCACCGGCACTAGCTAGAGGCCCCTGGCTGGTTTTTGTTGCCACCGGCAATATATATTGCCGGTCGGCACTATTTGTTGCCGGTCGGCAGTCATTTTTGTCAAAATGACATTTTGGGCAGCCGATTACTGTTCAGTTGCTTTTTCAGATATTTGAGGCAGCTGTATGGCATTGGCTTCTCCTCCATACACGTGTATGGAGGGATGCCTCTCTTGTTTTGCTTAGTGACTAAGCTTACAAGATTGCCTCCTCTATAAGAGGAGGCCTTGTCTCCCTTGCTTTAGGGTTAGAAAAATTGGAGAGGAGAAGGAAGAGCTCTGGTTTTTAGGGTTTGCTTTGGTATATCTAACCTATATCTATATCTCTTCTTCTCTTGCCCTTGTCTGTGTTTGTGTCTCACTATTGCACATCAACACCTAGTGTTTCACCTTTCCTTGGTTTCTGAGGTTCCAAGAGATTGTTCTTGGTGTTCTTGGCTGGATTTGAGTCCAAGGAAGCAACAACATCAACACTTGTGAAGGTGGTCAACAAGGGTGAGAAACTTGACTTTTATTCCCCATTTTTGCATCCTTTTTTTACCTATCTTAAAGCTGTTTTTGTGTTTAGTGTATAACAAAAAAAAGTTCTATTTTTAGGCCCTCTTGATAGTTTATTAAGAGTGTTTTGTGCTTTGGGGAAGTTTGACCCCTCTTAGGCCTTGAAAGGCCTCATTTTGTGCCATTTTGTGCAAGTTTCGAGACTTTGGTGTTTGGGCCTCTTCACCACTGAAATCTTGAGGGATTTCAGTGGTGGAGATGGTGCCTTGAAGTCTCCAAAAGGGGAGGGCCACCCCCTCTCCTTGTTGTCCTTGAAAGGGACCATTTTTGGTCTCTTAAGGAGCCTTTTGTTCAAGTGTGTGTTGATCATGTCTAGGCTGCATTTCATGCTTATTATGCCATAATATAATCATGTTGTGTGTTGGTTTTGGTACTCCATGCATGTTTTGCATAGATGCTTTGTAATGCCATGTTTAGGCCTTAAGTTGCTTTGGGTTGTAAACCTTAATTCTAGCATGTTTTAGGCTTAGCCTTGTGAAGGTTTTGTGCTTATTTTGTCATGTTTTAGGTCTGTCCATAGTTGTTTGGGTCGATCTTAGCATGCTTAGTATAGCTCCTTTGTATTGTGGCTTGTATGCTTCAAGTATGTGAAAGTGTAGCACGTGTTGCTTGCATCATTTTGGTGGTTTGGAACCTCCCTACATGTCATTTCAGTCCCTTTGGCATGCTCATATGCTTGCCTTAGTTGCCTCTTTATTGCTTTGAAAGCATGTGTTGTATGCCTTATGTTTTGACCATTATGCATGCCTTTGGATTCATGTCATTTAGATGCCATCTAGGTGGTCTTTTGAACTTTGTTTTATGTGTTAAAACTCTGTTTTTGGTTGCCTAAGTATTGCCATGTGTGGTAGTACTAAGTGTAGTTCATTGCCTCTTTGGTGAGCCTCAAGTACTTGGCCATTTGCATGCTTTAATTGCTTGAATTAGTTGGTTTGGCACCTCTATTTTGTGCAATTTCAGAGCTTGTGTTGCATGCTAATTGTCTATTGTTTGATCTCTTTAGGTGTGCTTAAGAGTTGCCTTGTTTATGCTTAAGGTGTTGGACCATAATTGCATGCATGTGTGTGTGTATTTTGGCCTTCATTTTCTTGGTTTTGGCCACTGATTTTAGGCCTATTTAGAGTTGCCTAGATCATGTTTAAAACCATCATTTGCTTGGTTTGCATTGCCTCATGTTTGCTTGCATGCTTACATAAGTGTCTTGCCATGATCATGTTGCATATTAGCTAACATGCTTAGGTTGCATTGCATCTTGCATGCATGTCTTGTTCCTTGATTTGGTGATAGGAATTGGGCCTTGTTTTGTTTGTTTGCTTTGCATTTCATTTGAAATAGAAGTTGCACACTTGATTCTTTAGGCCATCATGCATGGAAATGCGTGATTGGTGGCCCGAGAATCAAGGCACATCCTCCTTTGAGTAACAAACATGATAAGGAATGTGTTTGGTGCATACATTGCTTGAATTGAGCTGCCATGCAAGATTCTGCCCTCTGCTGCTGTGAGTTGCAGGTTCTGCAGGAATTCATTGCCGGCCGGCAGTATTTAGTGCCGACCGGCAGTCGATCAATGGCCGGTAGATTCATTTTGTGCCGATGACCACATCCTAGTGCCGGTGGTCATTCCCTCTAGCCGGTGGGATTCTCCAGTGTCCAGAGAGGCATCCTTGAGACTTTGGCAGTTTTCAGAGGAGCGAAGCAAGGAAAACAGAGGCAGGCTAGGCATGGCAGTGCAATTTCGAGCGGAATCCGAGCGCGCATGCATTGAGCCCTCGCCCCGAGGCGGTTTACTGTTTTAATTAGATTTAATTAATTTGTTAATTTAATTAATTTGTAATATTTAATTAGCTTGCGTAGTTAATTAATTTGTATATTCTTTTGGTCCCTCCGAGCGAGGGCAAGTCTGTAATAAGTGTGCGTGAGTGGTGTGTATGTCTTCCCACCCCCCACTTCTTTCTTCCCTTTTATTTACCTGCTTACGATGGTAGATTAGGGCACGTTTATTTTAGCATACCTTATGCAATGCATGCGTGCATCCATGCATTTGTTGACATGCACCGGGCTCGGTACATCATACAAACTGCATTGTATTTCAAATCTAAATTGAATACGTGATAGTTGTAGCATTTCACATGCCATGTTTAGGGTTAGCCGAGCCTGCTCTAAATTGCATCTTTGTGTGTGTTGCATTAGCCACTTAACATGAACTAGGGCATGCATTTTTGCTAACTAGTTTACTGTTTTGGCATGGAGTACGATGTGAGTATTTATGCTTTAGCATATCGCATGCGTGTGAATGTTAACATGACAGCATGATTACCATGTGGCTAAATGCTTATATGAGATCAACTGTTTGAATGCCTGTGGGTGGAGGTTGGATTGCTTGAGTTGGAAAAACTCGTTGAAATCCGTGATTTAGCCTATTTGAGAGTAGCAAATTCTGAAACGCTTTCAAAACGAACGGATATGCAATGCTTATTTCCAAATTAGGCAATCTAGTCTATACTTGTTTGCTGTGCGCATAATATAGTAATTCTAGGCTAATAATCGGAATAAGAACACATAACGTTTTCAAAATCGGATATCACGGTTAGTAGAGGCCGGTCTTCGGACCGGGCGAAAGGGGGTGCTCATAGCTGACCTTCCCCGATCGTACCCAAGCTCCCGAGCCAAGACATTTGGTGATGACGGACACGTGGCCTTTGGCACCGAGTCAGGGTTTCCTAAATTTCCCCATTTAAAAAATATTTAGGTGGCGACTCTGTATCTGGCAAAGTAGTCCATGTTTGGCACTTCTTTTCAAAATCTGTTTTTTCTCAAAACAATTTGCCAGAGTTGGACTCTTTGGTTCAGATTAAGAACCGTGACAACTTGAGTCCGAACTGTAGTGAACCCAATATGAACGGAACGGGACCTAACCCTCCCGGGATGCGTTCGGGGGCATCACACACCCATATTGCACTATCTTGTGCACCTGCATAGCACTATCTTTTGCATTATTGCACTATCTTGTGCGTTATCGCGCTATCTTGTGCATTTCATCTTACATTGCACTGTCTTGTGCACCCTACATCGCACTATCTTGTGCACCTGTATAGCATTGTCTTGTGCATTATCGCACTATCTTGTGCATTATCGCGCTATCTTGTGCACTTCATCTTACATCGCACTATGTTGTGCATTTCATCTTACATTGCATTGTCCTGTGCACCCATGTTGCCCTTTCTTGCGCACCTGCATCGCATTGTCTTGTACATTCACCGTCACTCACACTGTCTTGTGGACCTGTATAGCACTGTTTTGTGCATTCACTTGCATCACACTATCTTGTGGACCCTCATTCGCACTATCTTGTGCACCTCGCCCGCACTGTCTTGTGCACTCACTTGGCCTAGGAGATCTTAAATCCTCTAAAGGTGCAATTCCTTTGGTGTTTGTCATGCGCGAATGATATCCGGTGGTCTGGTATAGCCATCTGGCTGTGTTTGTAGTGAGTTCGTAGGAGATCAACTGAGACGGTAGAAACTAGAGTTCGAATGGCCGAGGCCTAGAACGCAAAGGTTCGGGATTTTCGAGACTAAAGTCTGGTTTAAATACTCAGGGTGTATCCTCGACTTGAAATCTGTATGGCAGCCCCATAGGTTGAGGTAGCTTGTATGGGTCTCAACACTGGATACTGAACCAACCTTGTAACGACCCCAAAACCCGTATTAGAGATTACCCTTATGGCCTTATGGGTTAATGCATATTCATTTAATGATATATGTTCAAATTGAGGAATTATCTGTTGAACCACGGCTTTAAAATTGAAATTACTGACCTTTACGTGTTCAAAAATCACAATTGAGTACTTGGGATGTTAATGGGGATTTTTAGAATTATTTGGGAAAATTAATTGGAAATCCAACTTGTGTGATTCATTAATGTACGTTTGGGTGGTTAACTTAATACTGCCAATTGAAGGCTTTAGAGGCTTCGGAAACCAGAATAGAGGATATATTTATGATCAGCACAATTTTTAGAGTCACCTGGGAGGTTTAATTGAAATTTGATTTTGTGCGATTCGTAAGGACGTGTTTGGCCCTCCTTATTGTGAAAAGCTTAAGTGTGTGTATATTTATATATATGGAGTCATGTTATGTGTGTTGGGAACTCAAGATATTTGAGCCAAGAATATCTAATGTATAAAGAGAAGAGAACCGTGACAGAGAAAGAGGGAAAGAGACCAAGATTCTTGAAGAAAAACTCAACAATCATGGGGGTTTGAAGATGATTAAAGGGAATTGAAGAAAGAGAAGGGGAATCAACCATGGAGGCTTGAGGAAATAGAGGAGAATTGAGAGGAAGACCAAGATTGAACTAAGGTATGATAATTTATCTTGAATCCTTGTGTTTAAGACATTAATTTCATGAAATCATGATGATATGGAAAGATTTGCAACCATTTGAGTTAAGGTTCTAAGTATGTATTTAATTGAATTCAATTTAAGGAATGAGACCTTGGGTTCTATGGTTTGTTTATGATTGGAGCTCAATCTTATGAATACCATATGAAATGCACTTTAGAATTGTTCAAAGAATAAAATCAAGCAAGAATTAAGTGAATTTGTGGATTGTGGGTTGTGTTCTAAGACCCTAGAAGATCATGAAATATTAAGCATGAATCTTGAACCTTGAAGCAAAGATTGATTTGTTTGAGATGAAAATACATTTGGTTCATGTTAAATTATCATGATATGGGGCAATTTTACATGTTTTTAAGTGATTTATATTAGAAACCAAGCTTAAGATTGGAAGAACCAAGTGTTGGAGAGCCATTTTTGGACTTCAAATTGTCCAGAGCTGCATGTGTGGCGGGTCTTCCCGCACGTGCGGCAGCATAGTCCCAGAATCAAAGTTGAATCTGCTAAAAAAGCACGTTCTCCCGCACGTGCAGCCCCATTCCGCACGTGCGGCTCTGTTTCCCGCACGTGCGGGAGAGAGCTCTGTTCAGCCAACTTTGAATAAATATATCTTTGGCCTCCGGACTTTGTTTTGAGTGATTCTTGAGCCTAAAATCAAGCCCTGGAAGTCTAGTTTCCAATGGTGGTGGTCTCACTCCTAAGTTCTAAATACAGAAATAGTTATGCCAAATCAGTGACGACTGTTCACTTTCTGTCAACCAGTTTTGTACCGTTTCTTCGTTTGAACCATTTTTCTATCAATTCCTCCTATTTTCTGGGGCATAGATTATAATCTATGGAGGATTAATGAGTTTAGAACCACCAGGGCTATTGATTAAAAAATAAGAATGAGGTTGATTTTATCCTCATAATCTGCTATGTACATTGTGTTTGCAGGTCAAGACGAGGACATTGTCCCACTGCTACCAGAAACCTATCATTGTGAGTAATAGTACTGCCGTAGTATGCTTTATTTACAGCTAACAATAACCATTAGCACTCTGTTAATTGCGGGTTAACTATGTTAACGTGCATGAACGATTAAACAAATATGTACCTCTGTATGATTCTGATTCATAGTTAATATTAACATTCTATTCTCCGCAAGTAAATTACGTCGTTTCTTAATGAATAAAGGGAACTTATGTTCATTCTTGAAAAACGGTTTCAGTGTAAATATGAGAGCATACCGTTTTACTACAAATGGACCCGAGGTCATTCAGAACCTACGATATGAATGCAAAGGTTTAACATTATTATGTGCTCTCTGTAATAGTTACTTATGCTTATTTTGTTATATGCGAGACAACGGTGTTTATCTGTAACTAAACCATGAGAAACTTATGTGCACTTTTGTATAATGGTATTCTTAGGAAATTGAGATGATTCTATTTTTGTTTATCCGTTCCGGTTATGCTATGTTATGACATGATATGGATTGTTCGGTCTTTAAGACCTAATGATTTCTGGTATGGAACAAAGTGCTGTACGGAACTAAGTGCTGCAATGCGAGTCACCTCTAGAATCCGTGCGAGACACCTCTTGAGTCCATACATACATGAACTGAACTTAAAGCCAATCTGGGCCTATGGCCATTCTGTACGATCTGTTAGGCCTGAGGCCAATCTGTATTTTCTGGTGTGAAACAAAGTGCTGTACGGAACTAAGTACTACAGTGTGAGTCACCTCTAGAATCCGTACGAGACACCTCTTGGGTTCATACATGCATGAACAGGGCTGAGGCCGTTCTGCATTCTGGGCTTAATGCCACTCAGTTTAAGGGCTCAATGCCACTCTGTTCAAGGGCTTACAGCCAATCTGTTTATATCTGGGCCTACGGCCAATCTGTTTATATCTGGGCTTAAAGCCGTTCTGTATAATCTGTTAGGCCTATGGCCGTTTTATATTCTGCATGGGCTTGAAGCCAGTCTGTATTAGATGGGAGCCTAAGACCGCGTTGAAATATAGTTATGGATAAGCCTTGTGTATGGTTGGTGTCTATCTATTTATTTTATCCAAGGTTTTGTGTAACGATCCCAAAATGTGTATAGAAAGTTATCCTTATTTCATTAGGGGTTAATGTGTTTTCCATTGGAATTGAAGAACTATTTGTTGGGTTATGCCCTTGAAACTAGAATTGGTGACCTTTACCAAACAATCTGAAATTTTTCCCTCCACTTGAGCAGAGTAGTTGGCACTCGAGCGTAGTTTTGAGGTTTCCAGTAATTTTGTAGGCGGACTGAAATTCTGGGAGTGGTGATTTTCCGCTCAAGCGTATGAGTGGGCGCTCGAGCGGGTCGCCTGGTTAAGTTTGATTCTGAGGCACGTGGGCTCATTTTTGATATTCTTATTAGTGTATTTGGAATGTTCTTACCTTTTTTTGGGGTATTGATTGAGATGATAATATGATGGTAAAGTAAGATTGGACCAAAAACTTTAATTTGAATAATTTGTTTATGATCAGCAGCCACTCTTTTACCCTTTTCTTTTTCCAAACTTTGAATTTGGATGTGAGGTTAGAACCATTGGAAAGCTTATTTTCGGGGCTTCAATTTAGACACAAGAACGACCTAAAACGGAGTTCGGATGGGAGAGTTATACCTGTTCGAAGTTTTGAAATCTGTGTTGGAAGCAGGTCTGCTCGAGCGTGGGAAACGACGCTCGAGCGTGGGACGCGAATTCAACGAGTTTAAAGCCTCTTTTCTAGATTATTCTTCACATTTTTCATTTCCCTTCTTCTTCCCTCTCACCTAGGTCCGAAAACCCTAGGTCCTTGATTTCCAAAACCTTCCATTTCCCTTAGTTTAGATCAAGGTCACCCATCAAGAAGTGAAGAAGCTTGAAGATTATTTCTCTACCGATTGGAATTTCGAGATTTTGGAGGATTCTTCTCAATCTTGCTCCTTTGTTTGTTCCTCGAGGTAGGGGTTCTAATCCTCTTCAATACTTATATTGATAGATAGATTTGTGGTATTTCCATTATTTAAATGCAAAATTTCCATTTTTGAGCATGTAATGTATGGTAAGAGAAATGAGGGTTTTAAGGTTTGAAGATGTTGGGAGTTAAATTGATGAGTTAAAATGATGGATTGTAAATCCTAAATGTATAATTATTGGGAAAAGTGGAATTAAAAGTGGTGATTTAAGAAGTTGGAATTTTTGTTGACAATCCTCATTTTTCTTGAAACCCTAAGTTGATTGATGATGATAACCCATGAATTGGGCCAAATTGGAAGTAGAATGATGAAATTGAGGTATTGAATTATATGTGTTCAAGTTTAATTAGAATTTGGAAATGTTTGAAAATTATGTTTAAAATTTGCGAATGAACTTTGTTATGAATATTGGAATTCATGCTATCATGTGAAGGGAAAATTGGGGAAATAATCTATTAATGGTATGAATGATATGAACTTGGTTTTGGAATGTTGAAATGGGATTCAAGGATTTATTTTGAATTATGTTAAATTACAAATGGTGTTGATGAACTAAATGTTGACTTTTGTTGAAGTTATGTTGTGTTGAATAATGTTGAATTGAATGGTGATGTACTATGATAAATTATGTTTGAATTACGTGAATTGTGTAGGGTCAACTACAGGGGCGGGCCAAGCACCTGAACACTGTGAGTAATAGTACCTCAAACATATGTTACTTACCGTTAATAATTATTGTCATTGACATTTTCTTCTTCTTGAGCAATTATGTTAACATGTGTGTTGGTTGGGAATCGATGTGAGCATTGAAAGAATTAGCACACAACATGACTCTGAAACTATTCTGCATGCCGTCTATGGTTAACATTTATCGGTAGTGTGCTTTAGCCTATAAATTACCTATGATTTCACATAAGAACTACACTCGTGAAAGCGAACCCCGTTTATCGGGAGCTTGATATTATCTTCTGTTTGATTTAATATATGTTTTGTGACATAGATATCTGCCTAAAGAGATTAAAGGACATTACTAATGTTTTGTTATCCGTAAATTCATCTTAAGGACGCACGATAA
The DNA here is from genome assembly GCA_030407325.1 of Camellia japonica. NCBI lineage: Eukaryota > Viridiplantae > Streptophyta > Magnoliopsida > Ericales > Theaceae > Camellia > Camellia japonica. The sequence goes on along the minus strand of JAPPVO010000059.1, from coordinate 168,511,124 downwards.
TTAAATGAAATAATGATACTTGAGTATTCTGAATCATTTTGTTTGTCAATGATGAATCAAGACTATATGAGGTAAATTGATTTCCCCTACAAATAGTATTGTGATGGCACGTGTACAATCTGCGGAATATGCTATGCTTATTGCTAACTCGTTATTAGTATTCTGTTAAACGTAAACTAATTACGTTAACTCATGTAAATGATTGGAAGAATCTGTGTGCCTCTGGATAGCCTTGAGATTAGTCAGTTCTGAAGTTATTCTGTTTGGTGGTTTGTCCCGAAATCTATTGATTTACGGTCTGGAACTATGGTATCTACGTATTTCTGGAAGTGTTCAATATGAAAAATGTGTTTACCATTTACTAATAACTATCAGCAACGTTCTGTTAAACTGATATTATTTATGTTAATTCATGTAAATAAAGGGAAGAATATATGTATGTTTTGTATGATTCTGAAGTTAATCTCTTATGATGTTATCTAGTATGGAGCAAAGTGCTGTACGGAACTAAGTGCTACACTTTGGTGGGAGCCACCTCTAGAATCCGTACGAGCTACCTCTTGAGTCCATACATAGATATTTCTGGGCCGGAAGGCTGTTCTGTTATTTCTGGGCCGATGGCCGTTCTGTTATTTCTGGGCCGAAAGGCTGTTCTGTTATTTCTGGGTCGATGGCCATTTTGTTATTTCTGGGCCAATGGTCGTTCTGTTATTTTTGGGCCGAAAGGCTGTTCTGTTATTTCTGGGCCGAAAGGCTGTTCTGTTATTTCTGGGCCGATGGCCGTTCTGTTATTTCTGGGCCGATGGCCATTCTGTATCTGTAGGCCGATGGCTGTTCTGTACATACTGGGCTTTAAGCCACTCTGTTGAGAAAACTGGACCCATGGTTGTTTTGGAAATAATTACAGGATGTGGTTAATCATATGCTTCTGTAGTTACATACTTTATTATTCAAGTTGAACATTACATTATTTATGTACTATTATTCACTGAGTTTCGCTCATTCTGTATTTTGTTTGTTTCTGTAGGTGATCAACCGGGAGTCCAGTCCTGACCCTTAAGGCCCGTCTCTCTTTTGTCAACTTCTGTGTGTCCAGCCACTAACTAAAGCCCGTGCATTGTATAAAGTGTTGTTAGATTATTGGCTTATGCTTTGGTTGTCTTTCTTTAATAGTATCGTTCTACGCCCAATTGTGGGGCGGAGTCCAGATATATGTGTGCATGTTTTCTGTATGATATTATTTAGTGTAATGTTATGATCCTGGCATAATAGTGGTAGCTCAATGGAATAGATTTTTATTATCGGGTGCTTCTGTTCAGGCCCCATATGTTACATATGTAAGTTTTGTGTCTGTATCAGAAAAGGTCATGCCCAAAACTTTTAGGGACGGTTTTGGGGCTTGACATTTTGCTTATTCAATTAACCTTCTTATATTGCTATTATTCACTGAGCTTTGCTCATTCTATTTTATGTATATTTCTGTAGGTGAGCCATCGGGAATTGACACTAGAGTTGTACTGAGGTTCGTCTGTCTGCCAAGTCACCTGGGGTATGTCTCCACGTGGAGGCTTCAATCTGAGTTGGGAGTCATATAAATTATTAAGTCTTATGTAAGGGTGTGTGAGATCTATATAAATTCTGTGATTATATATGTATAGCTGGAAGTGTATTTATATGCTTAAATCCAATTAAACCCTCATGTATGCACAACCTCAGTGGATGTTGTCTTTATTGCTTCTGCTTAAGGCCCCGTATGTGATTAAATATTATTCTCAAATTCTGTTTTGAGGCCTAGGTACAGGCCGGTCATGGACCAAACTTTCAAGGGCGGGTTTGGGTTGTGACAAACCTAGTCTGTCACCCTGTTAGAGAATAGGGAAAGTTGCGAACATGGCCAGGGAGAAAAGTAGTACCTGTGGTTTGGAAGCGCAAGATGAAGGAAGAAGTCTTGAAACGAAGAAGAAGCGGAAGATCTCCAGCAGCATGAGGTGAGTCATCGCCAATTGCCCCTGCCAGGTACTTTTTAAGGCACCACTTCCTAGCTGCTACATCATATCCATTATTACCTATTACAACTATCCCATGCATCTACTGCATTATCTGTCACATCCAGTACATCATTATCCATTTTATTACCTACATCCTTTCCATGTTAAGCTTAGTTTGGCATGTGCTCGTACCTTTCCCTTGTTGAAACATGGTTCTGTCATGTGTAAGTACCTATGCTGCGCTGAGGCTAGTATTGAAAGTGTCGACACCTTTTGTGTTAGACGTGGTCTGTTTTGTGTCCATGCCCTTTTCTAGATAAGATATGGTTCGGCCTACGTCCCTTATTTACTGCATCCATTGCATTGCACTTTGTTTTGTTGCATTTAGCATTTAAGAACACCATCTTTCCCCAGCAGATCATTCCTCACTTATATCATATCACTCAGTTAGTTGTACACTTTCTCTTGCTACGAAAAACATAGTTTTGCATGTGCTCGCACCCCTTTCATGTTAAAGAATGGTTCTGTTATATGTAAGCATCCATGCTGCGCTGAGGCCAGTATTGAGGATGTAGGCACTTAGCCTGTGTTTGGCGTGGTCTGGCTGTGCCCATTTCTTTTTTATTTAAAATGTAGTTTGATTTGCATCTCCATCCCTTTATGATATTTGTGTGTTTTGCACTATTCTTGGTTTGATTATTTCGTTACATTGTATATTAGTTATATTGTTTTGTTGTATTGTGTGTCATTTGCATCTTGCCCCTGAACTACGCTGGTTTGATTCTTTGCAACGGGATACGTAGGCAACCCCCGGGTTCAACCAACTGTATCTGTATTTTATTTGTTTGCCCAAGTCTTACGGCCTTGTCAAAATAAGTTGTCTTTAGGCTTTGACATTCACTCATGTCACTTCATGACTTTGAGCTCTGTCAAAGAGGGGCAACTATAGACATCCCATTTTTGACCGCCCTTAAGACTTGGGCGCCATTGATTGATCACTCAATGATGAAAGTTGCGTTGTCCAATCGCTCAATTTCTTCAGCAAGAAGAGCTTTTAAATCCCAACCTTACACCCCATTTTGGACCAAAACTATTTTAAACCTTAAAACCCTCTCTTTCAAAATATTTTTGAAAATGTTTCTATGATGTTCCGAGGCTCGTATTTTGTTAAAAATTGCACTTTTCGGTAAATCGAGCAAGGACAAAGTGGAAATAAATGAAAGAGAGGTGAACTATTTGAAAAATATTTTTGAACCTCTTATTTATAGGTTTGGAGTTGTAGAAAATTAGCGGAGAGAGAAGAAAACTATTTGGGGAAGAAGTTGAGCATCAAACCGTTAAGGAAAAACTAAATAGCGTTCACTAAATGAGGCCTATCTCTTAGCGCACTTAGACGTTAGTTTTGAGGCCACCGCCATTGGAAAGTGGACTTCCGGGGCTTCATTTTAGACTCAAGAATCTCCTAAAGCAGAGTCCGGATGAGGGAGATATGGCTGTTTGAAGTTAGGCATCAATTCGATTAAAACAAAACAGAGCAACCTACACTAAAATAGGCATATATCTTTGCACACTTAGAAATTAGATACGTGGCTACCAGCATTGGAAAGTAGACTTCTGGGGCTTCAATTTAGACTCAAGAATGACCTAAACCCGAGTTCGGATGAGGGAGATATGCCCATTTGAAGTTGGGCCTGGATGCAGATTTTTTTAGTAGCCGACAGATGACCGGTAGGACACCATTGGTAGTTGGCAATTCACACTTTTGGCTGGTCGGCCACTAGTGTAAAACCCATATATTTTTGCAAGCTATTTCCATAATGCTCTAGTTGTCCCTTTTTTGATATTTTCGACCTAAGGCTCGTGTTTTCTATATATAGATAACCTCCCTCTCATATTTCAAGGTTAGAACATTTAGGAGTGAGAAAATATTTTGGGAGCAAAAAATATCCTCTCTCTCTACAATTCTCTTTCTCTCCCTTTTTGCTTGCATAGCCTTTGCCCAAACACTCTAAACCAAATCTAAAGAGCTTCTTGCTGAGGTGATTTGAGCTTGAATTTGAGCTCTTGAAGCACTTGAGAGTATAAAATTAGTGGTTTATGACTTAAGGGTTCATTCCTCTTCAAGAGGTATACCTTCTCTTGCCTTTGTACCATCTTTACACCACTTGTTTTCCATATTTTCTACTGTGGTTTGGGCTGTAAAAACTTTGTATTTTTGGCTGAAGCTTGGGTTTTAAGGTTAATAAAGGCTAGGGCTGATTTACCCTTTTTGTGCCTTGTTTTCAAAGCCTTTTCCCTTGTGTTTCCCACCTTTGCACTATATTTTTTTGAGATTTTAAACACTGATTTTCAGAGTTATTTCAGTGGCCAAAATCATGTTTTGAAGTCCAAATTTGGAAGGGTTAGCCTCCCCTCCTTGTGTCTTGCTTACTAGCATAGTTTGTGCTATGTTGTAGCATATTAATCTAGCTATTTTTGTCTTAATTCCATCATGTTTTAGGATTTATTTTAGAATTTTTTTAGCACTATTTTTGGTTGATAGTTGCATTTGAGCTTTGTTTTGCATGCTTGTAGTGTAATTGTCCTTATGAGCTTGGTGTTCTAAGCCTTACACATCATCTAATTTGAGTTGATAGCATTTATTTATGCTTTTCTCACTTATTTTCAGCACTAATAATCTCTGCAACCTCTTTCCTTTGTTGACTTTTGTTTTGCTTTGAGAGTTGTTTCTAGCCTCCTGTTCTTTTTAGTATGAGATTGAGTTTGTCATGCTTAATGGTTTAATTTCTTTTAGGGGTTCATTATCAACGGCATGACATCTCTTTCATGTCTTAAGTTTAGTCTTGGTTTTGTACTTCACTCGATTAGAGGACTTAAATTCATTATTGGACTTAATGGATTAAAGGATGGTTGGTAATTAAAATTGAGGCTAAAAATGGTGCAATATAAGAATTTGGTTATATTCAATCGGACGTTAAATGAACACATGGAAGCTTGAAGCATTTCATACACATTAGTGATGAAATGATTTGAGTGACCAAGGTCACCACTTCCCTTGATCAATGGATAAAAGGGAGATGGTTTGAGTCTTATTTTGTTGCATTTATTAAAATTGCATACTTTGGTTCATGAGCCATCATGCAATGAAATTGCTTGAGTTGATGGTTTGTGGACCAAGCTTACTACTCCTTTGATTTGGTCATGAAAATGAGGAGTGAGTTGTGCAGACAACGTTTGAGAATACCCTGTGCATGCTCCGTTTGTTCTCTGTTGCAGCAAGATGAACCGGGTAGCAGTGGCCAACATGCCACTTTCTATGGCCTGCAAGCCACCGTTGTTGGCCGGCCGGCTATAACTGGTGGTCGGCAGGCCCTCACTCCTGGCCGGTTGTCCACTAATACAAAATTCAGCCATGTGTTCTTTGAGCAAAACATAGTTATTCTAGAAGTGGGCAACAGTGTAAGTGTTCTCTATGCAACAAAGGTTCTCCGGAAGCAAAATAGTGGCTTTTCGGGTGAAGACCGAGCATACACATGAACATTCCTCACTTCTCGAGGTAGAGTTATTAGCTTAGTACTTAATTGTTTAGCTTAATTATTTCTTTTAATTTCACTTGCGCTGTAATTATTTAATTAGTTAAAGTAGTTAACTAGTTGTGACATTGTAATCATTAATTAATTAGAATAGTTAGTTAATTTATATGTTGTTGTAATAATTAGTTAAGTAGTTTAGCTTAATTAATTTGTTTTGTAATAATTAGGTTAGCTTAATTAGTTAGCTAGTTAGTTTATTCGGACTCTCCTTCGTGAGAGCGTAATGTAATAACGTGTATGTCTTCCAACCCCACATTTTTCTCCCTTTTATTTACTAGCTTATGATGGTTAGTTTAGGGACATCATGTTTAATTTAGCATATCTCATGCCTTGCATCCACTTGTATTGCATTCACCAAGGTTCGGCCTATCATTCTAACTTGCATTGTTAGTTTAATACTTCTTTGAATACGTGCTTAGACTGCATGCTATCAAAAGTGATTCATATGCCATATTAGTAGCCAAGACTATTAGTTGCATATCGCATGTGTTGCATTAGTCATATCGCATAGTTAGGAATCATGCATTTTTTCTAACACTTTTGTTTATTTTGGCTTGGAGTACTAGGTGAGCCTTTACTCGCTTTAGCATATTGCATGCGTGTGATTGTTGCCATCTTTAGCATGTTTGCTATGAGGCTAATTGCTTAATTGATAAACTGCATGAATCCCTGTGGATGAAGGCTTATTGCTTGAATTGGAACAATTTTAGTAATGTTTATATGCGATCACTTTTTCAAGTGGTACATATTCGAAACAATTTTCCAAAACAAACATGATTCGAAATGTTCCAATTTTTGCAAATTTAGTCTATACTTGTGTGTGTGCGCATCACATAGTAATGCTAGTCTAATAATCAGAACAAGAGCATATAATGTAGATAAGATTCATATCATGGTTAGTAGAGGCCGATCTTTGATTGGGTGAGCGGGGGTGCTCAATTCATTCATGACCTTCCCCTCTCATACCTAAATTCCCGTGCCAAGACAATCTTGGTGATAACGGACACGTGGCCTTTGGCACGAGTCACGGGTTTCCTAGATTTTTCAAAATATTTAGGCGGCGACTCTGAATCTGGCAAAGTAGTCCATTTTTGGCAATTTGATTCAAAATCGATTTTGCTAAAGATTTGCCGGATTGGGACTCTTTGCTGTTTATCTGTTTCACATTGCACTTGTGAGATCAGATTTAAAACCGTGGGAGTCCGATACTGTAGGGCTTATTCACCTTACGAAAGGGGGAGCGAAAAAATCGAGCGACAATTTCTGGCAACTCTGCTGGGGATTTAGAAAACTTGACTCGAAATTCATTATATGAAATTTGTAGAAACCCCATTTATGACGGCCCTTCAAGACTTGGATGTTCTTGCAGGTACATCCGATGATGAGTCTGTTTGCTTGCCAAGCACTCGAAGTCCTCAGCGGAACGCCATGGATTTGTGCCTTTGAAATGCTACATCCATTTTGTCTCATTTTTGGACCATGCGTCGGTCTTTCCATCCTGCAATCTCTGGTGGCTTGCCGGTCATCCCTGGAGGCTGCTGACCATCACTTTTTGTTTGTCGGGCATTGATGTGCCTTGTTGGCTATCAGTGTTTTCTGCAGATATTTTATGCCAATTGTGCTAGCTGTTTGCACAGATGCTTGCAACTGTCCGCACGTGGAGCGCTGGATCTCCTTGTATAGATTTCATGTTTTTTGTATATAGGGACCCTCTCTCTCATGTTTTAGGGTTAAAAAATTTTGAACTCAAAAATTTTCCTCTCTAGAACTCCCTCTCTCTACAAATTCTCCACACTTTTGCCTACAATTCCTACACTCTTGCCTATACACCCTTAACCAAATCCTCTTATCTCTGAGCTGAGGTGTTCTTGGGCTTGGTTTGAGCTCTAGAAGGTGGTATTTGCTTGGAATTGTTGCTTGGAATCACTCTTCTCTTCAAGAGGTATAAAACTAGCTTTGTATGCTTGCTTTACATACTTGTATTCCTATATTTTTTTCTTTGTTTTGGGCTATTTTTGAGTGGTAAAAAAACCTGTTTTTATGGGCTAAAATTGGTGTTTTTGGCCATTTAAGGTTAGGGGGTGGTTCATTCCTCTTTATTCCTTGTTTAAAAAGTCTTTGCACCTTTGTTTCCCATTTTCAAACCATCTTTTTTTGGGCCAGTAAATACAGATTTTCAGAGTGTTTCAGTGGTAAAAATCAGGTTTTGAAGTCCAAATTTGGAGGGGTTAGCCTCCCTTCCTTGTGTCTTGTTTGCTAGCCTAGTTGGTGCCATGTGTTAGCTTATTTTTCTAGCTTGTTATAGGTTAATTTAGCATGTTTTTGCCTTTTTTTTTATGACTGATTTAGCTCTGTTTTGGGCTGCTTGGGTCAGTTAAGTCTTGTTTTGCATGGTTGTAGTGTAATAGTCCTCACAAGGTTGGTGCTTTAGGCCATTAGACACCCCTTGTTTGAGTTGATTGCATGTTTTAGTGCTTTTCAAACATAATTTCAGCACTTAATAATCTCTGCAATCTCCCCCATTTCCTCACTCTTTATTTGCATTGAGGGTTGTTTCAAGCTTGGGATGGTTTAAGTTGAGATTGAGGTTCATTGCTTAATGGTTTAATCCTCTTTTGAGACTTCATTACCAACGGCATGAAATTTCTCTCATGCCTTAAACCACCCCTTGGTTGACACTTCCTTCCCTTTAGAGGAGTTCTCACCAATGGACTTAATTGATTAAAGAATGGAAAGGTAATTAAACTAAAAGTTGAAACTAAAAGTGTGCAAGATAAGAAATTGGCTTTGTTTTGATGTGTTCAATCGGACATTAATTGAACACAAGGAAAATTAGGGCATTTCATACTCCAAGTGATGAAATGTGTCAAGTTTCTTAGGTCTCCATTTCCCTTGATCATGCATGATAGGGTGATGGTCTTTTGGGTCTCATTTGTGCATTTATTAAACTTGTACACCTTGGTTCTTTGGCCATCATGTAATGAAATTGCTTGATTGATGGTTTTGGAACCAAGTGTATGTCTCCTTTGAGATGTTTTGATGATAAGGAGAGATACACAATACAAACAGTCTGTGGGAATACCCTCTTTTTGCTCTGTTTGTTCTTTATTGCAGCAAGTTGAACCAGTGCATCAGTGGTTGGCAGGCCCCTATCCCCGGCCAGCAGGTGGCCGGCAGAACACCATTGATGGCCGACAGATGGCCGGTAGTCTTTACTAGTGGCTGGCTGGCCACTGATGCAAACCTCAGTAAAATGTTGGTAAGGTGGAGCAAAATGGTTCTGGAAGTGTTCAACTCTGCAAACAGAGACTTTCGAGAGCGAAACGAAGATCTTTTCGGGTAATATCCGAGCATATGCATCTTCCATTTCCCGAGGCAGAGTAGTGGTAGAGTGGTTAAATACTTTAATTACTTAGTTTATTTGCATTTGTGTTATAATTTAAATAGCTTACTAGTTAGTTAAATTAAAAGTGTTGTAATAATTAGTTAATTAGTTTAGCTAATTATTCATTTGGTTTGTGATAATTAGTTTAATTAGCTTAATTAACTTAGCTTAGTTGTTCATTCAGACTCTGTTTTGTGAGACCATAATGTAATAATGTGTATGTCTTTCAACCCCATGTCTTTCTCCCTTTTATTTAATTGCTTTTGATGGTTAGATTAGGGATATATTTCAATTAGCATACCATCCATTCATCTTGTCTTGCATGCACCGAGGCTCGGCGTATCATTCAAACTGCATTGTCGTTTTAATTACTTCGGTGAATACGTGCTTTAGACGGCATGTCTTTAATTGATTCATATGCCATATTGGTAGCCGAGCCTATTAAATACGTTATTGCATGTGTTACATTAGACATCTTGCATAGTTAGGAATCATGCATATTTTTTTTAACTCTTTTGTTTTATCTTAGCTTGGAGTACTAGGTGAATTTTTAATGCTTTAGCACATACTTGTATGAGTGTAAGTGATTGCCATGACTAGCATGCTTGCCGTAAGGCTAAATGCTTAGTTGATAAACTGCTTGAATGCCTGTGGATGAAGGCTTGTTGCTTAAATTGGAATAATTCGATGAATGAACGTTTTAAGCTCACTATGTTTGGTGGCAAATTTGCAAACTTTAAGCCCACTTGAAGTGAAAAATTCAAACCCTTTTCGAAAACAAACATGAAATTGAATTGTTTCAATTTGAGCAAACTAGTTTATACTTGCTTGTGCGCATCACATAGTAAAGCTAGCCTATAACCGGAACAAGAGCACATAATGCACATAAAAATTATATCATGATTAGTAGAGGCTAATCTTTGATCTTGCGAGCGGGGGTGCTTAATTCATGACCTTCCCCTCTCGTACCTAAGTTCCCGAGCCGAGGCAACTTTGGTGATGACGGACACGTAGCCTTTGGCACGAGTCATGGGTTTCCCAAATTTCCCCCAAATAAAATATTTAGGTGGTGACTCTGTATCTGGTAAAGCAGTCTAATTTTGGCATTTTTGATTAAAAATTGATTTTTCAAAAAGGTTTGCCAGATTTGGACTCTTTGGTGATTATCAATGTCACATTGGACTTGTGAGATTAGATTTAGAACCATGGGAGTCTGAATTATAGGGCTTCTTTCGAGCTTTTGAGAGGGGGTGCGAAAAAGTCGAGCTACAGTTTCTGGCGACTCTGTTGGGGACTTTAGAGAACTTGACTCGAACTCATGATATGACATTTTATTTACACTTATGTGTTTCTTTGCGTTTGTATTTGCATTGGTATGCCTAAGTCACTGTGTTTTCCATCTGCTATTCCTGAATGGTTTGCTGGAGGCTCGCTTGGAAAAGCTTGCCAAAAGGCTGACTGGTTGTGGGCTCTGCCACGATGGGAACACAACCCTTGGATCTGGACTACCGCTGTACCGTTTGATCCTCCTTTCACTTCTCGGTGTTAGGTGTGAGAGGTATATTAGGTAGTCTTGCTGAGGTACCCTTTCTGACCAATCGGCCTAGTTGCACATCGAAAGCGATAAAGACTATTCCAAATTAGGACAGGTTGCTTACCCGAATGCACGATTGTGTGAAACCATTTTGGTTGAATAGCTAACCCTAGTTCTTGACGAAACTAGAATAGGGTAACCCTACCCCATCATAGGGGTGTTTTGACTCTCGCTTAACTGGTATGTGCTTTTAGAGTGAAACTCTACAGGAATGTATGTATCAGTTGCAAGTTTGGGTATCAGATCTGGGGGCAGAAATCAATGTTGAGTGCAATTCTACAGCTTTTAATTACAACTATGTCTTGTTCACATCTGAGCTAAGGTGCTGTGCGGTTTCTGATTTTTGTTTTCCTTTTGCTTTATTTCTTTTTGCAATGTAGTTTATCACAATTGCTTCGAATGATTCTGTTACCCCCCAAGCACTCTGGACTCGTGTAAGGAGACTTTATAGGTCCGGGGATCTTGTCAGGGGACAACCAGTGTTTGCTTCACTCCCACCAGTTTTGAGATGGAGGAGGGTTAGGCATAATTCACTAGTTCAGCAATTACCTGCATTCAGTCAGGCTTCATCTCCTACATCTAGGCGAGCAAGAGATCACTCACCTATTCAGATGACTCAGTATCCTTCAGGTATGAAAGACTTGATCCATCATCTTTAACGAACAATGGAGGCCATGCAACAAGATGCTGCCCGCCAAGCTGAATGATAAACAGGTTGTAGTAACAGCAACCACAGCCCGTAGCGGCTTCTGCTTTCCATGCACCTCTAGTGGGTATTCCAACACCCGGAATCACTACCAATGTCCAAGAGAATCTAGGTAACCCGGTAGACCCATCCCATCGCAAGCCTCCAAGGCACAAGTGTACCAAACGGAGGTGCCATTTGAATTCGAAGTTAACCCCACTGTACTAAAGGTCAATAAGCTGGAGAAGTTTCTTAAGCGGGCACAGGGTGTGAACTCAATCCCTGACATCGAAGATGGTTACACTGACTCCGTAGTAACTCTGCCGGATAGATTCGAGATGCCACACATAGATCGGTTCGATGGCTATGGGGATCCTATGGTCCAATTACAGTTATTCTCAGACATCCTATGGCCAATGGGCCTCACCAGACTTCAAAAGCTGTCACTTTTCGGCCGAACCTTGTCAGGGATAGCGGCTATCTGGTATGTAAAGCTGGAAGACTTTGTGAAATGGAACTGGGAGGAAATGGCTGAGGCCGTCATCGCACAGTACTCCTATAATACCCAGATCGAGGTCACAACCTGTGATCTTGAGGCCACTCGTCAGGAGTCGAAGGAGGGCTTCTCAGACTTTGTAACGAGATGGAGGGCCCAGGCTTCGATGATGACTACCAGGCCATTTGATATGGATCAAATCAGGATAGTGGTTCACAATCTACAAGGGAAGTTATTGCAAAAGATGATTGTCTTGCCGTTATTCACATTCACTGAGCTTCATGAGATAGGAGTTTAGATTGAAGATGCAATGAAACAGGGGTTGATAACCGATGAAAAGGAGCAGCCTAAAAGGCATTTCACACGCTGTTCCAATGCAACCATGAGTGGAAGCACAACTGCACCGCCATCTGATGTGAATGTCGTCACCACTACAGCCAAGATAGCCAACCCTTTCGCCAGTACAAATCCACAAGCCTTAACCACAAATAACCAAGCTCGATCCCAAAGGGTCTTTATCCCACTCTATATGCCTTTATCCAAAGCCCTAGGGGTGCTGATCAAAAAGGGGCGTCTTAAGCCTTTAGAGCCTTGCCCACTACCCGATCCTCTCCTACCTAAACACAACCAGGCCAAATACTATGCTTTTCACCAACAGCATGGTCACGACACCGACCAATACTACAGGCGGTGTTGTGAGATTCAAGATCTCATCGACAACAAGGTGATAGTGTCACCCCAAAAGCCAAATGTAACCACCAACCCTCTTCTAGCCCATAACCAAGTTCCTCCACGCTGATACTTAAATCTAATACATACACTGGCCATCCCATATGACCCCAGCATATACATTACCCCTTCTCACCTACCCAAACCGACCGCGTTCATCACCGAAAACTTGGACTTGTGCATGTGTAGACCGCCCGGAACTCCGCTCCGCGCGCAAGGGCGCGAATTGTCTTTCTAGCTACTACAGTTCGGACTCCTGTCACTGTTCTGAATCTAATCTCACAAAGTGCAATGTAAGACTGATAAATCACCAAAGAGTCCAAATTCGGCAAATCGTTTTGGAAAATCAATTTTAATCAAAAAAGCGCCAAACATGGACTGCTTTGCCAGATTTCAGAGTCGCCACCTAAATATTTTATTTTGGGAAATTTAGGAAACCCTGACTCGTGCCAAAGGCCATGTGTCCGTCATCACCAAAGTTGTCTCAGCTCGAGAGCTTGGGTACAAGAGGGGAAGGTCCTGAAATGAGCACCCCCGCTCGCCCGATCAAAGGATCGGCCACTGCTAACATGATATGTTGCTTTTGCAAAACACATGTGTTCTTATTCCGGTTATTAATCTAGAATTACTATGTGATGCGCACAACATAAAGTATAGACCAAATCGCTTAAGTTGGAGCAAAACATCTCATGTTTGTTTTTCGAAAATGGTTTGAAGTTGCTACCCTCAAGTAGGCTAAGTCGTGGATTTGCCACCCTCAAGTGGGCTTAAAACATGATTTGCCACTCTCAAGTAGGTTTAAAACTCGCATTTCGATGAATTGTTTCAATTCAAGCAATCCAACCTTTATCCATAGGCATTCATGCAATTAAACACATAAGCACATAGCCTCATGGTAAGCATGCTATATATGGAAACATACACATCTCATGCAGGGATGCTAAAGCATAAACACTCATTGTCACGTCCTTTCACCCGTCCCTAAAAGTTTGGGCATGACCCATACGAAAACGGACATATACTCTAGTATTCCTAGCATATGGGGCTTAACGGAAGCACTAAAAACTAAAATAATATAACAAACTCCATTGAGCTACATCTAACATGCCAGGATCACATGCATCATGAATATTATAACATACAGTTACAAGCTAAAATTATACTTCATGCATCAGTTACATACATACATATACAGTCCCAACCCTATAAACAAAACACTAAAGTCATGTACATTCAACCCAAAGGAGTAATCAAATACAAGTCATCATCTTAGTAAGGCTTCACAAAAAGTGCTCTCGTCTAGTGCTCGAGCTCACATAGGTTAACAAAAAAAAAACGGACGTCCTGGGTTAGGGCTGACCTCCTGGTTGGTTACCTATAGAAACAGACATATGAAAGGGTGAGTTAAGCTCAGTGAATAGTAATACATAACAAGGTGATGCTTAACTTGAACCGTAATAAAACAATACATATAGTCTCATAGCTTCCCAAAATTTATTGATCCATAATTTGTGTCTAACATGCTTTGGAAAGAAATGAGGATAGAATTATGAACTAAATGCACTTTTCAAATTTTCTTGAAAATGGGTCCCCGCTCGAGCGCCACTTTGGCCGCTCGAGCAGACTGTACAATTTAACAAAAATGCTGGGAGGTCGATTTTTACACTCGAGCGGGAATTCCCACGCTTGAGCGGATAGCGAAATCTCTGAAAAACTGCTGAGAGGTTAATTTCCACGCTTGAGCGGGACTTCCCCCGCTCGAGCGGACCATGCAAATTCTGAAATTTTAACATTTCAATTAAAGTTCCAACCTGGTATCCAAAGCTTCAAACATGTACTTTCGTATATTACTATAGCGTTCACATAACGAGTCTGAATCTGTACTTATTCATAATGGGCTTAGGTCTTATTTTGGAACATATTGGCTTGGACATAATGTTTTGGCGTAAAGCCCTTGTATAGTGTGGCACAAACTCTTATTCATGGTGGCACGAAGCTCGTAAACATAATGGCGCAAGGCCCTTGAATAAATTGGCACTGAGCCCTTGTAAATTGGCATTGAGCCCTTGCAAATTGGCATTGAGCCGTTGTAAATTCTTGTATGAACGCAAGAGGTGTCTCACACGGGTTCTAGCGGTGACTCACATTGTAGCACTTAGTCCCATGTAGCACTTTGTTTCATATCGTAGTTACTTATACCGTATGGCCAAAGGCCCATAATCTTAAAGGATGGAAACACTTCATCTTCCCCATTTCTATATATATATATATATTAAATCATAAATATAATTACGGATCGTATGTGAATAAAATGCTAATGACAATCATTAGCTATACATATAAAGCATATAATGGTACTACTACTCACAGTGATGTTGAGATGACGTGCTACTTCCTCCCAGAGTGTGTCCTGTACACAAGCAAAACTTGCATATTAGTTCTTCTTTTCCTTGGTACATTAGTTCCCGATTCATTACGCTTCCAGTGAATTATAACTATCTTAAGCTCATCAAAACATCATCTAAACATAGCAGAGGGTCGAGCACACAAAAGAGAACAAATAATTTTTCTTCTTCTCTGCTCGAGCGGCCATGACTCCACTCGAGCGGCCGTGCCCCTGTTTTGGCAGTTCGAAGTCCAACCAAGAAAAACCAGCAATCCCAACACATTCTACATGCAAAACAAGGAGAAATTAATGCAATACATTGACTTAACCTTACTATACCATGACTTATCATCTCAACCACGCAAAGTAAACATGATTAGAAGCTTAATCACTCTTTCAAACTACTTTTGTTCATAAAACCTAACATCTTGCATATGTATACTTTCATGGAGTTGGCATAAAACTAAAGATTGAAGTATAATTTCCACATAACACCTAAATTAGGTGATAAAACAACCTATTAATGAGCATAACTTGTTAATCACACCAAAAATACAACTCTCCCTTACAACCCTAGTAATTCCACATTAAATTGACAACCCTTCCTCACAATTGGAAGGAGAACTTTTTACATGATCAAGAGAAAGCTTGTACAAGGTGAATTTGCCATACCTTAAGTTCAAGATTTACACCCTTCACAAAGTTTCTTGACCCTCTTCTTGAAGACCTTCCTTAAAAGCCCTTTTCTTCCCTAATTTCCCTCTCTCACGAGATTTCTTCTTGAATTGAGTATAAGTTCATGTTCAAGCAATATATAATATGTGAATAAGAACAAAATTCAATCGTTTAATCATTCCGAAATTGAAATTCTGTAAACATGCTTAATATTACTTAAAAATTATGCTAATCATAGATATATAATCAATTTCAGATAATTAAACCTTTAAGGCTTCCAATTTCTGAGTCAAAGATTTTAAGTGTAACGGATACGTTTCTTGAGGGACAGATGGACTTCCTTAAACATGGATTTCACTTACATAACTTTAATTTTCCAGGGAAATTCACAGTAAACATTTAAATGCCCAAAAACAAGGACTGAAAATATATCAGAAAACATGTACGAGGGTTGGTGCCGGCCCAGGCCCCGGGAGACATTGCCATATCTCCGGCAGTATTTTGACACAGTGCGGGCGACTGAGGTAATCGAGAACTCTCAGTTCTTCATGCTTTCAGCTTCAGTTTATCTTGCATATTTATGACAACTAATCACTTTATGCACTTGTTATCCGCAAGTCACCTGGCAACCTTGGATAGCCATGCCAGGGTATTTTCGGTTCCAGTTTGCTGGGGCATGGGGTGCCTTTCGGTACTGGATTTTGTTTGAGGGACCAGTCGGGAGAGCCTGGTTTCTCGGGGAGCGCTTCATGCACCAGACGATGGGTAATCCTGCTCAGGAGATCCCTTCAGCACCTCCACTGGACATGCGATGCACAGAGAGTCTCACTTCCCAGGAGGTTAGTGACCTTATGCTGGGTGCAGACACAGTCCTCTTCCATGAGGAGGGGGAGTACGTGACATTTGTTCACACATACCTGATGCCCTCGCTGATAGGCGTTCGCATCCTTATGAGGAGAGCTGCTGACATCCCTTCGTCGAGCCGTGCTTGAGTTGTAGACATTCCTTCAACTAGCAAGGCCAGCACATCGAGGGGTAGGAGTAGGGGGATGGCCCCGGCTAGGTAGTGTGCTGGATGGCCGGATCCTCTGACAGAGCTGACATGCTAGCGGTATGGACGCCTTACCAGATTCCACTGGAGTCTTCATTACCCAATCCATCGATATGTCAGTGACCTTGACTCACCACCGGTATGCCTCACAACTTTCATCTATCATTCAGATATTTAGACATTGATTCATTCATTCACTAATGACTTGAACTTGCATCTGCAGCCTTCCAGAGGATACGTTGAGGGGTTGCTCAAGGCGATGGCCTCGCTCGAGTTTATGGTCTTGCGGAGGGAGATGATGCTGCACGCCCACGGCATCCCGATACTTTTCAATTTCCTTGGATTAATCATACTTCTGATGACATATCAAAATTGAACATTTCACTACATTGATTCACTATATGTGTAGAGCACATCTAACACATCACACTCACACACTATATCTGCATGCACTCACTCTATGCACCATACTTGCATCTGCATCTGATATATATACTCTGGCTGATGTATTGAAATTGCCTTTTCAGGTCACACCTTTGCAGCCCGGGCCACCCGGGCCTTCTCGAGTAGCAGGAAGAGGGATCCCGGCACGCGGCCGAGGGAGACGTAGAGCACCTGCCAGATGCGATGATGAGCAGGGAGAGGGATTCTCTGCTTGTGCATGTTGTCTCATTTCTTGCTTGCCCTAGGCTTCAGAGGATCTAGCGTCCGTTTGATTGAGGTTGCCTAGGGGTTAAAAGAGGGCGAAAGATGCATTGCCATGACACTGGCTGAGACATTGATGGGTTTGGACACTTTCCATCGCCGGGAGACGACTAGATTCGCGGGGAGTCCACTACTGCTGCAGGTAATGTTTCCCACCCTATCTCACATATATTTCTCACATCACTCGGCCCTCAGGCTCGATTTTTTCTCTCAAAACCCTGTTCTCACTTTTCTCTCCACGTACACCTCTCTATTCTTTAATCTCTCATTTTTCATCCCTCCCTAGATATGGTTAATGGATAAGTTGAAGGTTGTGGACTCATGCCCAGCATATTCAGCTCGAAACTATTTCTTCTGGCAATGTCTAGTCGACACCCCTGATGAGGGATGGTGGTGCGAATGGATGTGTAGTCTGTCTGCTGCCAACATTGCATGGCGCTGCCCCTGGCTCAATTTACCGGCAATGAGCTACAGCATGACTCGCCAACCCGGGATTCAGTTGATCGGCCTGACACACTATGTCCTTTATTTCCCATTTCGATTCCGGCGCCAGTTCGGACATGATCAGACTTGTCCAGCAGAAGGGATAGAGTACCCTGCTGCATTTCCAGTCTGAGGCGCACAGCTAGCTCAGTATGCCACAGCATGGAGGACGAGAGAGCTTCTGGCCCCCATTCCCACTTTCAGTTGCACCCTTTCTGATGAGTGCATAGCTCGGCCTGATGAAGAGGCACAGGTTGGGCCTACTTTGGCATCAGAGGCTTCCATAAGCTCTGAGAGGGGGTGCAGGAACACCTGACTATGCCCCGAGTTTATTTGCCTTAATCAGTACTTTCAAGTTTTCTGTATGAATATAATAAAAAGTAACTTCAATTTGTATTCAAAGTAGGAGAACTCTGTACTGAAATCAATGTAATTGAAGGTTGTGGGTACTGAAAATTTTCCATTTAGTCCAAAAATGGTCTAAATCGTAAAAAGATTAATTTGAGCAAAATCAACTTTTATTAAAACTTTTCAAAACCATTTTCGATATGGATCACAACTGGACACACCCGAGATCTATCACTGAGATGTACAACCCTGGATCCAACAACTAGAAAGTTGCCCCTAGTCTGAATTGCACTGCACTGGAGATCATAACCGAGCTCTTGAATGCAGAATAGACAAAGATGACCAACATGATCACACAAACAAAGTTGATTTGGAAGTGTTTCTGGCTGGACTTCAGAATGAAGTTGCCTACGTATCCCGAAGATGGGAATCAAGCCTTACATAGTTCGATTCAGGTTCACTCGTGTATTAATCCTCTCCTTTTGCGCTCTAACTTTTGCCAAGGCCGCCCTTTCTGGGTTTTTAACCTTGCGAGCTCAGTTTTTATTATTTCAAATTTTCTGTGCTCTAACTTTTGCCTAGGCCGTCCTTTCGGGTTTTCGGCCTAACGAGCCACTCAGGGATAGTATTTCTTTAACTTGTCCATGTTGATCGGCTGGGAGAACTCTAGGCCATCTAGGTCCATCAAAACGACAGCTCTGCCCGACTAGATAAACTTGATGATGTAAGGACCAGTCCAATTGTGTCTGAACTTGCCCCTAGGATTGTGGATGGGAGCTCTGTTGTCTTTGAGCACTAGATCCCCCTCTTTCAAATTCCTGGACTTAACCTTCTTGTTGAAAGCCCTGGCAATTCTTCGTTGATAACCCTGGACGTGATATAGTGCTTTCAGCCTTCTTTCATCAAAGAGCATGAGTTCTTCGAACCTGCTTTGCTGCCAATCTGCCTTAGTTATCTGACACTCAGTGTAGACACCTCATTTTTGACCGTCCTCAAGAATTGGACGTCATCGTTTGAACACTCGATGATCATCCATGTGTAGACGCGCCTGAACGTCCCGGGAAAATCTCGTTTTGTTCATTGGGCTCACTACAGTTTGGACTCAATGTCATGGTTCTTAATCTGATCTTGCAAAGTGCAATGCGAAATTGATAAATCACCAAAGAGTTCAAATCTGGAAAATCGTTTTGAAAAATTGATTTTTAGAAAGAAGGGCTAAACATGGACTACTTCGTCAAATACAGAGTCGCCACCTAAATATTTTATTCTTGGGAAATTTAGGAAATCCTGACTCGTGCCTAAGGCCACGTGTCCGTCATCACCAAAGTTGCCTCGGCTCGGTAACTTGGGTACGAGAGGAAGGTCATGCAATGAGCACCCCCATTCGCTCGATCAAAGATCGGCCTTTACTAACATGATATCTTGTTTTTGAAAACACATGTGCTCTTATTCCGGTTATTAACCTAGAATTACTATGTGATGCGCACAGCATGCAAGTATAGACTGGATCGCCTAAGTTGGAACAAAACATCTCATGTTTGTTTTTGAAAGCGGTTTGTTACTCGCAAGTAGGCTAAAATGCTGATTTTGCCACCCTCAAGTGGGCTTAGAAAACATGGTGATTTGCCACTCTCAAGTGGGCTTAAAACTCGCAATCTATGAATTGTTCCAATTCAAGTAATCCAACCTTCACCCACAGGGATTCATGCAGTTATATCACATAAGCAGTTAGCCTCATGGCAAGCATGCTATTACGGCAGTCACTCACACACATGCAAGGATGCTAAAGCATAAACACTTACCGAGTACTCCGAGCCAAAACAAAAGTTATGTTAGAAATCAATTCATGATCCTAGGTATGTCAAGAATGCCTAATGCAACACATACAAAATGCAACTAAGATAGGCTCGGCTATTCTAAAATGTCATGTGAAATGCAATTTGATATATGTATTAAAACAGGAATTGAAATACAATGCAGTTAATATGATGCGCCGAGCCCGGTGCATGCAAGACAGATGAATGGATGGAAATATGCGAGCATAAGGATGCTAATTGAAACATGCCCTAAAACTAACCATCGTAAGCTGGTAAATAAAAGGGAGAAAGAAATGGGGGTTGGAAGACATGCATCACACACATGCACACTTATTTACAACAGTTGTGCCCTCTCGACGGAGGGTCCGAATAAATAATACAGAACCAACTAAGTAACCAACTATTCTAATTAAACTAGTTATTACACAACAAAATGAATAATAAGCTACAGCTAATTATTACACAACACTAACTAGTTAACAAATCAACTAAATTAGCAATTAAATAAGCATGCAAACTATGTGAAGTGGGCTGCCTCAGCTCTGCCTTGGATGATGAAGGATGCATGCATGCTCGAATTGCCTTGCTCGGAAATCCATCGCGATGCCCCGACTTGACTCTGTTTACAATTGATCTCAGAACACTGCACAAAGCTTCAGAAGGCTGAAACTCCACCAAGGGAACCTGTGGAAAGGCTGCCAACCAGTTGTTGGCTTTGGAGACCACCTGCCGACCACTTTTTGTGGTGAAAACTAGAAAAAGTGGTCGGCCTGCCACTTTATCTGGTCGGCCGACTAGTTTTGCTGCTGGTTTCTGGTTTGCTGTAACAGAGAGCAAGAAAGGGGCATGGCAAAGTATTTGCAAAACATGTATACACAACCATCCTCCCTATCATTACATAAACTCGAGGGAGTATAGTTCTCGACCCTCGGGCCACCAATCACAAATCTCGATGCATGATGGCCGAGGAGCCAAATTGCACGACTCAATGTAACATGAATACACGCATGAACACATAAAGCCCAAAACTCCATCATGTATAGTCAAGAGTGTCGGTGACTGGGAATCGAGGCACGTTTCATCACTTCGAGGATGAAACGTCCCTCATTTCTCGTGTTTGGACTAATGCCTATTCCAAACAAAATGCAACAAACATGGCATGCACAATGCGACTCAATCATGCAACTTAATGCAATACAACTTAGACATGCAAACGTGCAAAGGGGTAAACATGTGAACATGCAACTAGCATACACAATGCTATGAATTCCATGGCATGCACATTGCTCATGACACTAGCATACACAATGCGCGTGCCAACTAACATACACAATGCAATGAATATGGCATGCACAAATGCAATGTTTGATCATGCAACCACATGGCATACTCAATGCTATGGACTACATGGCATACTCAATGCATAATGGACTTATACCAAAATGGATAGGCCTCGTCCATGTCCAAATCAGCGGCCATTGATGATGAAATCAAGGCACCAAAACACACACAAACATGCATAATGCAATGGCCCAAGTCTAAGGCACAAAAGACAACTTTCCATAAGCATTGAAAGGATGAAATATGGATTACAATGGCATATGTTCCAGCACTGAAATGGCATGCAAGATGACTTAGAATCATGCAAAACAACTCACGTAATGCATGTTGAAAGGCTTAAGCATCAAAAGCTAGTGAAGCATATTACACTAGAGGCATGCAAGGCGAGCATCATTTGACCAAGGGGCCTCAAAATAGAGCTAAGACAGACCAAAATATGAACAAAATCATGTTGGTGCATGGCCAAAATATGCTAGAATGGTGAGCCAAAACATCATGCATTCAAAGCTAGTGAACAAGATTTACACTACAAGCATATGAAGCATGCAAGAGGCTATTAAACCAGCCATAAACAGAGCCATGACATGCCAAATGATGACCACAAACCCCCTGAAATGAAGCTAATACATGCTAGATTGACATGCTACTTTGATGAGCCACAAATGGGATTACACTACACATATGAGAAGCATGCCAAGGGTGACCAAACCAACCATAGACAGAGTCTAGGTAAGCCGTAAAAGTCACGAAAAAGTGCCTGAACCAAGCCTTGAAAGTATGAAGATGTATGCTCCTTTGATAGGCCAAAATGCAAGCAAACAAAACAAGAAGAGAGGGGATCACCTCCCTCTAATTTGAGGCCTCAAAACCACATGCCTACCACTAAAAATCCACTGGATTTCAGTGGCTAGAAGGCCAAGCAAGGACTAGCTCAAAGGCCTTAAACCATAGCACAAAGCAAGGCCTAACAAGGCATGCAAGAGGGTAGAAGACCCTCAACACCTAAGAGGCCTAAAACAAACATCAAAAACACTTTACTGGTCTACCATGGATCAAGATT
Source organism: Camellia japonica (assembly GCA_030407325.1). Lineage (NCBI taxonomy): Eukaryota > Viridiplantae > Streptophyta > Magnoliopsida > Ericales > Theaceae > Camellia > Camellia japonica. The sequence continues at coordinate 168,488,788 of JAPPVO010000059.1, read as the reverse complement.
GTATTGGTTTTGTTCGGCAATGCCACAAATGCCAAATTCATGCTAATGCATGAATATCCCGCCGTCGAAGCTGTATAACATGACTTCACCATGGCCTTTCTCAGTCTGGGGAATTGACGTCATTAGAGTAGTCACACCGAAAGGGTCAAATGGGCATAAATACAGTCTAGTGGCAATTGATTACTTTACAAAGTGGGTGGAAGCTCAGTCTTATGCAGTGTTGAAAGCAGTGCATGTGGCTAAGTTCATCCAAAACAACATCATTTGTCATTATGGAGTGCCAAATGAGATCATGCCAGATAATGGCCCCCATTTCAAGAAAGAAGTAATAGACTTGTTGGAGAAATACAACGTGGCTTTCCATAAGTCATATATATACCGGCCGCAAACCAGCAGAGCTGTTGAGGCCGCTAACAAGAATATCAAGCATATTTTGCAAAAAATGGTTGAGACCTACAGGGACTAGCCAGACAAATTGCCGTTTGCACTCTGGGGCTATAGAACTTCAATCTGGACGTCTACGGGGGCAACTCCTCACTCTCTTTTCTATGGGATGGAAGCTGTTCTGCCAATCAAAATAGAAGTGTCGTCGCTGTGAGTTATGGCTAAGTGTCAAATAGTAGAGGTGGATTGACAGTAGAGCAGGTTTGAAGAACTGATGTTGTTTGATGACAGAAGGCTGAAAGCATTGTACCATGTTCAGGGTTATCAACGCAGGATTGCTAGGGCTTTTAACAAGAAAGTTGAGTCCCAAAATCTCAAAGAATGGGATTTGGTACTGAAAGACAACCGAGCTTCCATCCATGACCCTAGGGGCAAGTTCAGATCCAATTGGACTGGTCCTTACGTCATCAAAACTATCTGGTTGGGTGGAGTTGTTATTCTCATGGACTTGGTTGGCCTAGAATTTTCCTAACCGGTCAACATGGACAAATTGAAGAAATACTATTCCTCAGAGGCTCGCTAGGCCGAAAACCCGGAAGGGCGACCTAGGCAAAAGTTAGAGCATAAAAAATTGGAAATAAAGAAAAACTGAGCTCGCAAGGTTGAAAACACTAAAGGATGGCCTTGGCAAAAGTTAGAGCGCAAAAGGAGAACGTTAATACTCGAGTGAACCCGAACCGAACTACATAAGGCCTGATTCCCATCTTCGGGATACGTAGGCAACTTCATCCTGAAGTTCGATCGTAAACACCTCCAACTCAACTGTCCTGTCCATGTGTTTGATCAAGTCATCTTTGTCTATTCTTTATCTGAATGTTCTGAATGTTCGGTTATGATCTTCTCTGAGAACTGGTTACAGTACTGAGCAGTGCCATTCAGTCAAGGGGCAATTTGTGATCTTCGGAGTCGGGGTTGTAAATCTCGAGGATGGATTCCGTGTGTGTCAAGTGGTGATCCTTATCGAAAATGATTTTGAAAAGTTTTTGATAAAAGTTGATTTTTTTTTCAAATTTTACCTTTTACAACTTGGATCATTTTTGGACCAAAAGGAAAATTTTCAATGCTCGCAACTTTAATTTCATTGATTTCAATACAAAGTTCTCAAACTCTCGATATAAATCAAAGTTGCTTTTATTACATTCATAAAACTTGAAAAGTAAGATCAAAGAAATAAACTAGGGGCATAGATGAGTCAGGTGCTCCTGCGTCCCTCGGTTGTGCTTGTGGAAGCTTCTGATGCCAAAATGGACCCGGTTTGTGCCTCATCCTCGAGCCAAGCCAGATACTTGCCAGAAAGGGCACAACTGAAAACTAGGGGCAGGAGCCAGAAGCTCTCTTGTTCTCCAAGTAGTGAAGTACCTAGCCAAACGTGAACCTCAGGTAGGGAATGAAACCGAGTACTGTACCCCCTTCTCTGGGCAAGTCTAATCATGTCCAAACTGATGCCTGAACCGGAACGAAAAGTAGAATACACAGTGTGTCAGGCCAATCAGCTGAATACTAGGTTGCCGAGTCATGCTGTAGCTCATTTCAGTTAGATTAAGTAAGAGGCAACACCAGGCAATGTCAGCAGCAGATCTGTTACACATCTAGTGGCACCACCACCTTTCATTCGGGAAATCCACTAGCTGTTGGCGAAAAAAGTATGCTCGAGCTGAGTATATAGGGCAAGAGTCCATTACCATCAGCTTGTCCATTAGCCATACCTGGGGAGGGATGAAAGAAAAGAGTGATTAAAGAATAGAGAGATGAATGTTGAGAGAAAAGTGAGAAAAGGGCTTTGAGAGAAAAAACCGAGCATGAATGTTGAGTGATGTAAGAAACACATATAAGAAAGGATGGGAAATATTACCTGAAGAAGTGGTGGACCCCCTACGAATTTGGTGGTCTCTCACCGATGGAAGGCATCTAAGCCCATCAAAGTCTTGGCCAACACCAAACCAATGCAACTCTTGCCCTTTTTCAAACCTTGGGCCATTTCAAACAAAGGGCGTGTTGCCGAAAACTCCACCAAAGAAGATTACGTCGGTCGCCGACTTCAGAAAATCGATGAATCAAGCTGGGAATATCCAGCTCTCCGTTGTGGACCAAAGATCGAACCTCGTGTAGAGTAAGCCCACACATCCGTCCCAAAGCTTGGATGTGGCCGAAATAGGGCTGAGGCATGATTTCCTCATCGTGCCGGGATTCCATTAGCACTTGAAATTCTTCGATTGTCGGGCATATGTCTTGTCCCTCAAAGCTAAAGATGTGTGTAATCAGGTTCCAACATCTAGCCGCGGCATGAAGGAATGGAAAACAAAGTGGAGAAAGACTTAATGGGAAAAGTACATTTATGTTGAAACCCTAGAAATTCACCTTTTTCGAGCCATCCAAAGTCGCAATCCAATTTGAGAGTTTTTTTGGTGAAAAACGGCTCAATTTGTGAAGAATTTGCAGCTAAAATGAAGAAATTATGAAGCTCAACCTTTTGTAGAAGATAAGGCAGTGAGTGGAAGGCAGGTGTCAACAATCTGGAGGTCCTGCACACTAATGGCCGGCATGTGGCCGACAGGCAGCCGACAATCTGCATTGATGGCCGGCAGGCCATCTCTCATGGCCGGCATGTGGCCGACAACCTTTGTTTGTGGCCGGCAGTCTCTCACTTTGACCTGCTATCCTTCTTTGTGTCGAACAATGTTGAAAGCATGTGTTTTGTTCTGCTTTTAGTCTGTTTTAAGGTCTTGTTTTCAGTCCTTTCGGCTTTAGCAGGCGTGTTATTTTTGTATGTCATTTGTTGTTGCATTGTTTTGTTTATCGAGTTGTATGTTGTTCTGTTTATCGAGTTGTCGTCGTTTTGTTTATCAAGTTGTTGTGGTGTTATTTATCGAGTTGTATATTTCTTTTCATTTTAGTTATTGGTTGGTTCATTACCTGATTAAGAACATTGTGCCAATACAAGTGTTCAATTTTTATTGTCAAATTCAACCTCATTTCCATGATAAGTGGTGCTCATGATGCAAAATACAACACTTTTTCAAAACGAAAAACTGGCTTTCATTCCGATCATGGTTGTTTTTACAAAAGTGCAGTACAAGTTTTTAAAGCAATAAAACCTGTCTGAAGTCATACAATATGCTAAAACTATAAACAAAAAGAAATTAAGTAAAAATACAAAAAATCAGTACTGGTCGCCTCAGGCTTGAGAAGCCCCCTTTGTCCTTTTCCTCGGAGGAGAGGACTTTGGGGCACTGTCTCCGTTAGTGCCACTATTTGAACCTGGACTGGAACCTGAGCTGGTGTCATCATCGCTCTCCACCTCAGAGCTAGCCTCGGCATCGCCTCCACTCTCAGAACCAGAGCCGGCGTCATCACCTCCACTCTCAGATGACTCTGAATACTGACTTGCTGCTTTCTCAGAGTTGCTCGTCTTAGCATCATCATCACTCGGAATGGGCTCTAAAGGGCCGCTCTCGGCTCAGATGCCCCTAGCTCTGCCTCGGCAGCGTGCTAGAACCTGTCTCTCTCTCTTCCCTGTTGCTTGAGAAGGTACTACTGGTGCGGGCGCTGCAGCTGCCGTTGGTGTCATTGGTATGGATGGAATCTGAAAAGACAATTGTTAAGTATCAGTTATAGCATGCTGTGAAGATATGGTTTGGAAATACTCTGTGGATTCTGTAGGTTGCTCTTGATCCTCAACTAGTCACCTGAAAAGGAATGAACGCTCCGGTCGAGAGTGCCGGAATTAGCACTTCGACGGATAAGTCAGTGTATACTTTCTTGGTTGCCTGTATCTTAAGTTAATCTTAGTTGTTCTCATATACCTTTCTTCGGTTGATGCCCCTCTATTTATATTCCCTTTTGGGCCCCAGGATTGGGCCCACTCTTAATCCATCGTGTAATTGTTTATTCGGCCCCTTCTGTCGTATGCCAACTCTCACTTAGCTTTTTGTTCAACTGGTTCTATGGCCGATTAGATATTCGGCTTTTGGGTCATACAATACGCAGTGGAATATAATATATGTACACTGATCTTCCAAATGTACCCCGCGTTTCCATCATCGCCGATATTCGACTCCCACACATGCGTATAAGATGCAAGTATAGTATGCATAATTAGTATATGCAGAAGTCAGATACAGTGTGTGAATATAGTATGCGAGCGCAGTGTGTTAGATACGGTCTATCGATGCAATGTATCAGTGTAGTTTGGGAAGTTTTCAGTGGAAATGTCAGTGTTAGTGTGTCCGTGGAAATTTGATGCCTGGAATGTAAAACTAAAGAAATTACCTGAATACTGTAGAGGCTGAGCAGTGCCTCTCTCCTTTGTACCATTTCCACCCGTGAGGCTATCAGCTTGAGGGTGCCTCCTGTGTACTCGATCGATGCCTGTAAATGTATTTGAATGATTAGTATCTGCAAATGAACATATTTGAAATGAAATATGAAGTGTAAGTGCTAAAGCGTGGTTCATACCGGAGTCGGGCCTCGGATCCTGACAAGCTTATGACCAACCACTGCGGGCTCAATCAAGGCTTGGTAGACATCCCCGGTGTATCGCCAGCAAGTCAGCGTGGTAGGAAGCTCTGGCCAATCAGCCCTCTGTCTCGCCTGCGAAGCCCCTCTACCATGGGCTCTGCTAGCCTAGGTCACTCTGGGCCTCGCTTTCGTCTTCTTAGCTCCACGAACACTAGGCATCAAGTGTGTCTGGATGAAAGCTGCATAGTCGCCCTTCGCTTGGAAGAAGTCGGCTTCCAAGCCCACCATGAACTGCATGACCTCCTCAATAGATAGTCTCTCTGTGGATCGCATGGACTCTGGTGGAGCCATCGGGACGATCTGGTCGGGTAGGCCTATAATTTGGTGTACGAAGCGCTCGCCTAAGAACCAAGCCTACCAGATTGGACCCTCAACTAAAATGCGGTAGCGGGAGGTAGCCCAGGCGCCAGCAAACTGGTCCTAGACCCCCCTGGCATCAAGGCCCATGGCTGCCACATGATCTGCAAACAGAAGTTGTACAGATCATTAGTTACTGTCAGTTTGAATCAGAACAGTTTCAAAGAAAAGAAGACTATGTTTCGGATTACCTCATGGCCAGCTATTGTGTCAAAGTACTGCCTGTCCTACGGCGAAGCCGACCGTCATATATCTGCGAATAGGGGATTGTCAATAGAAGCTCCTCTACAAGCTTCGGGGCAAGAGTCAGAAAGTATGCGTATACCCATAGCTGTAGAGAAAATGCAGTGTTATGTGATAAGTATAGTATCAAGCAGATACAGAAAGTGTAAAATAGAAAGCACAGTGTATGAATAGTGTTTGAGCAGATACAGAAATGCAAAGTAGAAAGCACGTGTTGAAATAGATGTAAAGCAGAAACTGTAAAGGAAATATAAACTACAAAGAGAGAACTAAGATGTGTACCTTCCAGGCTCGCCAGTAGCCTCCAATCAAGTCTCCCCGTAGACAGGAGGTAGAGCTCATATATCCGTATAGCGTGGTGAGGCTAGCTCTGCCCCAGTCGTAGAAATGAACCCGAGGAAGGGTCACCAGGGCACTCAGCAAATGCAGGCCTACGGTGTTCCACCTGTTCGAAACAAGGTGGCACCGAAGACAAACATCAAGAAGCCCCTGGCGTACTGCTCGATCTCCTCTATCATCTCAGGCGCGCTCCCTCTGAATCGGTTAGTGAACCAAGTGTATCTGACCATCCCTGTTCGGTATATGGGTAGGTATGGCCCCAGCAACTCGAACCAAGCCGCCTCCTACTCCTTCATATCTGTATCAAGAGGGGTCGGATCACCCCCTACATCTAAGCTGGTGATCATGGCGAAGTCATAAGGGGTTATCATCATCTCCCCTGCGGTGGAAAAATGAAAGGAGTTGGTGGTATTCCACCACCTCTCCACGAGTGCTCCTAGGAGGGGATGGCTCGCAGTGACCCGAGTCAAGCCAGAGCAGAAGAGGCCGAAGCTCACCTCGTCAATGATGTCGCGAACTCCAGCTAGGAGCTCGTCATACCAGTCTCGAGCGATCGTAGCACTGTAGCCCCTGAAGGCGTGAGACTCGCCCTATGGCAGAGAATGAATGCAATAAGATGAAGGCAGTGCATGAAATGCAATCAGATGAGGCAGCGTATGAAATGCAATAAGATGAACGCAATGTATGAAATGATGTCACAACCCCAACTCGCCCCTCAAAGTTTGGGCATGACCATTCTGAAACTTAAGGCTCGGAGTTAAATATTCATAACTATATTTCCTGTGGGGCCTGAATGGAAGCAAATATAATATCAAAATAGACAACCATTAAGCTGTGCCTATGCGCCAAGATCATGCCACATTATACATCAAATATATATATATACATCGAGTCCATGTATGAGCATTTGTACATATAGGGTAGCAACCCGTAAGCTATACATTAAAACTAACTAAGACAATCACCCAAAGCTACCAAAACATGCCATTATATATGCGTATATGAGACCTCCCAAAAAATAAAAAACAAAAGGGCCCTAGTGTTATAACAAAAGTCCATTCGGGTATATTATGAGACAAGTCCAGTAAATAAGCTCCTGAAGCCGACCTAGGGTTGACATCCTCATTGATGACCTACACATGCATACATAAACACAAAGTGAGCAAGGCTCAGTGAATAATAGCAATGCAGAATAGGTAAATGCATAAGCATAAGATTTAGAGACAATATATATGTGTATATACACTAGGAATTGATTTTCTTCGTAAACATGCTTCAGAACGGCCTCAGGCCCATAATTCGATACAAAACAGTCTCAGGCCCTCATAGGTTACAAAACGGCCTTAGGCCTAACACAGTATGGAATAGCTTTAAGCCAAATAAATCAACAGTTGTCTAGATCAATGTAGGGTAGATGGAACATTGGCATGTCCTCACCTCCCTTGGCCTTAACGCCATTTGTCACATGTGATCCATATCGTTACAAAGTAGATGGAACATCGTTATGTCTCCATCTACCCCGGCCTTAGAACCGTATGTCATAAATCATCAATAATTCATATTGTAACGGCCTTGGGCCCACCTTTATTTTGAGGCTCTCAATGACCTTGAGCCCATGGTAGTGACATTGTGCAATTTTCTCAATTAGTTCCAATCACAAGGCCGTATCCATCACATAAGCTATTCATCAACAAAAGCATGATTATAGCAATAAGAAAACATAACTTTATACTACTATTACTTACTGTGGGGTAGTTGCACGATGACCTCTTTGGGTACGTGACCTACACATAGCACACACATATAAGTATTTTGTCATTCCTTCATCTTTTCTTCTTTATTTGCTATTTGATTCATTAAGTTCCATTTAATTATACTCATTATGGAAGAGTCAAATGGACATTTTAACACATTTAGAGGGTCGAGAAGAGTAAAAGAAGTCAACAGAATTTTTCCCCTCAAGTCGCACGTGTAGAAGTCCCTAGCCACATGTGCGGCTGTGTCCTGCACGTGCGGCCATGGACCCCGCACGTGCAGTTGTGAGCTCTGTGTTGTGCAAATCCGAAGTTCAACAAAATCCAACCTTTCCAAGGCATCTCAAGGCTCAATTATAAGTAAAATTCCTTTACAATCATAACATATGAACATACTAACTATGAATTGCATAAAGAATAAAATGGTAACTCATGTAAAGATAATTTATAGCCTTAAAGATCATATTTCTTTTTATCCTTTCATGGTAAATCAATGGAGAATGGAAAGGAATATAACACATATAGAGGTCAAAACATGCAAAACTTGCAAATTAGAGGGAAAACACAAAGGAATTCCATAATTTCCATGGGTATTTCTTCAATTCAACTCTCTAACCCAAAAGCCTAAGTTAAGTGATGGAAAACTCAATTCCAAGCCTTGATGCCAAGCAATTAGGGTAAGAGTTAAAGTATATTAGTTGTTTTATACATACCTTAAGCTCTACTCTTTGAATCTCTTCTCAAGCTCCTCAATCTTCAAACCCTAGTTGATCTTCTCTCATTCTCTCTCTTTCTCTCTCTAGTACTCCTCTAGAAAATAAAACATAAGTCCAAGTCTCTTCCTAAGTTCATATATAGCTAAGGCTATTGAGCTCAAATAATTCAACTTAATTCTTTATGAATCGAAGTTTTACAAAAATTCATATTATAGCCTAAAAATCATGTGAATTATAACGGTAAAGTCAATTTCAGGTTTTTGCACTGCCAAGGTTTTCAATTTCCAGTCCCAATGTTTCAATCCCAACAGATTTTCCTTACAACCGACAGATATAATTCCAGAATGAGATAACTCACATAATGAAACACAATTCCTCATGGAGTTTTACTTCAACACATAGTTACACGTACAGTTAAAGATTAAAAGCATATAAGAGGATCGATTTCATTGCAAATGCAGTCAAGTAAATCCGATACAAGGCAGTGTCGAAATTGCAAATAATGAAAGGTAAAATACATGAAAAATAGAGGTCCTACCTCAACGGCAATGGCTGACAAGTGAGAATCCAGCTTTCTCAGCAAAAGGTCCTCCGGTGCACTGCAGACAAACTCGGTGAAGCGTTTGATGCCTCCGGAAGTGGGCAATATGTGTGTTTGTAGGTGATATATCACCGGATCAAAAGGTCGTACCCTCAACAGTAATGGCTCTAGCTCAGGCTTGGGCTCAAACTCTATCTTTAGCTCGGCCTCAATGTCAGCTACCGTCTTTGCAAATTTGAAAGATTCAGAACAAATCTAGGGTTTTGGATAAAAATAAAAAATGGGGTTTTTCAAATAGGTTCTTGGGAATGATTTTGATGTTAGAAATAATATTGATTTGGGTGGAAATGATTGATTTTGGATACTTGGGGTTGATTTTGAAAAGAGTAAGAATTTTTCCCTATGCCTCAAATGTTGGTTTTGTATAGATAGTGAAATTGATGTTGAAATAATGAAATTGGATTGGTATTGATGAGGATAGTAGAGTTGGATATGTATTATCACTCACCTCTTGAAATTTGGAAAGTTTATCTTTATGGAATATAAATTATCTGTTTGGAAATATCTGTTTGGGGTTATCGGTGGAGGATAGCTATGATTGTTGTAGAAATTGCATCTGAATTAGGAGAATTGAAACTATTTCCTCATTTATTTGCATTAAGCATTATCCCACACTTATATATTGAAAATGTTATTCTTTTGAGAAAATGGGTGAATCTGGGAAAGGAATTATTATTACATTAAACAAGTTGGCTTGTGTGTCCTGGGTAAAAGTCTCGAAAACCGTGCATATACGTGGGTTCCAATCCTGTGGACAAAATTTCCTTGAAATCGCAATAGTAGTGCTTGTATAGCCTACGTTTACATGGGTCCCGGCTTACGGTTTCCTCCGAACGAAATTTTCGGGAAACGTTGTATTGTTTTGAAATTCCCAGAGTGTGATTCACTACCTCATTTTCTATTGTAATGGAAATGGTTTATGAATCAATATATATATATATACTTGGCATTGCATAGTTTTGGAAAGAGGTATAAAAATGTTTTTGGTATGAGTATTGTATATGCATTCACCTTATAACTTTGTTAAGATTCATATGCTATGTTGGATTATTTTTACTGGGATTTAGCTCACCCTACGTAAGAAAAACATTTCAGGTGTTGATGATATGCCTCTGCCAAGGCAATAGCTTGGGAGGACTTGGAGCAAGAGTTTTTTTTTTTTTTTTTTTTGTGTATTTATTATATTTATTTGTTCAAGCCAAGGGCTTTAACTATAATGGAGTTAAGTCTACTTTTGTTGTAACCAAGCATTATCTTGGAAAACTATAAGCCCTTAAGGCATGTCTTATCTGTTTAACTTTCATTCTTTTTCTTTTATTCGCAACATATGCTATAGATTTAGGGCCAGGATTATAAATGTATACCGCATATGTTTCCCTTTTGTAAACTCAATTGGATTTAATGGAAGATAATTACTTTATCATTATTGTCATTTATTGATATTGTGGATAGATTATTGTATTTATTTCGGGGCGTTACAACTTGGTATCAGAACGTACCGGGTTTGAATACTTGGGTACGTGGGAAGTGGTTATTACCACAATGGGTTTGTCTCGTTTAGCAGAGATATTTATATGTATAGTATGCTTATGTGATAACATGCTTGTGTGGTTATATGGGTATGGGATTTAGTTCTTAATATATTGATTGGGTCTACAGGTTTCTAGAAGTCATATTAGAAGAGCATATGATCATTGTTGTTTCTAATTGGAACTTTGGCAATGCCGCGTGATGGTCATTATCTAGGAAGGAAATTTGTATGTGTTTATATTACTACGTGCTTATGTGGAGTGAATTATTTTTGTCCATCGCATTAGGATGTAAGTGAGTTGGGTTCGACATATTTGTAAATATGCTAATCTCTTTTGTTACCTTCATTAGGATGTCAGGATGCGGACGTAGTGATGGTAGGCGTGGTAGGCCTAGAAGCCATGAGGTAGCATTACCAGATGAGATTCTGGCGCAAGAAGAAGGGGTTGGTCAGGCCAATGTGGCCAAACTAGTTGGTCAGCAGGCCATGGGTGCTTTGGCCTGTGAAATGGCTGGAGCTTTGCGGAATCCATCGACATTTTCATAGCTGAGAGTCAAGTCTAGGCCTAAGTTACTGAAGTAGGGCCATTCTTCTTGAAGAGGGAGTTCTTCCGGTCTAATCCAGACGAGGTTTGGGGTGATCCGAAGGAGCCACTGAAGGCGGACGGGTGGCTTGAGCAAATGGTGAAGATGTTCGAGATGCTTGGCATCAAGGACGACGAGTTGAGAGTGACCTTGGAATCTTTCTAGCTAAAAGGGGATACGGGTCAATGGTGGAAGTATGTGTATGGGTGCATTGGGGTGACTTGGGACGCCTTCGTCAACGTCTTCTAGGACAAGTTTTTGTCTCCCATTGCTAAGGAGAAGTTGAGAGACCAGTTTCTGAAGCTCAAGCAACTTAGTTTTCCAGTAGCCAAGTTTGAGGCAGCTTTCACTAGCCTCTTTAGATTTGTAAAAGAACTTGTGAGAAGAGGTTGAGGACCGAACTCCTTTTCAAGGTAGTTGGGTTGTTGCTTAGGGACTACGGACGCCTTGTGATAGCGGCGACTCATCTTGAGATCGTAGTTCAGGTAGAGGAAGAGTGGATGAGGCGCTCCAGGAGGAGTCAAGAGGTTCACGGGGAGAATCGGGACAGTAAAAGGTAGAGGGATTCCACCCTATAGCAGTCCTAGGAAGCACAGTCTAGGTCCTCCTTTCCTGTGCCGATTTCGAGTTCAGGAAGAGGTAATTCAAGAGGCTTCTCTTGTTATAAGTGCGGCTAGTTGGGCAACAAGTCTCCAGCTTGCCCGTAAAGAGGAGGAGGGCAACAGTTTGTGTTGCCTACGGCTCGTTCTTAGAGCTAGAGACAAGGGAGAGGTCAGCCACCCATTTGTTATTAGTGTGAGCAGTTAGGGCATATGAAAAGGTTTTGCCCTTAGTTGGGTAGCACACCTGGTGCGTCTGGTTTGAGGTAGACACACAGCTACCAGCCTGCATAGTCAGCACAGGTCTCGAAGGCCAATCATGGGGCCTCTTTGGCTCAGTGAGTGCATCAAATGTATGCTCCAAGTGGTAAGCAGGTAGAGTAGAGACCTTCAGGGCATGTGTATACTGTTACCACGCTAGACTTAGTGCCAGCACCTTCAGTTGTGAGAGGTACTTTCTTGTTATGCAATTTTATTGCCAATGTATTGATTGATATGGGTGCATCCCATTCTTTTATTTCGTCTGCACTTGCATCGGCATTGGGGTTAGAATTGGCTCGGTTAGCATCTCCACTTAGTGTAGAGTCACTTAGTGGTGGTGAGATTGTCCTAGAACAGGGTGTTGGGGTTGTGAGATAGAGGTTGCCGGTTGCCGGTCGCCAACTTCCTTTTGCATTTGTGTTGATTGACATGTCGTGTTTTGATGCAATATTGGGTATGGACTGGTTATCATTGTACCGGGCTATCATAGATTGTTACCATCAAAGGGTCACTATATGTACCTTGAGTGGTGACTGTTTTTATTTCATGGGAGACAAAACCGATAGAGTTTTGTTGCCAGTATGTAATCTGCGAGGTCGGAGTGAGCCTAGTAGCCTTCTTGCAAACTTCTTGAGTAGAGAGTGTGATAAAGTCCGAGTCAAATTGCCAAGGGTAGTTTGTGAATACCCAGACGTCTTTCCTGAGGATCTCACTAGTTTACCGCCTCACCGTGGGATTTGAGTTCTCTATTGATTTAGTGCCTAGTACAGCACCGATATCTATGGCACTATATAGATTTGCACCTGCTGAATTGAGTGAGTTGAAGATTCAACTCCAAGAATTGCTAGATAAGGGTTTCATTTTTCGTAGTACTTCGCCTTAGGGAGCACCAACTCTCTTTGCGAAAAAGAAAGACGGTGTGTTGCGGCTTTGTATTGATTACCAGAAGTTTAACTGGGTAACTGTTAGGAACAAGTACCCAATGCCTCACATAGATGATTTGTTTGACCAATTGAAGGGGTCTTGTTGCTTTCTCTAAGATAGACTTGAGATTGGGTTATCACCAGTTGAGGGTAAGTGAGGAATATATCTAGAAGATGACATTCTGTACGCAGTATGGCATTATGAGTTCCTAGTGATGCCTTTTGGGTTAAACAATGCAGCAGCCGTGTTTATGGACCTAATGAATCGAATATTCTGTGAGTTCTAAGATTGTTTCGTAGTCGTCTTGGTTGATGACATCCTGATTTACTCACCCTCCGAGGAGGAGCACGAAGAACACCTGTGAGTTGTACTTGAGTTGCTTAGAGCCCACAAACTGTATGCTAAGTTCAAAAAGTGTGAATTCTGGTTGAAAGAAGTTAAATTCTTAGGTCGTGTGGTATCTGAAGGAGGAGTGACTTTAGATTCATCCAAGATAGAAGTAGTACAAGATTGGGAACAAGCTAAGAATGCTTTTTACATTCGTAGTTTCTTGGGGTTAGTTTGGTATTACGATCGATTGGTGAAGGATTTCTCTAAGTTAGCCTCACCCTTGACTAGACTAACGAGAAAGGGAATTAAGTTTATATGGAATGAGACTTGCGAGAAGTCTTTTCAAGAGCTTAATGTTATGCTCACCACTGCTCCAGTGTTGATTATTCCGGAGAGGGGTTTGGGTTATTCTGTGTAATGTGATCCTTCATGGGAAGGTTTGGGTTGTGGTTTGATGCAGAGGGAAATGTAGTAGCTTATGGCTCACGTTAATTGAAAACACACGAGAGGAACTATTCTACCCATGATCTAGAACTAGCAGCTATGATCTTTGTCTTGAAGATTTGGAGGTATTACTTGCATGGTGAGAAGTTTGAGGTGTGTTATGATCACAAGAGTCTGAAGTACCTATTTTCACATAAAGATCTTAATTTAAGGCAGATGAGGTGGATGGAGTTTCTGGAAGACTATGGTTTTGAGTTGCATTATTACCTGGAAAGGCAAATGTAGTGGCCGATTCCTTAAGTAGGAAATTCAATAGTAGTATAGCTTGTGTTGCCATCCGAGAATGGGAGATATTAGGTGCTATTGTTGAGTTTGACTTGTATCTTGGCAAGTTCGTTGGCTCTTCCGTTTTGTTTTCGGTAGTTGCACAACCTACACTTGTGAGCTAAGTTATAGAAGCACAGAGGGGTGACCTTGAGGTAGAATTCCTCCGGGAGAAGGTCTCTAGTGCAAAGGTAGATAAGGGCTTGAATGTGTATTCTGACTCGAGTGTTAGATACTTTGACTATCTTTTTATGCCGGAGTCTTGCCGAGAGGAAGTACTCTGAGAGTTTCACCATTTACACCTTACAATGCACCTGAGAGGCACAAAGATGTATCTCGACCTTAGTCGTCAATTTTGGTGAAGGGGATGAAAAAGGATATAGCCGTGTTTGTGTTAAAGTGCTTTACTTGTCAACAAGTGAAAGCTGAGCATCAGAGGCCAGCGCATTTGTTGTAACCCTGCCTATAGCCGAGTGGAGGTGGAAGCATGTCAAGATGGATTTTGTTATGGGTCTTCCGAGGACTCAACGGGATAATGACGCCATTTGGGTGGTAGTTGACCGATTGACCAAATCACTCTCCCTCCTTTCTTTGCTTTCTTTGGTTAAGAGTTGTCTCAAATACTAAGTTGTTGTTTAAAGCATGAGAAAGAGACTTTCCATGCGTAATGGTTTAATCTCTTCGTAGGTTCATTACCAAGGCATTACATCTCTCTCATGTTAAGCACAACTTCATGTTTGACACTCCTCTTTACCGCCTTTTTGCACTTAGTGGATGTAATTCTCATTTTGGACAAAAATGAATAAATGATAAGAAATGGAAAGGTAATGTAAAAAAAGAGTTAACAAAATTGGAGTAAAAAAGGTAATAAAATCGAGTTGGGTTCAATCGGACGTTATATTGAACTATTGCGTCTTGAATCGCTATATATTTTGTAGTGATGTTTAGTGATTCAAGAGGCAATGTCTACCATTTCCCTTGAGATAACTCCTTGATAGAGAGGAGGTATTGTAGGTTTTTCATTTCATTTTATTGAAATTTTGTCCTATCGATCCATAGATCATCACGCAACAAATTTACGACAATTGATGATTTGTGCACCGAATCTACTCCTCCCTTGATCGTCTTCATGATAGGGAAGGGTGGAGAGGATAAACATCCCCTGGAAATATTTTATTTTTGCTCTGTTTTGGTTCTGTGGCAACAGGGGAAAAACAGTGTTCGGCCGGTCACCTTTCTGTTCGGCTAACCACTTCCCAAGGTAGGCTGACCGGCCACATTTTGTTGAGTAGGCAGTGGTATTTGTCTTGCAGAACAGAGTAGAAGTTGAGGCAAAAACAGAATTATTTTCTGACTGCAAACAGAACAGAATCTAGCAACAAACATAGAGGTTTCCGGAAGGATGTTCTCGGTTGTGTGCACGCGGCTCCTTGCCCCCTCCCCCCGGCGTTGTAGTCCTTTAATTTAGTATTTAATTAATTAGTGGATTCATTCCAATTTGTAATAGCTAGTTAATTTAATTCATTCATTTGGTGTTTGTAATAATTAGTTTAATTAGGCCATTTATTCGGACCCCCTTGTATGAAGGCATACCTATAATATTGTGTATGTCTTCCAACTCCCATTTCTTTCTCCCTTTTATTTACTTGCTTATGATGGTTGCATGTAGTATCATATTTTGGTTTCATATCATTACCATGTGTAAAATATCCGTTTTTGCATGCATCGGCTTCAGCTCATCATTCTAAAAATGTTGTCATTTCTTACTTACTTGAATACGTGCGCAATAGCATGCTTTGAGTTAAGCCATAAGTCATGTTAATAAAACGAACCTAGTAGTTGTATTTTGTATATGTTGCATTAGTCACTTGCATATTAGAGCATGCATTTGCTAACTACTTTCTTCCATTTTGGCTTGCCTCGGTTGAGTTCTAGGTGAGCGTTTTTTGCTTTAGCATATTGCGTGTATGTTTGTGTTGCCATACCAAGCATATTTACCATGAGGCTAAGTGCTTATTTGATATACCTCTTGAATGCTTGTGGATGAAGGCTGTGTCGCTTGAATTGGAATGATTTGATTAATGTAAATATGAGCTTACTTTTTCTTTTCCAAGTAGCATATTCAAAACTGTTTTCAAACAAACATAAAATCAACGCATTCCAAAATGGGTGACTTAGTCTATACTTGTGTGCCTCACATAATAATGTTTAGCATTAGTAAATCAGAACAAGAGCATATACTATATATAAAAATCGCATTATGATTAGTAGAGGCCAATCTTTGATCGAGTGAGTGGGGTGCTCAATTCATGACCTTCCCTTTGCATACCTAAATTCCCGAGTCGAGACACTTTGATTATGATGGACAAGTGGCCTTTGGCACGACTCACAGGTTTCCTAAATTTTCTAAAATATTTAGGTGGTGACTCTAAATTCTGGCAATGTAGTACATTTTTGGTGTCTCTAATGATAAATGGATTTTCTAAGATTTGCTGGACTTGGACTCTCATTTGTTTACATCTATTTCACATTACACTTGTGAAACCAGATTCAGAACCACAGGAGTCTGAGCTATAGGGCTATCATATCTGAGGAGATTAAACCCCTTCGAGGACCACGAAAAGCCAGCTACAGTTTTTGGCAACTTTGCTGGGTAATTTAGGGAACTTGACTTGGATTTCATGATGTGAAGTTTTATTTACTTATATAGGTTCATTGCATTGCATTTGCATTGGTGCTTATAAGTCACTGTGTTTTCCCTCTGCTATTCCTAGATGACTTGCCGGAGGCTTGCCTAAAAAGCTTGTCAAAAGTGGGCTCTGCCATGTTGGAAACACAACCCTCAGATATGGATTATCGCTGTATCGCTTGATCCTCATTTCACTTCTCGGTGTTAGGCGTGAGAGGTTTATTAGGTAATCTTGCCAAGATACCCCTTTTGACTAATCGGCCTAGTAGTATATAGTAAAGCCATAGTGACTGTTCCAACATTGGACAAGATGCTCACCCATATGCAGGATTTTGTGAAACTACTTGCTTGAAGTAGTGAAACCTTAGATCATGCCAGAGCTAGGACAGGGTAACCCTACCTCCCTCATAGGGGTGTTTTGGCTCTCTTTACCTGTTATGTGCTACATGCTTTGTAGTGAAACTGTATAGAGTTGCTTCATATTAGTGGTTCAGTTATATCAGTTTGTGGGGCGAAATTCAGTGGGGAGTACGATCATTCAGTTGTGATCATATCTGTTCTAGTGAAATTGGATTAAGGTGCTATCTGTTTTGCTGTCCATTTTCTTTTTTGCTAGGTAATCCTGGAACCATAGCTTCGGAAGGCTCTGATATCCCCTAGGTGCTCTGGACTTGTGTCGATAGACTTTGTAATGTTAGGGATTTAGTTCAGGGGTAGCTATTGTTTGTTTCACTTTCGCTAGTGGTAAGACGAAGAAGGGTCAAACAAGGTTCACTGGTTCCACTGTCCGGGCATTCACCAGTTAGATCACCTCTGTTCAGAGCACAAATCGTCTACTGCTATCATTGCTCAGCCTCCGACAAATTAGAGAATTTATTGATCCATTTTCAACAATCAGTAGATTCGCTCCAGCAAGATATGGCTCGGCAAACTGAGATATTGCAGAAAATGATATTCAACTTTAAAGACCACCATTAAATTAGGATTCAAATCGAAGATGCCATTAGATAAGGGATCATTGTGGAAGGTAATGAGCCTATGAGGAAGAATATTGTTAGTAGTTCCAATGCTACTACCAGTGGTAGCATAGCTGTGAAATGCTCAGAAGTAAACACTGCCACCACTCCCATCAGCCTAAAACCAACCACTTTAACTTAGCCTCAAGCTCGAAATTTCCATCCTCTTTAGGGCACGTAGAGCTCCTAGAGCCCCGACCCTACCCAAGTCGTCTTCCACCAAGACATGACCTCGCTGAATACTGTGCCTATCATCAACAACACGGTCATGATACAAACCGCTGCATTTGCCTCTCTCATAAGATTTAGGATCTGATTGACAAAGAGATCATAATTCCACCAAAAAGACCTCATGCCACCAATAACCCATTAGCTCTACACCTCAACGTAGTCCATATGCTGCCATTCACTTACAACCCCATCATATATATTACTCCAGCCCATTTACCCAAGCTGAGGTGTTGATTTCAAAAAGCACAGACTTGTGTATGATGGATGCACTTGAACCCCAATCATCTCAAACCCGAAAACTTAAACTCCATAATAGCCCAACCCCAGGCCAACCCACTCCAAAGAGCTCATCCCAACCAATTCATTAAGGCCAAGTCAATTCAAATACACCGCAAACACTAATGTCCGAACCCATTACTTCTGAGCTAATGTGGCAGATTAAGCCTTTGGGATCTTGGATCCATTATCAACCACATCACATGCCAAAAATTTCATGACAAAAGGCTCTCGAATCTTGGGGCGAGCTGCAATTGAAAAGGGCCAACCTGAAGCTATCTCAAGTTTGGGTGATGACATGTCAATAACAGATGGGCCTCGCTTCGATATAGCCACGCAATCCCTTGGCAAAGCTGAAATAAGTAGCAAGAACAAGGCTAGGGCAAGCATTGATCCCTATGCACATTTTCGGTGTGCTATTGAGATTATGAAGGTCTAAGGGTTGAACAAACAGCAAGTGCTTACAGTTGTTGCAAAGACTGTGGAAGACATTTTTATCGCTCAGGTTAGGGAGCTCTTTGAATCTAGGGATAAGCCATGAAAAGGGATGTCGTACTAGAAACAACCCTTTCAACTCCAATCCTATACTTGTAAGAGATCTTCAAATCCAATCAACACTTGCCGACCTCTCTATCAATGTTTCCAGGACTGGTAGCCACACCTTTAATCTCCTTTACATGACCTTGTCCAAAGTTCTCTAAATCCTCATATGATAGGGCCAACTAAAACCTCTTGACCCTCAGTCTCTCCCTGATCGCCTTCTAGCTTGGCATGATGCTGCCAAGTATTGCACTTTCCAACAGCAACCCGGCCATGGCACTGACCGTTGTTTTTATCTTCACCATGAAGTACAAGATTTGATTGACAACAAGGTCATTGCCCCACTAGGCCCTACAAAGTCTATCGGCGTTGGATCAATAAACTTGGCGGATAATTTCTATGATTGGGATTGAACCACCTACTGATGGCACTCATTTTACTCTGAACATGGTGGATGGCATGCACTGATTTTAAAGGCATGGAGAAAAAGGTGAAAGGGACTGCAATTTCATTCAGAACTTTTGGCTCAACTAGCTCAGTGATAGAAACAGACTCAAACGAAAGAGTGAAAAGACGAGGCAAACATAAACAGGACAGTGATGCCTAGGTTAACAGCCCTGAAATCACCAGACTCAGACGTAACAAGACTGACTCAACACCTAATTCAAAAAGCAAAATAAGACAACATTTTCAATTTGAGATTGTACAACATAGGATCACTCTCAACCTTAAGACCCGAACCCTTGGCTTTTAAACCTAGAATATTCAACGATCAACCATAATATGAGGCTTGCATGGCTGGACTGGAAGTAGCCCTTGAACAAGGGGCAATAAAGTTAGATGAGATCGAAAGAAGCTTGCATAGCTGGATAAGAAGCAGCCCTTGAACTAGGGGGAAAAAAACGTCAGATTTGATTGAAGATTCGAAGATGGGTCATTTCTCAAGCTAATGGAGACCGACAAGAAAGCCAAATCCTAGAATCTGAAAAAGGAAAACTTATTGCTGAAGGACAATTGAGTTCTTATCCACGACACTAGGGGCAAACTCAGACCCAATTGGATGGGCCCTTACATTATTAAAGACTATTTGGTCAAGAACACTAGCCATTCTCGGGGATTTAGATGGCCTAGAGGTCTCACAACCGATCAATATAGACAAGTTAAACTTTTCTATTCTTGAGAGGCTCGTTGGGCTGAGAACCCGGAAGGGCGACCCAGGCAAAAGTTAGAGGAAAAAAAAAAGAAAAGAAGAAAAATGAAAAAAGAGAAAAAAAAAAAAAAAAGAAGAGAAAAATGAAAAGAAGAAAAATAGAGCTCACAAGGTTGAAAACCCAGAAGGGCAGCTTTGGCAAAAGTTAGAGTACAAAAGGAGAGTGTTAATACCCGAGTGTACCTTAACGCAAGAACTATGTAAGGCCTGATTCCCATCTTTGGGATACGTAGGCAACTTCATCCTGAAGTTTGACCCCAACCATTTTAGCCTGCTTGTTTCATCCATGTTGATTGGCTGATCCTTATTCAACTCGGCTATCTTATCCATACCTAATTAGCTCATGTTCGTTCAAATTCGGTTGTCCTATTCCGTTAAAAGATTCAGCTACAAGACAAATCAAGTTCAAATCTGAAGTTGTGCATCTCAAGAGTTAATTCCATGTTGGTTGGGTAGTGGCAATTTGCAAAAATAATTTTAAGGATTTTTAGTGAAGTTGACTAATTTTCTTAGAAATTATTGCATTTTTCCAAAATCGGACCATTTCTTGGACCCAAAAAAGAAAATTTCTAGTGCTCACAGCCTGACTTACTTGATTTCATATTAGAAAGTTGAATAAGCATGTTAATCTAAACTCTCATGTTGGTTAAAATTGTTTTAGCAAAAAGCCAAAAACAAAAAATAGTCAAAGTAATGAACTAGGGGCACAGTTGAGTCAGGTTTTTTTGTCTTTTCCCCATTGTCAACACACTCGCCAAGAAGGGCACAATTGAAGCTAGCTGTAGGAGCCAAAAGCTCTCTCATCCTCCAAGCAGTGAAGTATCGAGTCAAGTGCGAAGCACAAACTAGAAATAGAGTTGTATGTTCAACCCCGTCATAGGGTTCATAATTTTTAGCTTATCCATCAACCACACTGGGGAGGGATAAAAAATAAGAGAGATTAAAGAATAGAGAAATGTGCGCTAAGAGAAAAAGTAAGGAAAGGGTTTTTAGAGAAAATAGACAGTGAGTGCCAAAGTGATGTAAGAATCATAAATAAGAAAGGGTGGGAAACAAAACTTGGAGAAGCAATGCGCTCCCCATGAACCAAGAGGTCTGTCGCCAGTTGCAAACATCCATGTGTTGTGTTTGTTGTTTTTGTTTGTATTGAGTCTTGTTTTGAGTCGTTTTGATTTCGGTAAGTAAGCATAGGTGCGTTTGGGTTGTTTTTTTTGTTTTACCTTTGTGGTTAAGAACTCATTCTTAGTTTCAATTTCAAAAATAAATCATTTTTGCGCTTAAAGTGCCATGCCATTCTCAGCATGATGTCCAAAACATAATTCTTTCTTTCAAAAGCTGCAGGGTCTAACCCCAATCAAAAGAGAGAGTAACAGAACAAGATCTATCTAAAGCTACATGGGTTCCAAACTGCAAAAGCAAAAGAGGAAAGGGAAAATCGGAGCATCTGAGTTTGTTTCAACTTCTAAAAATTTTGAGATTGCATTCCGGATGTGTCTTCTCATGTCTTGCCGTTTCTTTAGAGTATAAGTGTGCCTTGACCCCGAGCCCATGCCTGCTTTGGTGATCAAAAGTGCTCTCCTTGAACACCATTCCCCACCAGAGACATCTTGGTTGTATTTGTAACAAGTTCTTAGGAGACCAACTACGATGGTGGAAACTAGAGTTTAAGTGGCTGAGGCCTAGAACACAAAGGTGTGGAATTTCCGAGACTAATCTGGTTTGAATACCCAGGGGTGTATCCTCGATTTGAAATCTGTATGGCAGCCCCATAGGTTGAGGTAGCGTGTATGCACTTCAATTCTGAATACTGAATCAACCTAGTCTGTCACCCAGTTGGAGAATAAGGAAAGTTGTAAGTATGATCAGAGAGAAAAGAGCCATCCGTGGTTTTTGCATGAAGATTTTACCCCTTGTCAACATTTCAGGATGTTTGAACTATGAGTTGAAGGTGGAAGTTTAAAAAACGCAAAAGGGGAGATCCTCGTTAGAGTAGAGCGGTTCATCACCACTTGCCCCATGAGATGCTTTCTAAAGCGTTGCTTTGTTTGTTTATTGCATTTTGTAAACATCATCCACTACACTGCCCACTACATTGCTTATCACATATACTATGTTGTTTATCACATCCATTGCATTCATTTGCATCATGCGTTATCTTGTATCAATTATCCTTTTTCGCTGAAATGTATTTTAGGATTGTTGTCCCTCGAGCTTTTTCTGAGAACATGTAGGAGCATGCTCTTAAGCGGTTTTCTCAGAACCCGTGAGATGCGTTCCTGAGTGATTTTTATCTTAGGGCGTGCGAAAGCACGACCCTAAGCGGTTTTTCTCTTCCTCTTCTCATGATTTTAGCGTGATTAGAGTATCTCAGGGCATGCGAAAGCACGACCTTGAGCGGTTTTTCTCTTACTCTTCTAATGATTTCAGCGTAATTAGAGTATCTCAAGACGTACAGAAGCACGACCCCGAGTGATTTTTCTCTTCCTCTTCTCATGATTTCAGTGTGGTTAGAATATCTCAGTTTCTGCAGGAACGCGACCTTGAGCAATTTTTCTCTTTCTCTTCTTACGATTCAAGCGTGGTTAGAGTGTGTCTTTCCTCTTTTCACGTGAAACATTTTTGGAATTGACGTTTGTTTATTTCTTCCCGTGTGAAACACAGTTAGACCTATTTTGGATTTAAGATTGAAGCTTATTGCCTGTACTATTATCTTGTTATGTTTATTACTCATTGCATTGTCTTGTGTGATCACGGGTTTTCAAAATGATCGACTTCATGAGGCGTGCCAGTCCAGCTTTCAAGTGTAGCCTTGAGCATATCATTTGCATCTTGCCCCTGAACTATGCTGATTTGATTCCTTGCAAAGGGATACGTAGGCAACCCTCAGGCTCAACTAACTACATCTACATTTTGATTGCTTGCCCAAGTCCTACGGCCCTGTCAAAATGGGTTGTCTTCGGACTTTGACATTCACTCAGGTCATTTTATGACTACAAGCTTTGTCAAAGAGGGGCAACTATAGACATCCCATTTTTTACCGCCCCTAAGACTTGGGCACCTTAATCCGAACACTCAATGATGAAAGTTACAATATGCAAATTACTTGAATCTTCAAGAAAAGAATTCAATTTTGAGTTTCAAACCCAAGCTTTCCACCCCATTTGGACCAAAACCCATTTTTTAGCCAGACCAATTAAATGAGCAGGCCGACCAATTAATGGGTAGGCCGTACGAAATATTGGCCGGCCGGCCATGTTCAGCGACAGACATATATTTTATTGCCAGTTGTCTTCTCATGCACATGTCTTGCACCAGTTGGCTTATTCCAGATATTTTCGACGTGAGAAGGCTTTTTTCTATAAATACTTGCCCACACCTCATGGTTTGGGGTTAGAAAATTTTGCCAAGTGCCCAAAGCTTGCCAAACACCCTTCCTCTCTCTGTCTCTCTCTCTGTCTCTCTCTATCTCTCTCTTCAAATATAGATACACTATCCATGCACTTCCTAAACCAAAAATTCGAGGCTTCTTGCTGAGATTATTGAATCCAAATTTCAGCCATTGAGAGTGATCATCTTGTGGTTTGTGAACAAAAAAGTATCTCCTCTTCAAGAGGTATACCTTTGCCATCTTTTGCTTTGTTTAAACTATTTTTTTCTCGTCTTTTATACACTGTTTTGGACTGGTTTTGAGGGTTAAAACTTGTGATTTAAAGGCTACCAAAGGTGGAGGGGTTAACCACCCTTTCTTGAACCTTATTCCGTAACTCATATCCTTGTTTTTTCCCACTTGTTTCTTTGCTTTCAGATACTGATTTTCAGAGTTCTCAGAGGCTAAAATACGTAATTTTATGGTTCAAAAAGTGGAGGGGTTAGCCACCTTTCCTTAGGCTTGCTTACTAGCTTTGTTCTTTTTTATTTTTGTTTACTTTTTCTAAGCTTTTCAAAATGATTTTCAGCATTGTTTTGTGGTATTTAGGGGCTGTTTAGTGTGTTTATTTAATTTATACTTTGAACACTATGCTTGTGGTGTTGTAAGTCCTCATAGATTTGTTGGTTTAGGCCATAGACACCAATCTATTTGAGTTGATAGCTTTCTTCACATAATTTCCATGTAAATATTAATATTTGTCATGATCATATTTGCATAGTCACCTCTGCACTCTCCCACCATTCTTTGCTTTCTTTAGTTAAGAGTTGTCTTAAACACTAAGTTGTTGTTTAAAGTATGAGAAAGAGACTTTTCATGTTTAATGGTTTAATCTCTTCAGAGGTTCATTATGAACACATTACATCTCTCTCATGTTAAGCACAACTTCATGTTTGACACTCTTTTTTATCGCCTTTTCACACTTAGTGGATGTAATTATCATTTTGGACAAAAATGAACAAAAGATAAGAAATGGAGAGGTAATGTAAAAAAAGAGTTAATAAAATTGGAGTGAAAAAGGTAATAAAATTGAGTTGGGTTCAATCGGATGTTATATTGAACCTATTGTGTCTTGAATCACTACAAACTTTGTAGTGATGTTTAGTGCTTCAAGAGGCAATGTCTACCACTTCCCTTGAGATAACTCCATGATAAAGAGAAGGTATTGTAGGTCTTTCATTTCATTTTATTGAAATTTTGTCCTATCGGTCCATAGATCATCACGCAACAAATTTGCAACAATTGATGATTTGTGCACCGAATCTACTCCTCCCTTGATCATCTTCATGATAGGGAAGGGCAGAGAGGATAAACATCCTCTGGAAACACTCTATTTTTGCTCCGTTTTGGTTCTGTGGGAGCATGGCAGTCCCTAAAAACAGTGGTTGGCCAATCACCTTTCTGTCAGGCTGACTACTTCCCAAGGCCGGCCGGCCGGCCACATTTTGTTGAGCAGGCAGTGGTGTTTGTCTTGCAGAACAGAGTAGATGCTGAGGCAAAAATAGAATTATTTTCTGATTGCAAACAAAACAGAATTTGACAACAAACAGAGAGGTTTCTGGGAAGAAGTTCTCGGTTATGCGCAGGCGGCTCATCGCCCCTCGTTCTAGTCCTATAATTTAGTACTTAATTAATTAGTATGTGTAACTAATTAGTTGATTCATTCAAATTTGTAATAGCTAGTTAGTTTAATCAATTCATTTGGTGCTAGTAATAATTAGTTTAATTAGGCCATTCATTCGGACCCTCTTATATGAGGGCATACTTGTAATATTTTGTATGTCTTCCAACCCTCATTTCTTTCACACTTTTATTTACTTGTTTATGATGGTTGCATGTAGTATCATATTTTGGTTTCATATCATTACCATGTGTAAAATATCCATTTTTGCATGCATCGGCTTCGGCTCATCATTATAACAATGTTGTCATTTCCTACTTACTTGAATACGTGTGGAACCGCATGCTTTGAGTTGAGCCATATGTCATGTTAATAAATTGAACCTTGTAGTTGCATTTTGTGTGTGCTACATTAGTCACTTGCATATTAGAGCATGCATTTGCTAACTACTTTCTTCTATTTCAGTTTGCCTCGGTTGAGTACTAGGTGAGTGTTTTTTTTTTAGCATATTGCATGTATGTTTGTGTTGCCATACCAAGCATATTTACCATGCGGTTAAGTGCTTATTTAATATACCTCTTGAATGCCTGTGGATGAAGGCTATGTTGCCTAAATTGGAATGATTTGATTAATGTAAATATGAGCTTACTTGTTCTTTTCCAAGTAGCATATTCAAAGCTCTTTTCAAACAAGCACAAAATCAAAGCATTCTAAAATGGTGACTTAGTTTATACTTGTGTGCCTTATATAGTAATGTTTAGCATTAATAAATCTGAACAAGAGCATATAGTGTATATAAAAATCACATCATGATTAGTAGAGGCCAATCTTTGATCGGGTGAGTGGAGTGCTCAATTCATGACCTTCCCCTCTCATATCTAAGTTCTCGGGCTGAGACACTTTGGTTATGACAAGTGGCCTTTGGCATGAGTCATGAGTTTTCTAAAGTTCCCAAAATATTTAGGTGCGACTTTGAATTTTGGCAATACAGTCCATTTTTGGCATCTCTGATGATAAATAGATTTTCTAAGATTTGCTAGACTTGGACTCTTATTTGTTTAGATCTATTTCACATTGCACTTGTGAAACCAGATTCAGAACCACGAGAATCCGAACTATAGGACTATCATATTCGAGGAGACTAAACACCTCCGAGGAGCACGAAAAGCCAGCTACAGGTATACTAACCGCTCGGACGGTTACGCTGGAGACAACTAGTCACATAGGCTCAACTATTAAGGCACTCCTAGCACATCAACCTTATTTCTATATGTAACCATTTAAGTAAATACTTTCATTTAGCCTCTTACATTTATATTCTATTTCCTTAAGTTTATAATGTAAATAAGGAAATACCCTTCATTTGGATTCAAAGAAAAATATAAAAAAAAATCAAAATCCAATTAAATCAAAAAGCGATTCTCTCAGTTTTAGTACAAAAATAATTTTTCGATTGAAATTTTGAAACTTGACATTGAAGCAAAGTGATTAGTACCTCATAGAAAAATCCCATAAAATCAATTTCGACTATTTAATTAATAAGGAACAATTACGGCCGAAAATTATTTCGAAAATCGTAAGTTTTGAAAAATCCAATTCTTACACTTAGAAAATTTCCCGGCTAAGCCCAAATTTCCTTTTTTGACAGAAAACTTTTTTAATTCAACCATCTTTATACAAAAAATAAATAAAAAATAAGTGTCGGATCTCTACCCGAGCGATTACAATGGTCCAAACCACTCAAAACAGTTAAAATCACTTAGGACGACCAGATGTCCCAACCAAAAATAGCAGGGTCGGATTTTCTGGCCCAGGACACTACAATTTGAGTTGTACATTTATTCAAAAACTTTTCAAAAATTCATAAATTCAAAGCATACCAAAATAAGTAACATGATCTATACTTGTTTGCTTCACATAATAATGTGAGCATTATTAATAGCCGGAATATGAGCACATATTGTTTAGGAAATTCATATAATGATTTAGTAGATGCTGATCTTTTGATCGGGTGAGCGGGGGTGCTCAATTCATGACATTCTCCTCTCATACCTAAGGTTCTGAACTGAGACATCTTTGATTATGACGAACTGTGACCTTTGGCATAAGTCATGGGTTTCCTAATTTCCTCAAAAGTTTAGGCGGCAACTCTGAGATTTGGTGATATAGTTCATTTCGGACATATTTTGCAATAGATTAATTTTCTATAAAAATTACCGAATTTGAACTCTCATTTTCTATTTCACATTGGACTAATAATATCATATTAGAAATCAAGAGTCTCAACTGTTGAGAACTCCTACAGCATTGTATATATATTTCCTCTATTTAAATGAATATACACACAGAGAAGTTTATTGCTTCACAACTCTCTGCTACTTCCAACAGAGAGTTCAATGAACAAAACCCAAAACAATAAGAGAAATGCTTTAGACCACTAATTAGTGGTGGCTCTAATGATATGGTAGTGGGTCCCACCCACTGTCACAGTGTGTTTATGCTTTTTTTTTTTTTTTTCTTCAATTGCCAACTCACTAGTGGTGGGATTAGTGATGGCAAATTAGTGGTCTATAGCATTGCTCAAACAATAATGCAAGCATGGCTTGGAGCAACGTATTGCGGCAGACTCTACGTGGGTTTGTCTCCTCAAAATATTTTATTTTGTATTATTCAACTCATGAGTTGGTACAATAAAATTTATAACATCCTAAAATTTTATAGCATAAATCATAAAATAATATAATTTTATCTCATCACAAAATATAATATTTTTATATATCACAAAATTTAATATTTTACTTATTACAAAATATATAATTTTTTTCATCTTGTAATACACATCATAATTTCACAGTCAATCATTCATTATGATACAGTATAATAAATAATAACAATTCAAAGGCGACTCTTACCATTCACACAAATAAAAAAGACCTAGCTATTAAACATGAGTTATATACGAACCCAATTAAATTGATTCTAAGTCACGGGTCTTTGAATTAAATTCTCACTCATAAGTCAAACATGACCTAATTATATATCAAAATAAAGCCAATAAATTTTATGTGAAGTCATGGTCTAAACATCCAAAACTCAATATCAAAATTTTGCATTAATATTAACTGGACACCAATTAGTCCGCAAATTTTTATAAAATACTTATCATTTAATTTTGAAAATTTTATCTAAAATGTTACACTCATATGGAAACAACATACAAAAATTTCATACTTTTCTGAGATAGGGAACTATTTAAAAAAAAATGCAAAATTGGACCATTTTCACACATAATTGTACACGACAGTCCAATTTGAATATTGCTCAATTAATTTATACACGAACTTTTTTATAAAAAACAAATTATGGGTCATTACACTAAAAAATTAGACCTATTTTCTAAATTAATAATGTGACATTTTATTAAAATATTTAAATGAAATTTTATTTATTTATTTTTAATTATCAATTAATCATTTTATTAACACTTTACTAAATTTAGAAAGTTAATCTAAACAATAGACTTATATACCATTGTTCACAAAGAATTATGACAAACTCAAATCTTATACAATTTGGTGGGGGCGATTTGATCGCAGCTATAATTGTGATAGAAAGCATTTGGAAGTTTCAACACATACAATCTTTGTTAGCTGTCGAAACAGCAGCAAATAATGACAAATGTCTCTTTGGCACATATAGCTAGAGCAATCAGAAAAACATATATTATTGATTAATCTTTGCTCACTCCATTTTTTAATTATTATAAAAAAAACAATATTATTGATTAATAAACAATATTATTTACAACTTTTGATGACGTTCCACGTCCGTTGCTATGTTAATTAATTGTTTTTCAATATTCAAACGTGATTAATTAAATTATGCACATGTTTCTCACAACCTTTTAATATTTAAAAATAAAAATAATAAATTACTCATAAGTTACTATCTATTCTGTTGTTGACATCAATAATCGTTACCATTTCAAACGTGTGAGTAAATCACAAATATTTTGAGTGAAGACGATAGGTGCAATACTGTAACATTTCGAAATAAACACAATAGGCTCATTTTATAACAATTAATAAACAATAATATAAATGAAATAATAAATTTTCATTAATCAAAGTTTGACATATAAAAGGTGATACATGTTTATACATTCATAAACAGTATATCCTGAGTTTACAACATGTGCTACAAGATAGTGAAAAAAAATGAAAGTTAAATAGATAACCATATATCCTAATTGGTTACATCTTCCCAAGTCAATACTTGTGTACCTCAAAAGTGAGTCTTAAGCTTAATACAGATAAAACCCTAGGCTTGCACAAAATTAGATACAAAATAACAATAATGAGCCTTTAGCTCCACAGTCATCCCAAACTAAGTTCTTAGTAGAGGTATATCATCAGCACCTGAAAATATTTTTGCCACATAGGGTGAGCCAAAGCCCCAGTAGAAATAATCCAGCACAGTATATGAATTTTAATGAAATTATAAGGTAAATGCGTATGTAATATTCGTGTCAAAACATTTTACATTTCTTTTCCAAAACCATGTAAGGCCAAATAAATATCATGCTTCATAAGTCATTTCCTTAACAATAGAAAATGGGGCAGTGAATCAAACTCTAGGACTTTCAAAACAGTACAACCTTTTCCAAAAATTTCATTCAAAGGAAACCGTAAACCAGGACCCATGTAAACGTAGGGTATACAAGCACTACTATTCCCATTTCATGAAAATTATATCTGTGGGATCGGCGCCCATATGTACGCGCAGATTTCGGGACTTTCACCCTGGATACACATGCCAACTTATTTGATGTAACAACTGTTAGGACTCTTTGTTGTCAAATTCCATGGATCAAACCCAAGGTTGTAATTTTTTAAATTCACATGTTGGGTCAAACTAGGATTACTTTGGATTTCTCTAAGAAGTTGATTTTCTTCCAAAACTAGGATTATTTTGGAGTCCTTTAAAAAGTTGGTTTTCTTCCAAAAACAGGATTACTTTGGATTTCTATAAGTAGTTGGTTTTCTCCCAAAACTAGACTACTCATTAATTCCTCCAGATCTTCTTTTTGGTTCTTAAGGTTTATATCTGGGCATATTTTGTTAGTTTTATTTGATGTTTTATTGAGTATTCAACTCATGGTTTAAAAGGGAGTACATCAAATGTTTTGTTTTTTATACAAAAGAGAAAGTTGTTCTTCGGTGGATTCAGAAGAATTCGAGCCTGAAGCTTCGGTGGATTCTGGAGTGGCTCATCGTAAAGACAATTCCGTGGTGAATATGGGGTTGGAAGAGGCACATAGAGGTTGGTTCAATTAGGCGTTGTGGATTCGCTAGATAATTGAGAGTACACCTGTGTAATTCCTTTATATCTTCTTAGTGGATTGTCTTGTGGTTGTTGCCCGTGGTTTTTTTATCACAGTTGGAGGTGTCCAATTGTGGTTTTTCCACGTAAAATCGTTGTGTCTCTTTCTCTTGATTGTTTGATTGGAATTATTATATTCTACTTAAAATTGTTACATAATCACAAATCAACATCTAGGGGGTTTCTAGATTTTTCAATTGGTATCAGAGCAGGTCGTTCTATTTTTTTTAAAAAAATTCTTTTAGAACGAGATCTTGTTTGATTTGTGATAATGGATACAATTCGTGATGATGAATCCTCGGAGAGTGATCATGAAGAGCTTGAGCAAGCTTATGAAAAATTATATAAGGAGTCTCTTAATTTATTCAAATTGAATGACAAACTCATAAAGAAACTCAAAGCATGTGAAAGTGAGAATATCAAACTTAAAGAGGAGATTTCCGAGGCTAGGATCAATGCCATCAAGATAGCTGATGATCAACAAGTTCTTTGTGCAAAACTGTTGACTTGTGAGACAGAGAGGAATGAGTTACAGAAAACCCATGCCATGTTTGAAGAAAAGATTGAATCTCTTGAGATGTCTCAAGTTGCTTTGGAAGAACTAATGATCAAGAAAGAGGAAGACCTCAAGTGTGCTATGGCTACCATTGGTCTTTGGAACAAAGGATCAAAGACTTTGGAGGATATCATTGGGTCTCAACAAATCTGTTCAGACAAGAGTGGCATTGGCTTTGGAGATAAGAGAGAGCAAAAACAGAGTGTTTCTACGTCTCATGATACAAGAACTCAAGGAAAGGGAGGACAAAAGATTCAACAAGAGGAAAGACTTCTCAAACTCCCTAGAGTTGGTAAGGTAAAAGAAAAGAAGGTACAACCTGTTTTTATTTGTCATCATTGTGGTATGCATGGTCATATTCGCCCTTTTTGTTATAAGTTGCATGGGAGAGTGTTTCAAAAAGGTAGAAATTCGAATACTTTTTGGGTTAGGAAACAACCTTACATGTCTAGGCAGAATACCAAGATTCATGAGGATGTTCACAATACTACGACATTTACCAAAACTGCTAGACCTAATTTTGTTAAGACCAAAAAAATTTGGGTGAGAAAACTTGACTTATGTTAATGTGTTTACTCTTTTTAGTTTTTTGGGTCCCTGTGTGTTTGTTTCAATGAAAAAAAGAAAAAGAAAAGAGATTTTGTTGTATGGTTTTGCAAGCTTGAAATTTTTGAGTAGTCCTTGGTGCATATTGGAATTGATAAGAATATCCATTACATGTTAATATGTGTGTGCTTTCTGTGGTCATTACTCATTTTGGAGTGTGTGTTTTTTGATTAGTATGTCTCATTCTGAACACACTCTTG
Organism: Camellia japonica; assembly: GCA_030407325.1. NCBI lineage: Eukaryota > Viridiplantae > Streptophyta > Magnoliopsida > Ericales > Theaceae > Camellia > Camellia japonica. Next base: position 168,457,065 of record JAPPVO010000059.1, on the reverse strand, counting down.
GATTAGCAAATATCGGAGTCTTCCGCCTTAGTATTTTTTTTTTTATGGACTTTTGGCATTGTATCTTTTGCTTTTCTAGAGGAATTGACCTATACTAGCACATCATGGGTGATGTTGAATCTCTTAACCATCTTCCATCTTTTTGCATCTCCATGGCTTTCCCCTCTGTTCTTTGTAGTCCAGCCATGAGGAAAAGGCTACCTCAGAGTCACCAACCAGGCCATCTTTATTATATCCATGCTTCTCTGGTTCGGTTTCCATACTCTTGAGCGTGTCAGCCGCCAATGAATGTGCAAAAGAAAGAAAGAGAAAAAAAATGTGCAAAAGAAAGAAAGAAAAAAAAATGTGCAAAACAAAAAAGGAAAAGAAAAGAAAAAGATGTGAAAAAAAAAAGGAAAAATAAAGGATTCATTGATTGAGGGGGAGCCTCCGCCTTTACTCACCAAATACCCCTTGATTCCTAGTGGTTTGACTTTTCTTAGTTATGCTTAGATTTTCCTGTCAGAGGTCCAGCTTTCATATCACTACTAGGATTTGAATCTTGTGTTTGTCGAACTCCAAGAGTCACACACACACTTTTTTCATGGGATCTATGCTTTTCACATAATGCATCACTTTCTTTCATGAGGAATCTTCTACAGACTATGCACATTGTGTTTTCAAGTAATTGTACTTCTTGGATAGTCTTGTGTGTTTTAAGGTACAAATCTGGAATTCCTTGCTTGCTCCACCATATTATTTTTGTCAGTTTTCTTTCTGTTCATTTTTTTTCAGTATTTGTGGTTGCTTTTAGTGAGGGGGAGTTTGGTTAATTGTTATCATGTCATTGCTTGTGTGGGTTTTGATCTTGATTTTGTTATTTGAGATTCCTTTGTCAATTTGTGACAAACAGGGGGAGAAATTTGTTTTTCATGTATTCATGTCATGTGTCGGGTGCATATGTCTTAGTTTTCAGGTTTTCATGCTACATGTTCTTAAAATCTCCAAGTTGCATCTATTCATGTTTTTCATCTCATGTTTCAAGATAATCGTGTCATATGTCTATTGTTTTTTTTTATACTCTTGTGGGACTAATAGTTGTTTTGGAGATTGTGGCACTAATAGTTGTTTTGCAGATCATGACCTTGAGAAATAAGTTTGTAAAGAGATTTGGTTATAAGTGCTGGTTCCTAGTTGGTGGTGTTGTTCTTGTTTTGATTGGAAAATTGTTTTAGTGTTTTTGTTAGGAAAACTGTTGTAGCATGGTTTTGTCCAGAATTTGACAAAGGGGGAGATTGTTAGGACTCTTTGTTGTCAAATTCCATGGATCAAACCCAAGGTTGTAATTTTTTAAATTCACATGTTGGGTCAAACTAGGATTACTTTGGATTTCTCTAAGAAGTTGATTTTCTTCCAAAACTAGGATTATTTTGGAGTCCTTTAAGAAGTTGGTTTTCTTTCAAAACAGGATTACTTTGGATTTTCTATAAGTAGTTGGTTTTCTCCCAAAACTAGACTACTCATTAATTCCTCTAGATCTTCTTTTTGGTTCTTAAGGTTTATATCTGGGGATATTTTGTTAGTTTTCTTTGATGTTTTATTGAGTATTCAACTCATGGTTTAAAAGGGAGTACATCAAATGTTTTGTTTTTTTATACAAAAGAGAAAGTTGTTCTTCGATGGATTCTGAAGAATTCGAGCCTGAAACTTCGGTGGATTCTGGAGTGGCTCATCGTAAAGACAATTCCGTGGTGAAGGTGGGGTTGGAAGAGGCACATAGAGGTTGGTTCAATTAGGCGTTGTGGATTCGCTAGATAATTGAGAGTATACCTGTGTAATTCCTTTATATCTTTTTAGTGGATTGTCTTGTGGCTGTTGCCCGTGGTTTTTTGATCACAGTTGGAGGTGTCCAATTGTGGTTTTTCCACGTAAAATCGTTGTGTCTCTTTCTCTTGATTGTTTGATTGGAATTATTATATTCTGCTTAAAATTGTTACATAATCACAAATCAACATCTAGGGGGTTTCTAGATTTTTCAACAACAATTGCTTCCCAGATTCACTCATATTCTCCGAACAATATACATGTGCAATGTACACATGTGAAATAATTATCGATGTAAATGAATGAGAAAATAGTTTCAATTCTCCTAATTTCAGATGCAATTTCTACAACAATCATAGCTATCCTCTACCGATAGCCCAGAACAGATATTTCTAAACAGATAATTTATATTCCTTAAAGATAAACTTTCCAAATTTCAATAGGTGAGTGATAATTCATATCTGACTCTATCATCCATATCAATATCCATCCAATTTCACATTTCTAACCTCAATTCTATTTATTTATATAAAATAAACATTTGAGACATTTAGGGCAAAACCCCTTTTCCTCCCAAAACATATTCAAGTTTCTAAATTAATAATTTTACCACAATTCAACAACTTTTCCACTCTCACAACCATTTTCAATACATCCATTCAAAACCCCCTCTTTTGATTTTAAACAAAAACCCTAAATTTGTCCAAAATCCCCCAAAATCATAAGACTATTTCATGAAAACAAATAGCTAAGTTAAAAATAATAAAAGAGTGTAGAAAATCCCTACGTCGAAGCTAGAAGACCAAGGAGAGAGTGGATGAACCTCAAAGGAGCCGAAATCCACTTTTGTTCAAATGAAAAGAGAGCCCATAGAGTGTTCTACCTATTTAACAGAGGGAGTAGGGTGAATAAATCACTAGATCTTGGTGTTTTTCTAGAGAGAAGATAAGTTTTAGAGAGAGAGTGTCTAGATCTAGGATTTTTGAAATGTTTAGAGAGACTGAGAAATGAAAAAGTGATGTAAAAAGTAAATTTTATGGACTCATAGATATGCAGACCGCTCGAGCGCAAGAAGTGACGCTTGAGTATACAGACACAAAAGACGTGACCACTCGAGTGCACGAAGTTGTCGCTTGAGCGTCAAATACAAATTCCTAGTAGTTTTACAGGCAAAAGACCAACGCTCGAGCGTAATAACGACAGCTCAAGCCAAGACCGCTCGAGTGTGAAAAGCTTCACTCGAGCGTAAAATACCACTTCCTAGTAGTTTTGCAGACCTGCAAAAGTATTGAGAGTTTACAAAGACTGCTCGAGCGCAAGAAGTAACGCTCGAGTGTAGGAACAAAATTATGGGCATCAACAACTTGAAAAATAAGCTACCAACCTATTCCTAACGCAACCAATACAACCTTATAGCCAAACTCAAAGAGGTATAATGGAAACAAGACATGAATAACTATAAAAGACGTCCAAAGTATACAATGGGTTGAGTCTAAGCCAAAAACGCTATTAATACTTCAAGTAGTAATGTTAAACCATGTAATAAAGGGTTGACATTGTGATTATAGTGAGATTGGTTGATAAAATTATTAGTATACTGGTATGATGTTAGAGATATAAAGATCGTTGGGTTTATAGGGCAACCCACCTGAACTACTAGAAATAAATCACACAATAATGAAACACAAGATTTATGTGGTTCGGTCTCAATGCCTACCTCCATGGACAACACAAGAGAATTTTCACTAACAAAAAATAGAGATTACACTAGAGAATGAGACCTCTCTCACTCAACTCACACACTCTCTATTATCTTACACTCTCTGCTCGCTTCTCACCTTTACAAAGATACACACTCACTTGTGTATTTCTGGTACTCTATTCTCCTTGTGTTTTATATGCCTCTTGCAAACTAACACAATATATAGAGGAAGTGGGAGACGATGGTCCATATAGAGATGGCAAATGGACAGGTCTGGGCAGGTCAAAACGATTTATACATTTAAAGCAACCCAAACCAAATCCGCCCATTTAATAAATGGGCTTAAGCAGGTTAGGTTGAATTGAATACGAGTTGGATAAATGAACTCAATCAACCCATTTACTTCATCTATTTTTTTTTCTTTTTTTAAAAATATTTTTCAAGTATATATTTTTTTATTTTTCTTAATTTATTTTTTACTTTTTATCATTTAAAAAATTATTTTTCATTTTTTTAAATGTTATTTTATTGTATTTTTTTTATTTATAACAACCATGACAGTGATAGAGCAGAGGTGGTGATAGTGGAGTGGCGGCAGTGAAAGAGGTGGTGGTGGTAGTGGTAGTGGTTGTAATGGAAGATGAGGTGGTGGAGTGGCAATGGTGAAGGAGGTTGTAACACCCCCAAAAGACATAATATAAAAACACCCATCAAAACACAATTATCTTCAGAAGATCCTCTTCCTCGTTGAACTATGACTTTTCCTTTACAGTTCTATATTTAACATAATAATTACACTTACAGATATAACATAGTTCAATAAGCTAGAGGACAAAATACATAGCCTCTAAGGCTTACAACAATTCAAGGCAATGCATTGTTACAACAAAACTGGACTCATGGTCCTAACAAATAAGCCTGAAACTTCCATATTTACACATCCCTGAGCATCGACGCTCCAATCTAGAACAAAAGAGTATGCTTCAACTTACTGAGATGGTGGTATATCACTAATTCCTGAAATGTTAGATAGAGATGAGCAATATGCCCAGTAAAGACACATTTAACAAAATATGTAATCATTTAAACATCCGAGTGGCATCATCATAACTCAATTAAAATTTTAAAGTTTATGTTCACAAGTTACATGGTTAATAAAAACAATTGCAATTTTTATTCCATAGCAATTGAAAACCTTTCTCAATACATTAGGTAACTATGCCATGAATCCCTCGTAAGAGCCCCGTACTACATATATATATATATATATATATAGGTTTAAAACCAAAACTATTCTCCGTATGTGGTGGGCACCTAAAATCATCCGTTTTTTCACTTTTGTCAACTATTATATGGCAAGAATAGTGGACACCCAAAAATATTTTTTCACATATGTCTGGCGATAAGCTCAAGACAGGGCACTTGGCACCTTAACTCTCCACGCGAGTACCAACACGACACATTGTTCCCAAAAACTGACTCTCTACCCGGACTCGTACTTTATTTACCTTTCCTTTTTTACCACATTCCAGGTAATCAAGTGTTCCATAAAACATGAGATGAATAGTGAAAATAGCATACATGGGCTATCAATTTTCAAGTCCACAATCTCAACTCAAAACACATTAATAATATATTCCAAACTCTAATTATCTACATAATCCTAGATTTGAAATTCAATTCCATCCAAGCATCATATTTCCCCAAATCAAAATTAGGATTTTAACAAATTTGGGGCTTTTACCCTCTCTTCATATATGTGATAGTTCTCAACACCAATAATTGTAATTCATAAGGATTTATTTGAAATTTTAATAAATGTTGGTTAAAATTCCCTTTTATGTTAAACATAAAACTTGATTTTGGCTCAATCAACAAATAAAGTATTATAGTCACAACAATACTACATAATCATCCTCAAAATAAAGAGATACTAAGTTAAAAGTAACTCTACCTCAAGGAAGAGCAAGAAGACTAGACTATTTTGAAAAATTCTTCGTAGAATCCACTTCCAATATGTAGAAAGGAAGATCCATAGGTAGTCTCCACCTCTAGCAAGTGATTTTGGTTTGAAACTTAGTGAAATGAAAGATATGTCGAGAGAGAAATGTAGGGTTTTCAAACTTAGAGAGAGAGAGAGAGGAAGGAAGAGTGAAAAGAAAAGTAAAAGAAACGATCAAAAAAGTGTCTTTTTAAAATGTTGAATTCGCGTAGATTGCTCGAGCGGTCTTTTCATCACTCAAGCGGTGAATGATACCTCTCAATGTCTTTGTCTGCAAAACGAGATACTGGGAGCATGTGGTCTTCGCTCGAGCGACCACTTGTTCGCTTGAGCGGTCCCTAAGCCTGCAAAACAAATTACTAGGAGCACCTGATCTCCGCTCGAGTTGTCTTTTCACCGCTCGAGCGGTCACCTGAAACAAATTGTCATAGAGGTGGTAGTGGTGATAGTGTGTCCTAGTAGTGTGGTGGAATGGTAGTGATGGAGAAGATGGTGAAGGAGGTAGTGGTGGTGGTGGTGAAGAGGAGGTAGAGCCAAACGAAAAATGTCAAAAATAATTTTTAAAAAAATTACACACACTTGTATATAGTCACATATTAAAAAAAATTAAAAAATAAATAAATAAATAACCCAAACACATACATAGCAAAATACATATATATATATATATATATTGTTTCCATATGTGTAGATATATAGACACATGCAAATAGCTAGAAACAGTTGAAAAAAGAGTCAAGAATCCAAGTTAGAGATAGAAAGAGATTTAAAAGGTGCGACATATGTAATTGTTTGGTTTCAATTTTATAATTAGCTTTTCAACTGTTTTTAAAAAAAAGTAAAATTATCATAAAAATGAACACTGAAAAAATATTATTTCCAATAAATTCATATTTAGTTTTTTTTAAATAAATAAATAAAATAAACAAACAAATTTTAAAAACTACACCAAACTGTTGGAGTTTATTATAAATATTAAATATACTGAAATATTATCAATTTCATAACATTTTAATTTTGTGGAGTGCTTTTGTTATTACGACAATATCATTATATATAAATAATATGTAATTAGATGACGAAAAGTAGCAGCGGATGAATTGCAACGGAGCTTTTTCAAAGAGGCTGGCAGAGTTTGAACCTGGGGCGTTGCGGGTTTGTGCAAAATTTTTGCATTTACCTATTCACAACCCGCCATTAAGCCATTTATGACCCGTCTACGAAGCAGGTTAATGTTTAGTCCAATAACATCCCGCGTTGCACCCATAAAATTCCAGAGAGGGTTCAGGTTACAATTGCCAATTCTAGTTCATACCTTTCCCACATGGAGGTATGACTTGCCACCTCCCTACGCGTGGCTTGTTTCCCTAACTTCTCTCCTACTAATTAATGGCTACTCATCGTATATGCCGACCAATGTCAACAATGGTTGTAACACCACAAAATAATAATGACAACCCATCTCATGAAAATCAAAAGAAAATGTACCATGTGAAATAATAACATTTCATTTATATTCGTTTATCGTGTAAAAGATGACATATGCGAGTATACGTTTATAAATCCTAAGTTTTGAATTTATAGCATATGCCACATATGAGTGAATTGAAATAAAAGGCTATATAGATAAGTTAATGTCCTAATGACTACATCTTTCCAAGACAATATTTGAATACAACAAAAGTGAGTTCAACTCAATACAGTTGAAACCTAAGACTTATACAAAAATAATTACAAAAAGAAACTAAATGAGCCTTCAACTTCACGGTCCTCCTAAGTTAAGTCCTTGGTAGAGGCATAACATCAGCACTTGAAAGTTTTTTCCATATAGGGTGAACTAAAACCCAGTAGAGATATTTTAACACAATATATAAATCTTAACGAAATCATAAGGTGAATGCATATGCATTTGTCAAACGTTTTACATTTCCATCTCCAAAACAATGCAATGTTAGGATTATATAATAATTTATGAAAAATGTCCTTTTTATATCAGAAAATAGGGCAGTGGATACAAAACACAGGGAATCTCTAGGTACGTTCTGCCAGTAGGCTATACAAGCAGTACTAGAGCTATTTTACTGGTACTAATCGGAAGGATCGATACCTAACCACGCGGGTTTTTGGACTTTCATCAATGACACACATGCCAACAATATAAACCACAACCACACCTCCTAACTAGATTCACCAAGGTATGCACTGCTTTTTCTCAAAACAATCCATTTTCAATGATTAAGTATGAGAGAATGGTCAATGCAAGATGCATAAGTAATTAGTTTCAATTCACCTAATTCTTATGTAATTTTTACAACAATGAAAACTAATCATCCACCGATAACCCAAAACAGATATTTCTATTCAACAGATAATTTTCAAAAAAAGATATAATCTCATCATTTTCAAAATGGAAGCGATATTACTTATCCAACTCCACCTCATTATCAACATATATATGTCCTTTCATCATTTCAAAACCTAACATCTTTTCCTTTTTCTTTCGTAAACCAAATATCAATATTTTTTGAAAAAAACCTCATTTCTTTTCAAAATCACATTTAAAGAAAGAAATTCTGACATTTCAACATAACTCAACCATAAACACATCTCCACAAACTTTCTCAATCACCCATTTGAAAATCCCTCTTTTACATTTCAAAATCAAAATCTAGGTGTAACCCAAAACCCCCACATCACTAAACACTTTCTAGGAACAAATAACTAAGCTAAAAATCATACGAGAGACTGAAGAAGTCCCTACCTCAAGAGTAGAAGGGGAAGAGAGCCAGAGTGAAACTTTGGTGGAGCTGAAAATGATAATCTCTCCGATTAGATTGAAGCTCTTGACATGCTCTAACCTTTTCAACAAAGAGCAATGATGGAGAAATAAACAGATGATGGAGTATTTGAGGTTTTAAGTAAGAACTAGAGAGAGAAAGTGGAGAGATTAGGGTTTAGAGGGTTTAGAGCAAGAGAAAAAATGAAAAAGTGATTCAAAAACCCCTTTTCCAAAACTAATATATGCGTAGACCACTCGAACATAGAATGACCCCTTTCTAGAAGTTTGGCAGCCAGCAGGTACCGCTCGATTGCAAAAAGGACTACTCGAGCAAATATCACCCCATTCTCAGAAGTTTTGCAGGCTTGCAAAAATACTGGGAGATCTCAAAGACTGCTCGAGCGAACAAGAAGAAAACTGGATGACAACTCTTTAAATAACTAACTCCCAACTTGTTTCAAACACTACCATAACACCCAAATAACCAAACTCAACCACCAACAAAACGATAAAGGACATAAACAACGGTTAAAGATATGGACTTTCGGATTTAAGAACAAGAAAAGGGCCGTGTCTAAACTGTAATTGTTATAATCTTCCCCCCTTAAGAAATTTTGTCCCTGTAATTTAAATCAAACCAATAATTACCAGATTTCAACGAAATACACTAGCAACAATGATAGAATAGAGTCCTCCAACACCCAATATTACAAATTGAGTCCCCTAAAACATTTACAATGTTCATAGTTTACAACATGAATAAAATTTACAATTCAAGTCTTACATATAAACAAACAGGTCCGGATACTTCTCACAAACTTTCGCCTCACGCTCCCAAGTTGCCTCATCAATCCCATGGTGTCGCAACAACACATTAACCAATGGGATAGTCTTGCCCCTTAAGACTTGATACCTAGAATCTAACACCCAAACATGTCTCTCTTCATATAAGGCATCCTTATCTACTTCTAACTCGGTTAAATCCAGCACGTGTGAAGGATCAGGTTCATATTTCCGGAGCATACAAATATGAAACATGTCATGAACCTTGGAAAGTTAGGGTGGCAAGGTGAAATGATAAGTTACCTCCCTAATGCGCTCTAAAATCTCAAAAGTCGCTCTTCCCAAATCTCATTGAACCCCGCCTCAGTTATATTTTCAGAAACACATGATCCCCCACCTCAAAAAGCAAGGGTCTCTGGGCCAAAACTAACCTCTTACGAATAAACGCAACCTTCTCCGTCGTTTCACAGACTAAGTCTGGACCTAACATAGGTGCATCACCCACCTCGGGCCAACACATAGGAAATCTACATGGTTGGCCATACAAGGCCTCAAAAGAAGCCATACCAATGCTCTCCTGAAAACTATTATTGTAGGCAAAGTCCACTAAGGGTAGATGCCTCTCCTACGATTGCTTAAAATTGAGAATGCAAGCCCGAAGCATGTCCTCTAACATCTGAATGGTACACTTAGACTGTCCGTTAGTCTGAGGATGATAGGCGGTACTAAAGGTTAACTTGGTGCCCAAGGCATTTTTTAGGCTCTGCCATAACTGAGCCGTTAAACGTGGATCTCTATTTGAAACAATAGTCACAGGGACCCCGTGAAGTCGTACTATATATGTAACATACAAGTTGGTAAGGTAATTTACTGAGTCACTCGTGCGCATGGGTACAAATGTGTAGATTTGGTCAACCAATCGACTACTATCCATACCACGTCATTACCTTGTTGAGTCCTTGGAAGACCTATAACAAAATCTATTGTGACATGCTCTCACTTTCACTCAGCTATAGGTAAGGGTTACAACAAACCTGGTGATCTCTGATGCTCGGCCTTAACTTGTTGATAAGTAAGGCATCTCGAAACAAACAAGGCTCTATCTCTCTTCATACCCCTTCACCAAAACTGGTGACTAAGGTCGTGATACATCTTTGTGGCTCCTGGGTATGCCACAAGGTGTGAACGGTGGAACTCTCGGAGTACCTTCTCTTTACAAGATTTTGGCATATAAAGTCAATCTAGATATCTCACACTCGAGTCAGAATACACATTCAGGCCCTTCTCTACCTTTTCACTAGTTATCTTTCCTTGGATAAATTCCACTTCGCTATCAACCCGTTGTGCTTCTATAACTCGGCTCACTAGAGTAGATTGTGCGACTACAGTGAACAAAATAGTCGAATCAACAGACTCGCCAAGATCCAAGTCAAACTCACCCACTACGCCTAACATCTATGATTCCCTGATGGCGATACTATACACTGCTTACGGATTTCCTACTCAAAGCATTGACCACTACGTTGGCTGTTCCCAGACGATAGTGCAACTCAAAATCATAATCTTTTATGAACTCCATCCTCCTCCTCTGGCTCAAATTTAAGTCCTTTTGTGAAAACAAATACTTCAAACTCTTGTGATCAAAAAACACCTCAAATCTTTCCCCGTAAAGGTAATGCCTCTAGATTTTTAAGGCAAAAATCACCGTCGCTAACTCTAGGTTGTGAGTAGGATAGTTTTTCTCATGTGTTTTCAACTGTCGTGAGCTATATGCTACTATTTTGCCCTCTTGCATCAATATGCAACCCAAACCTTCTTGGGACGCATCACAATAAATCGAATAATTGAAACCCTTCTCTGGAATAATCAAGACTAGAGCAGTGGTGAGTCTAACCGTAAGCTCTTGAAATGACTTTCCGCAAGTCTCACGCTGCACAAATTTAACCTTTTTTCTAGACAATTTAGTCATTGGTGAGGTCAATCTAGAGAACTCTTTCACAAAATGTTGATAATACCCAACTGTAGACACTCCATTTTTGACCGCCCTTATGACTTGGATGACACCACTTGCACACCCAATGATGAATGTGTGTATGCTTGTCAAGTGCTCGAAGTTCTCAGCAGAATGCCATAATTTTGAGCCTTCAAACCCTATACACCTCTTGCCACAACCATATTTTTTCAAGCCTGAATAACCTTGGGACCTGCCGGCCACCACTGCTGGCTGCCAGCCACTGATCCTGGCTGTTGGCCACATGTGTGTTTTGGCAGATATTTTTGCCAACTGCGCTAGCTGTTGTCACAGATGTATGCACTTGTTTACACATGTATGTATTGATATTTCTGAGGGAGTTTGATGTTTGTCTATATATAGATGACCTCCCATCTTGTTGTAAAGGTTGGAAAATTTTGGAGCAAAATATTTTCTCTCTTTTTCTTGCAAATTTCTTGAGCCTTTGCCTATACACTCTAAACCAAACCTTGCCATCTTTGAGTTGAGGTACTTTTGAGCCTACTTTGAGCTCTTGAGGGTGTGTATGTGTTGAATTGTTGCTTAGAAGTGTTCTCCTCTTGAAGAGATATAAGGCTTGGCTTGTTTCCTTGGCTTATTTGCTATTTTTCCTACTATTTTTCTACTATTTTTGGACTTTATAAACTCTGTAATTTTGGGCTGAAACTTGTGGTTTAAGGCCTTAAAGGGTGGAGGGGTGGTTCACCTTTCTTTCCACCTTGATTCTCTAGCCTTTACCTTTGTGTTTCCCACCTTTACACTATCTTTTTTTGAGCTTTTAAATACTGAATTTAAGAGGTTTTTTAGTGGCTAAAAATATGTTTTGAAGTCCAAAATTGGAGGGGTTAGCCTCCCCTCCTTGTGTCTTGCTTACTAGTTTAACATGCTCCATGTTTTAGCTTATTGTTCTAGCTATTTTTGTCTTACTTCCAGCATGTTTTAGGACTGATTTAGCACTATTTTAGGACTATTTTTAGTGGTTCATTGCATTTGAGCTTTATATTGCGTCCTTGTAGTGTAATTGTCCTCATAGGCTTGGTGGTTTAGGCCTTAGCCACCATCCTAGTTGAGTTGATAGCATTTGTTTATGGCTTTCAATACTTGTTTTCACCCCTAATCACTTCTACAACCACCCTCCTTTCTTGGCTTTTGCTTTGGTTTGAAAGTTGGTTCAAACTATTTGCTTGTTTAAAGGTTGAGATTGAGGTCTTGTGCTTAATGGTCTAATCCCTTTGGGGATTCATTACCAACGGCATGACACTTCTCTCATGCCTAAAACAACTCTTAGTTTGATGCTTCTTTCCATTAGAGAACTTAAAGCTCACATTTGGACTTAATGTACTAACGAATGGTTGGTAATTAAAACAGAGTAACAAAATGAGGACTAAAAATGATGCAAGATAATAACTTGGTTAGGGTTCAATCAGATGTTAATTGAACCCTTGAGTCCTGAATCATTTCATACTTGTTAGTGATGTAAACGGTTCAAGAGTCATTGTCAATCACTTCCCTTGATCAATCCATGATAGGGAGGAGGTTTGAGAGTCTTCATTTGTTGCATTTATTGAATTCTACCCTTTGGTTCATAGGCCATCATGCAATGAAATTGCATCGATTGATGGTTTATGAATCAAACTTGCTACTCCTTGGAGCTGTTTGATGATAAAGAGGGGTAAGTTGTACAAACAATCCTTGAGAATACCTTGGTTGTGCTCTGTTTGCTCTCTATTGCAGCAGAAAGAACCAGGATTTTGTGGCTGGCAGACCACTTTTTGTGACTAGCAGGCCACAATTTATGGACGGCAGACCATCATTTGTGGCTGGCAGGCCACCACTTCTGGCCTGCCGGCCACTTTTGTCAAATGGAGCAGTGGCTTTTTGAAACAAAACAGAGTTGTTTTTGAGGTGAAAATAGTGCAAGTGTTCTAACTATGCAACATAGGCTTTTTGGTAGCAGAACAATGGCTTTTCGGGTGGAAATTCGCACGCATGCATGAGCATCCCTTGCTTCTCGGGGCTAATTAGTTAATTTAGTTACTTTATTTCATGTTGTATTCATGTTGTAATTAATTAGTTAGCTAATTAGAATTTTGTAATTAATTAATTAGTGTAATTAATTAGTTAGTTCCAATTTGTAATAATTAGCTAGAATAGTTAATTAGTTGTGATGTTGTAATAACTAGATAACATAGTCAGTTAATTCATTTTGTAATAGCTAGTTAATTAGTTTAGCTAGTTAGTTTATTCGGACCCTTCTGCACAATGTATATGTCTTTCAACCGCACGTCTTTCTCCCTTTTATTTACTTGCTTATGATGGTTAGTTTAGGACATCATGTTTTGTTTAGCATCTTGCATGCCTTGCATCCATTGTCTTGAATACATTGGGCTCGGCACATCATTCTAACTTGCATTGTTAGTTAATACATTCTTTGATTACGTGCTTTGACTGCATGCTATCTGATTGATTCACATGCCATGTTAAGTAGCCAAGCTTATTAGTTACTTATTGCATGTGTTGCATTAGTCACATTGCATAGTTAGGATCGCGTATTTTTCCTAACTCTTTCGTCTTTTTGGCTTGGAGTATTAGGTGAGCTTTTATTTGCTTTAGCATAATTGCATGAGTGTGATTGTTGCCATGTCAAAGCATCGTCAGCATGAGGCTATGTGCTTAGAGTGTATAAGTGTATAACTCACTTTTTAATAAACTACATAAGCTATCTCTCTTTGGCTGTACCATGTCTAGTATAGTGGCTATATGGTATGCGAAATTGGAGGACTTTGTCAAGAAGAATTGGGAGGAGATGGTCAAGGCCTTTGTCGCATAGTATTCGTACAACACACAGATCGAGGTCACAACTCATGATCTCGAAGCAACACGCCAAGAGCCGAATGAGGGCTTCTTTGAATTTGTGACAAGATGAAGAGCTAAGGCCTCGATGATGACCACAAGGCCTTCCAAGAAGGATCAGATTAGGATGGTTGTCCGAAATCTACACGGCAAGTTGCTGTAAAAGATTATCATCCTACCTCTATTCACATTTACGGAACTCCATGAAATGGGGGTGCAAATCGAAGATGCCATGAAACAAGGGCTGATCACAGATGAAAAGGAGCTGACAAAAACGCCATTTGTTCGTAGTTCCAATGCTGCAAGTGGTAGGACAACTACGAGGCTGTCAAATGTAAGTGTTGTACCACAACTAAGACTGCCGACCCTTTTGCCAACACAAGCTTACAAACACCGTCCAATCCTAACCGATCCCAGAGGACCTTCAACCAGCTGTACATGACCCTGTCTCAAGCTATAAAGGTGCTAATAAAAAAAGGGCACCTTAAACCATTAGAACCCTGCCCATTGCCTGATCTTCTTCCATCTAAACACAACCCCACAAAATACTCCGTGTTTCACCAACAGCATGGTCATGATACCGACCAGTACTTTCAATTGCGTCATGAGATTCAGGATCTCATTGACAATAAGGTGATTGCTCCACTTCAAAAACCCAACGTGACCACAAATCAACTCCCAGCCCATAATCAAGTTCCCCCACCTCGAAATCTCAACCTAATCCATACAATGGTCACCCCTTACGACCCCAGCGTATATATTACCCCATCCCACTTACCAAAACCAATGTTGTTCATTCCAGAAGGTGCATATATGTGCATGATGGACACATCCAACCCCCAACCCAAGCCTGTGGTGATGCTTACAGTGAAATGAGAGTTTACCTTCAAGGAAGGAACTAGTCCATTGTCGAAGTGTTCTGAGGACTTACCTAATGGGGTGTATGATCCAAGCTGCTACATTGTGCCAACTGGTCAAATCAAGCCTATTGGTGCTGCCAGTCTTGGTAGACATCAATGTGGTCAGGGATGATGGCCCGAGCCAAGGGTTGGATGATCTAGCAGAACTCAAGGAGGATTTGGACAACCTGCAGTTCTTTGACAAACAGTATTAGGGGGATGTACAGATCGGCTGGTTCAACTTGAACGAATTAACTGACAATACTGGATGGCTGAGTGATGAGTCGGATAAGGAAGAAGAAGTTGGAATGAAACAAGAGGGAAATGAAGCGGGGATTGTGTAGACGTGCCCGTGGGCCTCATGCTACAGTTCGGACTCAATAGTCACGGTTCTGAATCTAGTCTGGCAAAGTGCAATGCAAGACCGATAAATCACCAAAGAGTCTAAATCCGGCAAATTGTTTTGGAAAACAGATTTTTTGAAAGAAGTGCCAAACATGGACTACTTTGTCAGATACAGAGTCGCCACCTAAATATTTTTTTATGGGGGAATTTAGGAAACCCTAACTCGTTTGCCTAAGGCCACGTGTCCGTCATCACCAAAGTTGTCTCGTCTCGGGAACTTGGGTACGATTGGGGAAGGTTAGCTATGAGCACCCCCGCTCGCCTGATCAAAGATCGGCCTCTACTAATCATGATATCTAGTTTTGAAAACATTATGCATTCTTATTCCAATTATTAGCCTAGATTTACTACGTGACGTACACAGCAAACAAGTATAGACTGAGTCGCCTAAATTGGAACAAAACATTTCATGTTTGTTTATTTGAAAAATGATTTGATGGTGCTACCCGCGAGTAGGCTAAGACATGAATTTTGCCACCCTCAAGTTGGCTTAGAAAACATGGTTTTGCCACTTTCAAGTGGGCTTAAAACTCGCATTCAATGCATTATTCCAATTCAAGTAACCCAACCTTCACCCATAGGCATTCAAGCAGTTATATCACATAAACACATAGCCTCATGGTAAGCATGCTATCATGTTAACATTCACACACATGCGAGATGCTAAAGCATAAATGCTCACCTAGTACTCCAAGCCAAAACAAAAACTAGTTAGTAATCATATGCATGATCCTAGTTCATGTGAAGATGGCTAATGCAACACATGCAAGATGCAACTACAATAGGCTCAGCTATTCTAAGATGGCATATGATGATGCTACAACTAACACGTATTCAACTTGGAATTGAAATGCAATGCAGTTAGTATGATACGCCGAGCCCGGTGCATGCAAGACAAATGTATGGATGCACGCATGCATAGCATAAGGTATGCTAACTTAAATATGCCCTAATGCTAACCATTGAAAGCAGGTAAGTAAAAGGGAGAAAGAAGTGGAGTTGGAAGACATTCACACACTCACGCACACTTATTACACAATTGCCCTCGCTCGGAGGGTCCGAAAGAATAATACAAACCAAATGAATAATTAACTACTCTAGCTAATTAATTATTACCAAACTTCTAATTAATTAGCACATTAATTACAGAAGGAAGGTGGCCACAGCCCTGCCTCGGAATGACGGGATGATGTATGCTCGATTCGCCTTGCCCGGAAACCCGTTGCCATGCCATTGTTGCCTCTATTTGCACTGTCCTACACCTCTGAGGACTGTGAAAACCCTGGGGATGTCTCTGAATTTCTCTCTGATCATTTTGGAATGCCACCGGCCAAGGTATGAAATCACCGGCCATTGATAAATATTCATCGACCATTTGTTAAGCCATCGGCTAATTATCTATGGTCGGTCGGCACAATATGTAGTCGGTCGACCAAATGTTTCTGCAGAATCCTGTTTCGACAGTAGCAGAGGACAAACAAGGCATGGTATGGAATTTTCAAGCAAATGTGTGCATGCCCACTCTCCCTATCATGTTATAGACTCAAGGGAGTGTGGCCCTTGATCCTCGGGCCACCAACCATGCATCTCGATGCATGATGGCCAAAGGCACCAAGTTCGCAAATCAATGTAAATGCATGTAACAAACAAATGAATGCCTTACGCCCTATCATGTTGAGATTAAGAGCATTGGCGACCGAGGATTGAGACGTGTTTCGTCACTTTGAGTACGAACACACCTCATTCCTCATGCTTGGTTTGACACCCCAAACTAAGCAAAATGTAATGCATGTATGCAATGTGGCTCAAGTATGCAACATGAGGCTAAGTTAACAAGGCATGCCAAATGCAATGCAAACTAAGCATGCAAATGTACAATGTGTTTAAGCATGCAAGATGCGATGCAATGCAACCGAACATGTAATGCAAACATGGTATAATGCAAGCATGTAACGAGAGGCAACATGTCAAATATGCAACTATGTACAAGGATGGACTTACATTGAGATGGGAGGCCTCAGCCATATCCCAAAACGGAGGCCAAAACACCCAAATTAAGGGGCCAAAAGGGGAGACAAATACACACATAATATTGGTCCATAAGCTAGACCACTATGCACGACATTCAAGCATGAGAAAAATGGAGTAAACATGAGGACATGGCATTATAATAGGCTCTGAAATCACATGAAGAATAATGCCAAATCAAGCAAAACATGCAAGCAAGGCATGCAATAGGGCCCAAAACCTTGAGGCTTAACAAAGAGGTTCAAACCATGATTATGTCAACCAAACCCCAAAGGACTAAAATGACTTAAAACAGTCCTAGGGGACTCCAAAACAAGTCCAAAGCATGCATAGATCATAGCCAAAACATGCCCAAGAAATGGATGCAAAACAAGGGGGATTTAAGGCCACAAAGAGGGCACTCTACTACAACCATCCCAACCACTCATGGCATGGACTAAGCAACTGAAAAAAGAGTTTTAATGCATCAAAATATGCTCCAAAACCCACTGATGTGGCAACCCAAATGCCTAAAACAAAAGGCATGCACTATGGCCCATTTCAAGGCATAAAAGAACAACTCTTCAAGGCATGAAAGGGATGATGAATGCAAGCATACAAGCATGGATTAGGGACTGAAATAGCATGAGAAGTGATTCCAAATCACTGAAACAACCCAACTAAAGCATGCTCATGACTCGCACACTCAAGGTTCACAAGCTAAAATGCAAAGAGGCTATACCAAACATGGTAAACATGATTAAATCAGTACCCAACAGACCTCAACCATGATGAAATATGACCAAAAGCTTCACAAATCAAGGCGAAAACATGCAAGCATGACGGTCTAATGGCAAGATGCATTTCTAGGCAAAATAGAGGAATACAAGGCAAGTATATTATGCATGCAAGTGGCCATTAATCCAACCAAAAACAGAGGTATAATATGACCAAATAACACCCAAAAACCTCTGAAGTGGAGCCAAAAACAACTAAGCATGCATGCCACCCCTATGAGCTAAAAACATGAACAAATGAGACACAAAGGGAGAGGGGGTGTCCCTCCCCTATGCAAGACCTCAAAACCTCTTCTTAACCACTGAAAATCCTCTGGATTTCAGTGGTGAGAAGGCCAATGCATAAAAGTATTCAAAGCTCAACCAAAGAAGGCACAAAAGGGGCCAAACAAGGCCCTAGAGGGGGAGGTCGACCCCAAACACAAAAGAGACCTTAATGAAACATCTTAAGCATGAAAAATCATAGTTTTTATCAGTTATACACAAAGCTCAAAATAGCATGCAAAGTAGGTTAAAAGCTAGTGCAAGATTGGGGAATATAAAAGCAATAGTCTCACTCTTGAAGAACACTTGAAGAGCAGCAAGTCCAGCCCCCCTCTTCTGATCAAAACCAGCTCTAAACTCCAAGAACAAACCCTCAAGACCTCAATAATCCAAGTATGGTGTAACACTAGGTGTCTTAGTGCAATACTAAGAACAAAACACACTTTTGAGCCCTCTAACACACACAAATGAAGAGAGAGGGAGATATAGAGAGAGAGTGTGTAAATATATGCTATATAACTCTGATTTGCTGAACCTCCTCAAAGGAGAGGGAAGGTCTCCTTATATAGAGCAAGATAAAGGCTCAAAGCTTCTAAGGGAAGCTAATACAAAAGGGTCAAGGGGGTCAAGCTTCTAAGGGAAGCTAAGGCAAAGGGTTAAGTTTCTTGAGGAAGCTAAGAGGGCTCAAGCTTCCTCAAGAA
The DNA here is from genome assembly GCA_030407325.1 of Camellia japonica. Classification (NCBI taxonomy): domain Eukaryota; kingdom Viridiplantae; phylum Streptophyta; class Magnoliopsida; order Ericales; family Theaceae; genus Camellia; species Camellia japonica. The sequence continues at coordinate 168,438,059 of JAPPVO010000059.1, read as the reverse complement.
GCTAGAGCAAAAGGGTGCAAAGGGGTGAATCCTCCATACACGTGTATGGAGGACAAGTCCGTGCACTCCAGCTGGCACAGCTGGCATGCATCATGCCTGAAAAAGGCAAAAAGGTGGTACCGGCCAAAAAAAGAGACAATCGGCCAAATAAATGGTCGGCCGACCACACAAAATGCCGACCGGCCATCACCAATGGCCGGTAGCATTAAAAAAGGGCTGGTGGCCTCAAGCCAAGGCCGGTGGGTATCAGCTAACAAGCTACTCTCTACCCTCAGGTGCAAAAACAAACAAGTTCTTGGTGCAAAACCAAGCACAGAAAAGTCTAGTTAAGCGATCCTGAGGCAAGGCGCGCGGCCGAGACCTCCGGGAACTCAAAATGAACATAAACATGGATGATCACCGATTGTTCAAACGGTGACGTCCAAATCTTGAGGACGGTCAAAAATGGGGTGTCTACAAATTACTGTAGTGGCCGGAAAGGCCGATGAGAACAGAAAGCTGTCGGAGAGCGCTGGTATGGAAAATTCAGCCTAGGAAGTGGGCCCTGTGAGCACTGTGGATACAGAACAGGAAGCTGCACTGAGGCAGTTTGAACTAGAAAGGGTTGAAGAGAACCAGGAAGCTGTGAATGCACAACACCCTATGGAGGGTACTTATGATGTGAAGGTGATACAGGCAGAGTCGGACAACTGTTTGTCGGTCGATGATGATCTGCATCTAGCCCACACCAGCGAAGACTGGGGTGAGTGCCTTCCAGACAACACGTGGTATGCAGAAGAAATTAACCATCTGACAAGAAGTGGGCAGTATTTTAAGCTACCGCACCTGGATCAAGCGGAAGCATCTGAAAAAGATAGAGAGGCCGAGAAATAGAAAGATAAATAGCTAGAAGAAGAGGCAGCGTTGAAACAACTTAAGAAAATCCAAGCTGACATGTCCATCTGGGGTCTTCTCATGGCCTCTCGGGTACACCGACAGGCAGTGTTGTTGGCGATAGACAAGGCTAAATTGTCCATTGACTCCACACCTGAGCAACTTGTGGGATTGGTCTTCTTAAGTGGTGCTAGACCAACTCTGACCTTTTCTGACAAAGAACTGTCACCGAAGGGCTCGTCTCATAACAAAGCCTTGTACATATTTGTGAAGTGGAAGGAGAAATAGGTGCCGGTGGTGTTTGTAGATAGTAGTTCTGCCATCAATGTCTGTCCTTCTTGCACCGCCTATGCAATTGGCCTCAAACCAGCGGACTTTGTTCCCATAGCCCAAGTAATTCGGGCATATGATAATACAAGTAGAGAGGTTATGGGCACGGTGCAAGTCAGAGTCCAAGTGGGCCCAGCTGAGTAGCAGGTCGAATTCCATGTTTTGGATGTGTCAGCTACCTTTAATTTGCTGTTAGGGAGGCCCTGGTTGCATCATGTGAAGGCCATCTCCTTCACTCTCTATCAGATGTTGAAATACCCTCATGGGGGAGGAGTAGCGATTGTTTTTGGGAATTCATCCATCCATCTGTCGCTAGAGGTAACTATGCCAGTGCTGGAGATCACCCATGGTGAAAAGGATGTATTCCTCTCGGGATTCACTCTTGCTAAAGCCCGGGTAGTGCAGACCATTCAGGCCGCAGATGAAGGCATGTACGTCAGCGCCCAGTCTATTTATTTCAGGAACAAACTGCAGCTTGTTCTAGGAATGGAACTTGGAAGAAGTGGCTAGAAAGGCATTGCTGCACTAACAGATGTGCCGCAACACCCACGTGCCTTTGGTTTAGGCTATGTGCCCACCAAAGAGGACTGGATCAGGAAGGGAGAAGAGATGAGAGGTAGAGTCAAGGCCAAGCAAGCCGAGAAACACTATGAGCTTATCCATAGGCCAATCTAGGGGACACTGAATGGCTGTTTTATTCAGGAGGGAAAAGATTTCCCTTTTTTGTGGCTTTCTCGAGCGTTGGGTGAATTCTTTGAAGCAGGGTGTCCCCGGGTTTGAAATCTTTTTTGACCTGCAGCTGTAGAACAGTGATGATGAGAAAAGGGATGAACCAAGCATCCAAGCTAAATAGAGCATGGAAAGTGACTTAGATGGCAGCGGACTTGGAGTAGGGGCAACACTGGCTTGTCTTATGACAGATCCTGTGGCCGATCTAGAGAACTTGGGGGATAACCTTACCATCTCCATGATCGCGGAAGAACTGGGTGTGAACCCAACTAGTGGTATTTTGGATGCATCAGGGGCACCATTCCTTACCTGGCAGTTGAAGGAAGGCTATCCGTCCAATTCTGAATCGGGTGATGAGCTAGAATCTGATTCCACTAAGTCTGTGGGGTTGGGATCAGATTTAAGTTCTCCTGAGTCTGAGTCTGGTATTTCTGGAGGTGGTAACCCGAATACCAAAGTCCTATCTAGGTCTTCATTCAGTTTTTCTTTTGAGTCTATAACTGAAGATCTGGACCTTTTGAATGAGAACTCTACTGATTCTGTGTACTTCTCCGTGCTGTTGGTTTATTATATTGACCAAGATTTTTAGAATTTTAATGAAAACGAATGGGAAGAAATTCCCTTGGCTTTGAAAAACTTGATTAATCTAGAGGAGAGATATTCTAAACCCTGTGCTGATGAAATCATTGCCATTAATGTGGGTACTGAGAAGGATCCACGCCTGGTGCAGATCGGGTCCACTTTGTCTTTCGAGGAGCGTGAGCGTTTAATCACTTTGTTAAAATATTTCAAAGATGTTTTCGCATGGTCCTATGAAGACGTGCCTGGAATTGATCCTGAGATTGTACAGCATCGGATCCCTCTTGGCCGTTAGGTCCGACCAGTCAAGCAGAAGTTGCGTAGAATCCGTCCGAATTGGGCGCTAAAAATCAAGGAAGAGGTCACCAAGCAGATCGATGCAGGTTTCTTGTTAGTATCTGAGTATCCGACTTGGTTGCCCAACATCGTCCCAGTGCCAAAGAAAGATGGCAGAATCCTGGTGTGTGTGGACTTCCGGGACTTGAATAGAGCCAGTCCGAAGGATGACTTTCCTCTGCCACATATTGATGAGTTAGTGGACTTCACTGCGGGGCATGCATTGTTATCGCTCATGGACGGGTTTTCTGGGTACAACCAGATTCTGATGGTGCCTGAGGACAGAGAGAAGACCACATTCTCTACGCCGTGGGGTACCTACTGCTGCCGGGTTATGCCGTTTGGGTTAAAAATGCTGGAGCTACCTATCAGAGGGCAACGACCACCATTCTGCATGACATGATCCACAAAGAGGTCGAGGTGTACGTGGATGACATGATTGTCATGTCCAAAGAATGAGAGGGCCACTACACCACCTTCAAAAAATTCTTTCAACGGATCAGGGAATAGAGATTGAGGTTAAACCCCCATAAATGCACCTTCGGCATAATGGTAGGAAAAATGCTGGGCTTTCTGATCACATAGAGTGGCATTGAAGTAGATCCTTTCATAATCAAGGCCATCTTAGAAATGCCACCACCGAGGACTGAAAAGAAGGTGCGAGACTTTCTGGGTAAAGTGCAATTCATAAGACGATTTATTTCCAAATTAACCTTGACTTGCGAACCACTATTTGGTCTCCTGAAGAAATGGAAGAAATTTTGATGGGATGATCGATGTCAATTTGCCTTTGAGCAAGTTAAGTAGTACCTCCAGAATCTGCTTATGTTGTCGCTGCCAGAGCTGGGGAAGCCTTTGATTCTGTACTTGTTAGTAACAGACACGACCATGGTATGCATGCTTGCTCAGGAATCTAAAGACAGGGTGGAGAAAGCCATCTACTACTTGAGCAAAAAAATGCTAGATTACGAGACCCGTTATACTCTGTTGGAGAAGGCTTGCCTAGCATTGGTATGGGCTACCAGGAAGTTGAATCACTACTTATTAACTCAATCTGTAATCCTGGTTTCGAGATTAGATCCCATCAAATATCTCTTTGAGAAACCAGCGCTTACGGGTAGGCTAGCCTATTGGTTGCTTCTTTTTTCCGAATTTGATCTCAAATATTTCACCTATAAGTCAGTCAAGGGAAGAGCTGTAGCGAAGTTCTTGGTAGGCTACTCGGTAAAAAGAGATGAGGCAGTGGAATAATTATTCCTAGATGAAGCCATTCTACAAGTTGAAGAGGAAACTTGGATGATGTACTTTGACGGAGTGTCCAATCAATACGGTTATGGGATATGTGTGTTACTGATAGCACTTGACGACTCTCATATATCTTTAATTAGCGTTCAAACTCTGGTTAAAGGTGTCCAACAGCGAAGCAGAATATGAAGCATGTATTGCTGGTTTAGAAGTCGCCCTGGAACTAGGGGCAATAAGATTGGATGTTATCGGGGTCTTGAACTTAGTTGTTTCTCAAACAAACGGAGACAGGAATGTCAAAGAAGAGAAGATGAAGGTTTACCATCAGACCCTGGATATTCTGATTCCTAGGTTTGAAAAACTAACTTTCACACAACTACTGAGATAGAACAACAGGTTCGCTGATACTTTAGCAACTCTATCTTCTATGGTAGACATCCCACTTGGAGTTCGGATGTGTCCCATTATCATCGAACAACAATACATGCTGGCTTATAAAACTATTGCCATGATAGATGAAGTGCAAGAAAAAAACCCCCGGTATTACGATATTTGGAACTTCTTGGAAAAGAAGATCTATCAACTAGGGGCAAATGCCATGGACAAACGGGGAATACGACGAATAGTCATCCAATTTATCATCTGTGGAGGTAAGCTATATAAAATAGGTCATCTGGGAATGCATAAGTTGTGTGTAGAAGAAGAGGAATCAAAGCACCTTATGGAGGCTATCCATGGCAGAGAATGTGAGGCGCATATGAATGGTGTGATGCTAGCCCAAAAGATCCTTAGACAAGGTTATTATTGGTCCACCATGGAGGAGGATTGTATTGGTTTTGTTTGGCGATATCACAAATGTCAAATTCATGCCAATCACATGAATATTCCACCGTCAAAACTATACAATGTGACTTTGCCATGGTTTTTCTTAGTTTGGGGAATCGACGTTATCGGTGTAGTCACGCTAAAAGGATCGAATGGGCATGAATATATCTTGGTGGCGATTGATTATTTTACAAAGTGGGTGGAAGCTCAGTCTTATGCAGTGTTGAAGGCATCGCATGTGACCAAATTTATCAAAAACAATATCATCTGCCGGTACGGAGTTCTGAACGAGATCATATCAGATAATGGCTCCCACTTCAAGAAAGAGGTGATAGACTTGTTGGAGAAATACAATGTGGCTTTTCATAAGTCATCTACATACAGGCCACAAACCAATGGAGCCGTTGAACCCACCAATAAGAACATCAAGAACATCTTGCAGAAAATGGTTAAGACTTACAGGGACTGGCTAGATAAATTGTCATTCACACTCTGGGGCTACAGAAGTTCGATCCGGACATCTACAGGGGCAACCCCTTATTCTCTCGTCTATGAGATGGAAGCTGCTTTGCCAATTGAAATTGAAGTCCCATCATTGAGAGTTATGGATGAGTGTCAGATAGTAGAGGCAGATTGGTAATAGAGCAGATTTGAGGAGTTAATGTCGTTTGATGAGAGGAGGCTGAAATCATTGTATCATGTTCAGGGTTACCAGCATAGAATTGCTAGGGCTTTTAACAAGAAAGTTAAGTCTTGGAATCTTAAGGAGGGAGATATGGTACTGAAAGACAACTGAGCTCCCATCCATGACCCTACGGGCAAATTCAGACCAAATTGGACTAGTCCTTACATCATCAAAGCTATCTAGTCAGATGGAGCGGTCATTCTCATGAAGCTAGATGGCTTGGAATTTTCATAACCGATCAGCATGGACAAGTTGAAGAAATACTATCCCTGAGAGGCTTGCTAGGTTGAAAACCCGAAAAGGCGACCTAGGCAAAAGTTAGAGCATGAAAAATTAGAAATAAAGAAAAACTGAGCTCGCAAGGTTGAAAACCCTAAAAGGGGACTTTGGCAAAAGTTAGAGCGCAAAAGGAGAGAGTTAATATTCGAGTGAACATGAACTGAACTGAACTACGTAAAGCCTGATTCCCATCTTTGGGATACATAGGCAACTTCATTCTGAAGTTCGGCCGTAATCACCTCTAATTCAACCGTCATGTCCATGTGTCTGATCAGGTCATCTTTGTCCATTATCCGAGAGCTTGGTTGTGATCTTTATTCTGGGAAGAAGAGCTGGTTGCGATGCCGAGCAGTAATATATTCAATCAGCGGCGATTATGATCTTTTGATTTGGGGTTGTACATCTTAATGATTGATTCCGCGTGTGTCAGGTGGTGATCATTTTTGAAAATGGTTTTGGAAAGTTTTAATAAAAGTTGATTTTGTTCAAATTTTACCTTTTACAACTTAGACCATTTTTTGACCAAAAGGAATTTTTAGTGCTCATAACCTTAATTCCATTGATTTCAACATAAAGTTCTCCAATTTTCTGATACAAATCAAAGTTGCTTTTACATCATAAAACTTGAAAAGAAATGTCAAAGCAATAAACTAGGGGCATAGGCGAGTCAGGTGCTCTGGCGTCCTCTGCTCATGCTTGCGGAAGTTTCTGAAGCCAAAGTGGGCCTAGTTTGTGCCTCATCCTCGAGCGAAGCCAAGCACTCGCTAGAAAGGGCATAACTGAAACTAGGGGCAGGGGCTAGAAGCTCTCTTATTCTCCAGGCAGTGAGGTACCTGCACGAATTGGGAATGAAGCTGGGTATTATACCCCTTCCTCTGCGTAGGTCTGATCATGCCCGAATTGGCATTTGAACTGGAAGGGAAAGTAGAACACGTAGTGTGTGAGGCCAATCAACTGTATGCCAGGTTATCGAGTCATGCTGTAACTCATCTTAGTCAGATGAAGCTGAGGGTAGCACCAAGCTATGTCAGTTGCAGACCTACTGTACATCCAGTTACACCACCATCCCTCGTTGGGAAAATCCACTAGTCATTGGCGGAAGAAATAAGCTTGAGCTGAATACTCAGGGAAAGATTCCACCACCTTCAGCTTATCCATGAGCCATACTTGGGAAGGGATGAAAAATAAGAGAGATTAAATAATAGAGAGATGCGCGTGGAGAGAAAAGTAAGGAAAGGGTTTTGAGAGAAAAATGGAGCTTGAGTGTCGAGTGATGTGAGGAACACATATGAGAAAGGGTGGGAAACAATACCTGAAGAAGTAGTGGACTCCCTGCAAACCTGGTGGTCTCTCGTCGATGAAAAGCATCCAAGCCCATCAAGGTCTTAGCTAGGGCCAAACCGATGCAGCTTTTACCTTCTTTCAGACATTGGGCCACTTTGATCAACCAAATGCTGGTTTCGCCATAACTAGGGGCCAGAAGGAAATACGCAAGCATACATAAATAGAGGGCATGTTGCCAAAAACCTCGCCAGAGGAAGTTGCCCCTGTGACCGATTTCAGAAAATTGATGAATCAAGCTGGGTATGTCTAGCTCTCCGTCATGGGCCAAAGATTGAGCTTCATGTAAACTGAGCCCATACATTTATCCTAAAGCTTGGGTGTGGCCAAAATGAGGCTAAGGTATGATTTCCTCATCATGTCGGGTTTCCATCAATGCTGGAAATTCTTCAAGAGTCAGGCACATTTCTTATATTCTGAAGAGAAATACATGCGTAGTTGGGTCCCAGCATCGGGCCGTCGCATGGAGGAATGAAAAGCAAAGTGGAGTATGGCTTAATGGAAAAATTGCATTTGTGCTGAAACCCCAGAAATTTACCTTTTCCGTGCCGTCTAAAGTAGCTATCCAATCTGTGAGCTTCTCGGGAAGGAATATCTTTATTTGTAGAAGAAACAACAGCTAAAATGAGGTTTTGGAGAAGAAATCACAAAGGAGGACCTTTTGTAGAAGACAAGGCTGTGAGTGGAGGCCAGTTGTAAGCAATCTGGTGATCCTCACATTTGTGGCTGGTAGGCCGCTAGTAGTATCTTGCAACCCCCTTTTCTGGCCTGCCGTCCACTTGTGTGCTGGGTAGTGTTGGCAGCCTGGTTTTTTTCTTGATCTTTGTGTTTTGAGGTCTTGTTTTGAGTCATTGTCTTTGCAAGTGTGTATATTCATGTTTGAGGTGTTTTTCCTTTGCTTATCGAGTTGTGTTTTGTATTTGGTCGTTGGTTGTCTCATTACCCGATTAAGAACAGCGTGCCAATGCAAGTTTTCATTTTCAATTCAATTCCATGCCCATTTCATGCAAATATAATGGTCATGATGCAAAAATAACAACACTTTTCATAAAAACTATGAGGTTTTATTTCGATCATGGTTTTTACAAAAGAGGAGTACAAGTTTCAAGAGCAAAAATAAAACTTATCTGAAGCTATACATGTGCTAATGTTACTAAACAAAAAGAAACTAAGAAAAAAGTACAAAAAAATTGGCGCCAGTCATCTCAAGCTCGAGAGGCCCTCTTCGTCCTCTTCATCAGAGGGGACTCGGGGGCACTGTCTCCATTAGCACCTTTGTCAGAATTAGACTCTGAACCACAATCGATATCATCTTCGTTCCCTGCCTCAAAGCCCGCCTCGGTGTCATTTTTGCTCCCAGACCCCGAGCTACCATCATCATTGTAGACACCCCATTTTTGACGGCTCTTATGACTTGGATGTCCTTGCAGGTACGCTCGATGATGAGTCTGTTCGCTCGCTGAGTGCTCAAAGTCCTCAGCGGAACGCCACAGCTTTGAGCCTTTCAAACCTTGCATCCTTTTTATCTCATTTTTGGACCATGCCTTGGTCTTTCCAGCCTGCAATCTTTGGTGGTTTGCCGACCATCCCTAGAGGTTGTTGACCATTATTTTTGGTCTGCCAGCCATTGATGTGCCTTGCCGATCATCAATGATGCCTTGCCAGTCACCACTGATGGCCAGCCGACTACTAGTGTTTTTTGTAGATATTTTATGCCAGCTATGCCAGGTGTTTGCACACATGCTTGCATCTATCCACACGTGGAGGGCTGGATCTCCTTGTAAAGATTTCATGTTTTCTATGTATAGGGACCCCCTCTCTCATGTTTTGAGGTTAGAAAATTTTAGATTGAAAAATTTTCCTCTCTCTATAATTCTCTCTCTCTACAAATTCTCTACACTTTTCCCTACTTACACTACACTCTTGCCTATACTTCCTTAACCAAACTTGATCACCTTTAAGTTGAGGTTCCTTGAGGCCTTCTTGGAGCTCTAGAAGTTAGTTTTGGCTTGAATTGTTGCATAGGATCACTCTTCTCTTCAAGAGGTATAATATTTGCCTTGTTAGCTTACTTTGCATACTTGTTTTCCTATCTTTTTCCACTATTTTTGAGTTGTTTTTGGGCTATAAAAACTCTGTCAAAGTGGGCTAAAATTCGTGGTTTGAAGCCATTTTAATGTAGGGGGTGGTTCACCCTTCTTTGTACCTTGTTTGTAAGGCTTTTCCACTTTTGTTTCCCACTTTCAAACTATCTTTTTCCAAGCTTTTAACCACTGAATTTCAGAGCTTTTTCAGTGGTGAAAATCATGTGTTGAAGTCCAAATTTGGAGGGGTTAGCCTCCCCTCATTGTGTCTTGTTTGCTAGCCTAGTTGGTGCCATGTGTTAGCTTATTTTTCTAGCTTGTTGTGGCTTAATTCCAGCATGTTTTAGCCTCTAATTTAGATTGTTTTAACTTTGCTTTGGGTTGGTTAAGTCATTTGATTCCTGTTTTGCATGCTTGTAGTATAATAGTCCTCATAAGCTTGGTGTTTTAGGCCATTAGACACCACTTGTTTGAGTTGATAGCACTTATTTTGGGCCTTTTATGCTTAATTTCAGCAAGTATAATCTCTGCAACCTCCCTCCTTTCTTGGCTTTTAATTTTTCTTTGAAAGTGGTTTCAAGTCATTTGTTTGCCTAAGTGTGAAATTGAGTTATACTTGCTTGTGCGCACAAGCAAACAATCTGTGAGAATGCTTTCTTTTAGATTGTTGTAGGAAGATGGACTAGTGCATTAGTGGCCAGCAGGCTACTTCCATGGCCGGTAGGTGGCCGACAGTCTTTACCAGTGGCCAGCTGGCCACTGATGCAAATCTCAGCAGAGAGTTGGTAAGGTGGAGCAAAATGGTTCTGGAAATGTTCAACTATGCAAATAGAGGCTTTTGGGAGCAAAACGGAGGTCTTTTCTAGGTGATATATGAGCATGCGCATGCACATGCACATCTTCCAATTCCCGAGGCAGAGTAATGGAAAAGTAGTTAAATACTTTAATTACTTAGCTAACTTGCATTTGTGTAATTTAATTAGCTTACTAGCTAGTTAATTCAGTGTTGTAATAATTAGTTGATTAGTTTAGCTATTTATTTCATTTGGTTTGTAATAGTTAGCTTAATTAGCCTAAGTAGCTTAGCTTAGTTATTCATTCGGACTCTCCTTCATGGGAGCGTAATGTAAAAATGTGCATGTCTTCCAACCCCACGTCTTTCTCCTTTTTATTTATCTGCTTACGATGGTTAGATTAGGAGTATCACATTTCAATTAGCATATCGCATGTTTGCATCCATTCATTTATTTTGCATGTACCGAGGCTCAGCGTATCATTCAAACTACATTGTTGTTTAAATATATTCGATGAATATGTGTTTAAACGCATGCTATCAAATTGTTGCGAATAACATGCCATATTAGTAGCCGAGCCTATTAAGTTGCATATCGTATGCGTTGCATTAGACATTTGGCCTAGTTAGGAATCATGCATTTTTTTTTCTAACTCTTTTGTTTTATCTTAGCTTGGAGTACTAGGTGAGTTTTTAGTGCTTTAGCATACTTGCATGAGTGTGAGTGATTGCCATGATTAGCATGCTTGCCATGAGGCAAAATGCTTACTTGTTAAACTACCTGAATGCATGTGGATGAAGGCTTGTTGCTTGAATTGGAACAATTCAATGAATGTATGTTTTGTTGAGTGGCGAATTTGCAAACTTTAAGCCCACTTGAAGTGGCAAATTGAAACCCTTTTCACAAAACAAACATGAAATTGAGTTATTCCAATTCGGGCAAACTAGTTTATACTTGCTTGTGCGCATCACATAGTAATACTAGCCTAATAACCAGAACAAGGGCATATAATGCACATAAAAATCATATCATGATTAGTAGAGGCCGATCTTTGATCGAGCGAGCGGGAGTGCTCAATTCATGACCTTCCCCTCTCGTATCTAAGTTCCCGAGCTGAGGTAACTTTGGTGATGATGGACACGTGGCCTTTGGCACGAGTCATGGGTTTCCTAAATTTCCCTAAAATAAAATATTTAAGTGGTGACTTTGTATCTGGCAAAGCAATCCAACTTTGGCATTTTTTGATTCAAAATCGATTTTACAAAATGATTTACCAGATTTGGACTCTTTGGTGTTTATCAATTTCACATTGCACTTATGAGATTAGATTCAGAACCGCGGGAGTCCGAATTGTAGGGCTTATTCCAAGCTTCCGAAAGGGGGCGCGAAAAAGTCGAGCTACAATCATCTCCACTCTCAAATGACTTAGAATGTTGACTTGTTGCCTCCTCAGAGTCGCTAGTCTCAGCATGATTATCGCTCAAAGCAGGCTCTGAGGGACTACTCCGGCCTTGGGTACCGCTATCCTTGCCTCGACCACGGCATACGTCCCAGCCACGAGCTTGGACATGCCTCTCTCTCCTCTCTACAGCTGGAGAAGGTGCTACCGGTGCTGGTGCTGCTGTTGCCACTAGTGTCCTCGGTATAGATGGAATCTGGAAAAATAGTTGTCAACATATCAGCTACAGTGTGTGTATCAGATACATGCATAGTATACAGAATGAGTGTCATGCAAGAATCAGATACAGTATGAGTATAGTGTGCCAATGTAGTGTGGCAGTGTAGTTTGGCGAAGACTACAGCAGAAGTGCCGATGTATCAGTGGGAATATGGTAGTGTGGTGCACAACAGACCTAGTAGTGAAATGTACGCCGAAATGGAGGAAATTACCTGAATACCATGGAGACCAAGCAATGTCTCTCTTCTTTGCACCATGCTGATCAGAGAAGCTACCAGCTCAAGGAGGCTCTCTGTATACTCTGTAGGTGCCTACAAGTGCATTTGACTGATCAATATCTAGAATAAACATATCTGAAATGGAAATGTGGGGTACAAATTGTAAAGTGTGGTAAATACCTGAGGCGTGGCTCGAGCTCTGATATATCTGTGTCCTGCCTCTGCTGGCTCGATCAGAATCTAGTAGACAGTCCCAGTTAGTTGCCAACATGTAAATACAGTGGGAATCTCTGGCCAATCGGTCATCTCCCCAACATGAGGGCCCCCTCTAGTATTAGCCCTGGTCACCCGAGTCGTCTCTCCCGCCACAGGAGCTCTTGCTCCCTCACTTGCGCGAATGCCTATCATAGGGGGCATAAGACAAGTCTGGTCTGGATGAATGTGATGTAGTCGCCCTCTGCTATGAAGAAGTCAGCGTCTAGGCCCACTATGAACTAGATGATTGGCATCAACTGGCAGGCTATCTATTGTCCTTATGGACGTTAAGGGTGGCATCGGAACAACCGGATCGAGCGAGCCCATGGTCTGGTGTATAAATAGCTCGTTCAAAAACTAGGCCCGGCAAACTGGGCCCTCTAGCAAAATTTGGAAGCAAGATATGGCCCAGGCCCCGACATACTGGTCTCTCACACCAGCCGGCATCGTCGCCTAGGGCTACCATGTGATCTGCAAGCAGAGAATGTATAGATTGTTAGTTGCCATCAGTTGCCAAAGTATGAATCAGAGCAGTAGTAAAGCAAAAATGACTATGAGTTTTGGGTTACCTCGTTAGTCGCCACTGTGCCGAAGTATCGATGGAAGAAGGTGAAAGTTGTGTTGTTAAGGCTCCGACTCTGACACCGACACCGGCCATCATACCATTGTGAATACAGTACCACAGGGGGAATCTTCTCCATAGGCTTCAGGGCTAGAGCTGGGAAGTAGACATAAACCCATAACTGTAAGGAGAGGACAGTGGTGTCAATGCATGAACAGATATTGAATAGAAAGTGCAAAGCAGAAAGCACAATGCATGAACAAATATGAAACAGAAAGAGCAAAGCAGAAAGCACGATGCATGAACAGACATAGGAAGTGCAAAGCAGAAAGCACAAGTTTTGAACAGATATTGAACAGAAAGTACAAAATCAAAAAGGTGTGGTGCATACCTCCTAGGCTCTCCAGTAGACTGCAACTCACTCTCCCCTCTTTTGGGAAGTGGAGCTCATGTAGCCGTAGAGGGTGGCAAGGCCAGCTCTGCCCCAATCATAAAATTGCACCTGGGGCAGTGTCACCAGGGCGCTTCGCAGATATATGCCTATGGTGTTCCACATGTTTGAAAACAAGGTGGTATTGAGGAGAAACATCAAGAAGCCCGGGTATACTGCTCCATCTCCTCTAGTGTCTTGAGCTCTCTCCCGCGGAACTGCTAAGCAAACCAACTGTACCTTACCATGGTCGGCTGGTATAGAGGTGGACGCACTCCGAGAAGGTGGATCCAAGTGGCCTCCCATTTACCCATATTTGTGTCGAAGGGGATTGGACCACCCTCTGCTCCTAAGCTTGTGAGCATGGCAAAGTCGTAGGGAGTCATTGTCATCTTCTCAGCGAAACGAAGATGGATAGAGTTGGTGGTGTCCCACTATCTCTCCACCAATGCCCCGAGAAGAGTCCGGTTCGCTATATGCCGTGAGAGCCCGAAGTAGAATAGGCCAAAGTCGGCCTCGTCAATATTGCCGCAGACCTCGGCAGGGAGCTCATAGTACCAATCTCTCGCTGTCGTCGCTCCATATCCCCTATAAACATGGGAGTCCCCCTGTGGCAGAGAAAATGTGAATCAGATGAAAGGCAGTGATAAAGAGCATTCAGATAAAAGGTAGTGGAAGAAATGCAGTTAAAGGGAGGGCTAGAATGCATGAAAATGAGTTCATACATCAGTAGCGTTGGAGGAAAGATGGAAGTCCGACTCCCTCAGTAGAAGGTCCTCTGGCACGTCACAAGCAAAGTCACTGAAATGCCTGATGCCTCTGGGTGGTAGTATATGTGTATGAGGATGTTACGTCATCGGATTAAAGGGGTGCACTCTTAGTGGCAATGGCTCCGGCTCAAGCTCTGGAGCGAACTCCGCCTCAAGATCAGCTGCGATGCCCTCTGCTGCCTCATCGATCTCGGCAACAACCTACTCCTCAACCTCGACATGGGGTGATAATGGAGGTGGTATCCATCATGAGGAATCTCAATTGTCATCTGGAAAGTGGGTAAAAATGGGTGAAAAATGAAGAGAAATGGAGAAAAGAGGGTAAACTTAGAAAAAGTCAACCCTTAGGAGAGAGAAAATGGGAGAAAAATTCAAAACCCGGGAAAGTTCACGAAACCCCAGAGAAACTCGAGGGGAACAACCCTAAAGTGGTGAAAATGTAGAAAAAAGTGACGAAAACAAAATCTGATCAGTTCAAAGTGCAGAGAATCAAGAGGATTTCGCGAAAAAGGTTGCGTGGGGCGTTGGAAAACGAATATAAAGCACAAATCTAGAAAAAGAATACACCTAGAGAGAGAGGTAGAGTATTTTCGGAGGTGTGGGTGTGTGCAAATGAAGTGTGGAGATGTACACTTAAAGACCCGAGGCCAAAAAGACAAATCTGCCCTGAAGAAAGCAGGGGTGTCCGGCAAGCCACATTTGTGGCCGGCTAGCCCAACTGGTGGCCGACAGGTGGCCGGTGGTCCTCATTTGTGTCCTGGTGCTATTCTGTTCCTCTATTTCTTAGGCAGTGTATGGGAGGTCCTTTTTGGGTTCAGATTGATTCCTAGGGAGCTCAAAACCACGTTTCGGTTCATAAGTGCGCCCCACTTGCCAATATGAACGAGGTGTATCCTTTTTGAGCATGTTGCAAAGTCCCTGAGAGGTAAATCGGAGGTTGTCCCCAAATATCGTTTTTGCTCGTTTTGTCAAAGTCGCATAGTTGTTCTCTGCTATTGCATAGAATGTGCATTTTCACATATACTTATGTTGCACGTGTGTCCTGCATCATTCATGATTCATACATAGAACATGCTTTCAATTTTGCATAGAATATGCTTTTGTTTCTTGCATGGAACATGCTTTCAATTAACATCATACGTAGGTTGTCTATCTTGCATGGAATATGCGTTGTCACTGTATTGATTTGTAATCTTGCTCACTTTGTGCATCTATCGCACTTGTTCACTTTGTGAATCTATCGCACTCACTCACTTTGTGCATCTACCACATCGTAGACACCCCATTTTTGACCGTCCTCAAGACTTGGACATCATCGTTTGAACATCCGATGATTGTGCTCGCTCGTGTTCGTTTTGAGTCCCTGAAGGTCTCGGCTAAGCGCCTTGCCTTGGAGCCTCTAATCTTGTCTGTTTTGTGCTTGGTTGTGGGCCAAGAGCTTGTTGCTTTCCTTCTGGAGGAGAAGGTGACCTGTCGGCCATCTCCTTAGCCTACCGGCCAAGACTTGTGCCTGCTGGCCAGCAATGATGGCCGACGGCCATTTTTCTCCTTTTTCAGATATTGATTTGCCAGCTGTGCCAGCTGTTGTTCACTGATGCTCATCTCCATACACGTGTATGGAGGGATGAAGGCAAACTTTTGGCTTGATTTTCTATATAATGGGGGGTCTCTCCTCCATTTGGGGGGTTACAAAAATTTGTGAGCAAATTTCCTCTCTCTCTCTCTCTCTCTCTCTCCCGATTTTGTCCTTGAAAGTGAGAATTCTCTATACTTTTGATCTAGGACCCTTAACCTAAACATCTTCATCTTGGAGGCCTAATTTGAGTTCTTAAGAGTGTTTTAGCTCAGAATTGTTGCTGTTTTAGTGTTGTGCTTCAAAGGGTATGAAGCTTGCCTCTTTTAAGCTTTATTTTAGTTGTTTGTTTGGCCACCTTTGCATGCTGTTTTGAGGCTAGTTTTAACTTCTGAAATCTCTGTTTTTATGGTTTAAAATGGTGGTTTGAGTTTTGTTTTGGAGTAAGGGGTGCTCAACCTTTTTTGTAGCTTGTTTGCTAAAGTGTTGTGCCATCTTTTCAAAGCTTTTAAAATAACTTTTTTGGCATTTTAACCATTGAATTCCAGGGGAATTTCAGTGGCAAAAACTTGGTTTTAAGGTCCAAAATAGGAGGGGGTGGTCTCCCCTCCTTATGTCTTGTTTGCAAGTGTAGATAGCCTAACATGTGAGCATGCTTTTCTATCTTTTTGTGACTTAATCTCAGCATGTTTTAGCTACTGATTTAGCATGCTTTAGCTCTGTTTTGAGTTGTCTTGGTCATATGAGCTTAGTCTTGCATGGTTGTAGTGCAAATGGCTTCACTAGCTTAGTGTTTTAAGGCCTCTCACATGCTTTGCTTGAGATGATTGCATGATATAGCATCATTTAACATGTAATTTCAGTGCATATATCTCTATCATACTCTCACTTATTTCACCCTTTCATTGCTTTTGAGAGTTGTGTTTCGTGCCTTGCTTACTAGCTAACATATAAGCATGTTTTTATGGCCTTTTGTGCTTCAATCTTAACATGTTTTAGCCACAGTTTTGGCATGTTTAAGCTCTGTCCAGAGTTGCTTTGGTCATTTGAGCTTTGTGTTGCATGCCTCTAGTGTAATGCTCTTCACTAGTTTTGTGTTTTTGGCTCTTAATATGTTGTGCACGTGTTGCTTGCATGTTGTAGTGCCATTTTTCATGCCATTTCAGCACTGAAAAGTCTGCAACCTCACTCTATTCTTCACTTTTTAATTTGTTTTGAAAGTGGTCTTGAGCCTCTTGTTGGCTTGAGTGTGAACTTGAGGCTTTCATACCTAATGGTTTTAACCTTCTCTTGAGGGTTCCTTCTAACCAACAATATGAGGCCTCTTTCATGCTCAAAACACTTGTGGTTTAGGCCATCTTTCCAAGTAGAGGACTCTCACATTGGACTTAATCGGTTAAAGGACTAATCGGTAATCTAAAATGTTTAACCAAAATTAGACAAGTAAAACATGACCAAGATAAGCATGTTATATTGCATTGCATGTGTTCAATCGGACGTTATATTGAACACAAGGTAGATTGGTCCATTTCATACTCAAAGTGATGAAATGAGTCAATCTCCTTTGTCACCGTCACCCTTGATCGTGCATGATAAGGTGGTGGTCCTTTGAGTCTTATTTGTGCATTCATTAAGCTTGTATAAGCTTGGTTCTTTGGCCATCATGCATGAAAATGCTTGGTTGATGGCTTGAGAAATGATAAGGAGGGTAATAGTACATACGTTGTGTGAGAATAAATTGTTTTGCCTCTGTTTGCTCTCTGTTGCAGCAAAAAGGCGAATTCCAGGGAAAGGGTGGCCGACCGGCCACCAGTGGTGGCTGACATCCACAAACAATGGCCGACCGGCCACTAGTAGTGGCCGACAACCACCTATGGTAGCCGACCGGCCATCAGTGGAAAGTTGTTCAAAGTGTTCCTGTCTTGGAGCAGAGGCAGTCTGGGAGTTAGTGCAATGTTTAGAGATCAAAGCAAAGTGCAAACAGAGCATCTAGGCAAGGCGTGGTCTCCCCTTCTCCCTCGAGGCCATTTACTTGCTTTGTTTATTAATTAGTAGTAGCTAATTCCATTCATTCATTCAAGTGTTATAATTATTTAATTAGCTTAGATAGTTATTAGTTTAATTGCCTTAATTAGCTTAGCATAGCTAGTTATTCAATTGTGTTATAATAATTAGTTAACTAGAATAGTTAATTAGTTTCGTTTTGTAATAGTTAGCTTAATTAGCGTAGCTAGTTGCTTAGCTTATTCATTCGGACCCTCCTTCATGAGGGCACAATGTTGTAATAAGTGTGCGTGTGTGTGTGCATGTCTTCCAACCTCACATCTTTCTCCCTTTTATTTACCCGCTTTCGATGGTTAGATTAGGGACATGTTTCAATTAGCATACCTTATGCTCGCATGTTTGCATCATTCATTTGTCTTGCATGCACCGAGGCTCGGTGCATCATTTAAACTACATTGTATTTTAATACACTTATTTGAATATGTGTTTCAAAGCATGCTATCAACGTGTTGTAAATGCCATATTAGTAGCCGAGCCTATTAATTTCATGTTGCATGTGTTGCATTAGACATGTTGCATAGTTAGGATCATGGATCTTTCTGACTAGTTTTTGTTTTGGCTTGGAATACTCGATGAGTTTTACACTTTAGCATACTTGCATGAGTGTGAGTGTTGCCATGTTTCGCATGCTTGCCATGAGGCTATGTGCTTACTTGCTTAACTGCATGAATGCCTGTGGATAAAGGCTTTGTTGCTTGAATTCGAACAATTCGACAAATGCATGTTTTAAGCCCACTTTGCGAAGTGGCAAATATTGTTTTAAAGCCCATCACGCGCTTTAGCTCACTTGATGGTGGCAAGTTCAAACCATTTTTGAAAGCAAACATGAGTTGATTTGTTCCAAGTCTTGTGATTTAGTCTATACTTGCTTGTGTGCGTCACATAGTAAAGTTAGCTAATAACTAGAATAAGAACGCTTGAGGTTTATAAAACAACATATCATGCTTAGTAGAGGCCGATCTTTGATCGGGTGAGTGGGGGTGCTCATTTCAGGACCTTCCCCTCTCGTACCCAAGTTCCCGAGTCAAGACAACTTTGGTGATGACAGACACGTGGCCTTTGGCATGAGTCATGGTTTCCTAAATTTTCTAAAAACAAAATATTTAGGTGGCGACTCTGTAATCTGGCAAAGCAGTCCAATTTTGGTATTATTTGATTCAAAATCGATTTTCCAAAATGATTTGCCGGATTGGACTCTTTGGTGTTTATCAGTCTCACATTGCAGTTTGTGAGATTAGATTCAGAACCGTGATAGGAGTCCGAACTGTAGGACCAATTCGATGCTCTCCGAAAGGGGGCGTGAAGAAAGTCGAGTCCACAGTTTCTGGAGACTCTGCTGGGTACTTAGAGAACTTGACTCTAACTCATGATATGTTGTTTTATCTACATTTTTGTGTTTATTTGCATTGCATTTGCATAGGTGCGCCTAAGTCACAGTGTTTGCCTTATGCTATTCCTGAACGGTTTGCCGGAGGCTCACTTGGAAAAGCGTGCCATAAGGCTGACCGATTACGGACTCTTGTTATTGCTTATTACATATGTTATTGCTTATTGCTTCATTTTGCATGATCATGAGTTTTCAAAATAGTCGGCTTCGCAAAGCGTGTGAGTCCAGCTTTCAAAGTTTTCTTCATGCATATCATTCGCATCTTGTCTTAGAATTACGCTGGTTTAATTCCTTTCAAATTTTTTGTCTTGATTGTTTGTCCAAGTGTTACGGCCTTGTCAAAATGGGTCATCTTCAGGCTTTGACATTCACTCACGTCATTTCATGACTTCGAGTTCTGTCAAAGAGGAGCAACTATAGACACCACATTTTTTACCGCCCTTATGACTTGGACGTCACCACTTGCACACCCAATGATGAATGTGTGTATGCTTGTCAAGTGCTCGAAGTCCTTAGCAGAATGCCACAGTTTTGATCCTTCAAACCCTATACACCTCTTGCCACAACCATAGTTCTTCAAGTCTGAAAAACCTTTGGACCTGCCGGCCACTGATATTGGTTGTCGGCCACTTGCGTGGCCTGTCGGCCACAAGTGTGTTTTGGTAGATATTTTTGCCAACTGTGCCAGCTGTTGTCACAGATGCATACACTTGTTTACACGTGTATGTATTGATATTTTTGAGGGAGTTTGATGCTTTTCTATATATAGATGACCTCCCCTCTTGTTGAAAAGGTTGGAAAATTTTGGAGCAAAATATTTCATTTCTCTATAATTCTCTCTCTCTCTCTCTCTCTCTCTCTCTCTCTCTCTCTTGCAAATTTCTTGAGCCTTTGCCTATACACTCTAAACCAAACCTTGCCATTTTTGAGCTGAGGTACTTTTGGGCCTACTTTGAGCTCTTGAGGGTGTGTATGTGTTGAATTATTGCTTAGAAGTGTTCTCCTCTTCAAGAGATATAAGGCTTGGCTTGTTTCTTTGGCTTATTTGCTATTTTTCCTACTGTTTTTCTACTATTTTTGGGCTGTATAAACTCTTTAATTTTGGGTTGAAACTTGTGGTTTAAGGCCTTAAAGGGTGGAGGGGTGGTTCACCTTTCTTTCCACCTAGCTTCTCTAACCTTTACCCTTGTGTTTCCAACCTTTACACTATCTTTTTTTAAGCTTTTAAATACTGAATTTCAGAGGTTTTTCAGTGGCTAAAAGCACGTTGTGAAGTCCGAAAATGGAGGGGTTAGCCTCCACTCCTTGTGTCTTGCTTACTAGTTTAACATGATCCATGTTTTAGTTTATTGTTCTAGCTATTTTTTTCTTAATTCCAGCATGTTGTAGGACTGATTTAGCACTGTTTTAGGACTATTTTTAGTGGTTCATTGCATTTGAGCTTTGTATTGCATGTATGTAGTATAATTGTCCTCATAGGCTTGGTGGTTTAGGCCTTAGCCACCAACCTATTTGAGTTGATAGCATTTGTTTATGGCTTTCCATACTTGTTTTCACCCCTAATCGCTTTTTCAACCTCCATCATTTCTTGGGTTTTTCTTTGCTTTGAACTTTGGTTCAAACTATTTGCCTGTTTAAAGCTTGAGATTAAGGTCTTGTGCTTAATGGTTTAATCCCTTTGGGGGTTCATTACCAATGGCATGACACTTCTCTCATGCCTAAAACAACTCTTGGCTTGATGCTTCTTTCTATTAGAGCACTTAAAGCTCACTTTTGGACTTAATTTACAAGGAATGGTTGGTAATTAAAACAGAGTAACAAAATGAGAACTAAAAATGATGCAAGATAATAACTTGGTTACGGCTCAATCGGACGTTAATAGAATCCTTGAGTCTTGAATCATTTCATACTTGTTAGTGATGTAAACAGTTCAAGAGTCATTGTTAACCACTTTCCTTGATCAATCCATGATAGGGAGGAGGTTTGAGAGTCTTTATTTGTTGCATTTATTGAACTTGTACCATTCGGTTCATAGGCCATCATGCAATGAAATTGCATCGATTGATGGTTTGTGAATCAAACTTGCTACTCCTTTGAGCTGTTTGATGATAAGGAGGGGTATGTTGTACAAACAACCCTTAAGAATACCTTGGTTGTGCTTTGTTTGTTCTTTGTTGCAGCAGGAGGAACCAGAATTTTGTGGCCGGGTGGCCACCATTTCCAGATGGCAGACCATCATTTGTGGCTGGCAGGCCACCATTTCCTGCCTGCCAGCCACTTTTGTCAAATGGAGCAGTGGCTTTTTGAAACAAAACAGAGTTCTTTTTGAGGTGAAAACAGTGCAAGTGTTCTAACTGTGTAACAGAGGCTTTCTGACAGCAGAACAGCGGTTGTTTTGGGTGGAAATCTGTGCGCATGCATGAGCATCCCTTGCTTCTCGGGGCTAATTAGTTAATTTAGTTACTTTATTTCATGTTGTATTCATGTTGTTATTAATTAGTTAGCTAATTAAAATTTTGTAATTAATTAATTAGTTTAATTAATTAGTTAGTTCTAATTTGTAATAATTAGCTAGAATAGTTAATTAGTTGTGATGTTCTAATAACTAGAGAGCATAGTTAGTTAATTCGTTTTGTAATAGTCAGTTAATTAGTTTAGCTAGTTAGTTTATTCGGACCCTTCTGTGTGAGGGCGCAAACTTGTAATAATGTGTATGTCTTCCAACCCCACGTTTTTCTCTCTTTTATTTACTTGCTTATGATGGTTAGTTTAGGGCATTATGTTTTGTTTAGCATCTCTCATGCCTTGCATGCATTAGGCTCAACACATTATTCTAACTTGCATCGTTAGTTAATATATTCTTTGAATACGTACTTAGACCACATGCTATCAAATTGATTCGCATGCCATGTTAAGTAGCCGAGCCTATTAGGTACATATTGCATGTGTTGCATTAGTCACTTGCATAGTTAGGATCATACATTTTTTCTAACTCTTTCATCTTTTTGGCTTGGAGTACTAAGTGAGCTTTTATTTGCTTTAGCATAATTGCATGAGTGTGATTGTTGCAATGTCAAAGCATCTCCACTATGAGGCTAAGTGCTTAAATTGATATAACTACTTGAATTCCTGTGGATGAAGGATAATTGCTTGAATTGGAATAATTTGAGTAAATGTTCATATGCGATCACTTTTCCAAGTGGTACATAATCGAAACAATTTTCAAAAGGAACATGAATCAAAGTGTTCCAATTTTTGCAAATTAGTCTATACTTGTGTGTGTGCACATCACATAGTAATGTTAGCCTAATAACCGAAACAAGAGCATATAATGTAGATAAAAATCAGATCATGATTAGTAGAGGCCAATCTTTGATCGGGTGAGCGGGGGTGCTCAATTCATGGCCTTGCCCTCTAGTACCTAAGTTCTCGAGCTTAGACATTCTTGGTGATGACGGATAAGTAGCCTTTGGCATGAGTCTCGGGTTTCTTAAATTTCTCAAAAAATATTTTGGTGGCGACTCTGTATCTGGCAAAGCAGTCCATTTTCGACATTTTGATTCAAAATTGATTTTTCAAAAGATTTGTCGGATTTGGATTCTTTGGTGTTTATCTATTTCATATTGCATTTATGGAATCAAATTTAGAACCGTGGGAGTCCTATACTGTAGGGGTTATTCGTCTTCCGAAAGGGGGCATGAAAAGTCAAGCCACACCAACTAAGCCCTAGAAACTCCGGATCTCAAAGGCAATTTTTAGGTTGTTCCCTATCTTGCACCGCATCTATCTTAGATGAATCCATAGTCACTCATTCTCCGGACATTACATGGCCTAGAAAATTAACTTCATTAAGCCAAAACTCACACTTTCCAAACTTAGCATATAACTGATGTGCCCTAAGTAGCTCAAGTATTACCCACAAATGTTCTTCATATTCATCCTCAGAGGATGAGTGGACTAGGTTGTCATCGACGAAGACAACCACAAATTGATCTAAGAACTCACGAAAGATTTGATTCATCAAGTGCATAAACGAAGCCAGCATGTTGGTCAACCCAAAAGGCATTACTAAAAACTCGCAGTGGCTATATCGCGTATGGGATGTCGTTTTTTGCATATCCTCTTCCTTCACACTCAACTAGTGATAACCCGATCTCAAATCAATCTTAGAGAAATAACGAGACCCTTTCAACTAGTCAAATAGGTCATTTATTTGCGATAGTGGGTACTTGTTCTTAATAGTTAGCTGGTTCAAGTTCTAGTAATCAATGCACAGTCGCAATATGCCATCTTCTTCTTAGCAAAGAGAGTCAGTGCTCCTAAGGCGAAGTACTAGGGTGAATGAAGCCCTTATCTAACAAATCTTGAAGTTGCAGCTTCAACTCACACAACTTGGCAGGTGTAAACCTATATGGTGCAATGGAAATTGGAGTCGTGCCTGGCACTAAGTCAATTGAGAACTCAATTTCTCTATGTGGTGGTAACTCTGTGAGATCTTCTGGAAAAACATCCAGATATTCTCGAACTACTCTCGGCAATTCACCCCAAATCATACTACTCTCATCAGCTGCCGAGATCGCAAAAAAGAAACTTAGCTATTCTCAACCCTTCAAGTCATACAATAGAGAAGTAGAATTATCGCCTTCATCACACATGAAGTAAAAGCATTCCTCCGATGGCATACAAACCGATACCCTCCTACGATGAAAATTTAATGAATCAACCAATCTATACCTAGAATTACGTCGAAAGCATGCATATTAAGAACAATAAAATCAAAAGAGAGCCAATGATCTGCGACCTCAATCTCACAAGAACGACATACTTGACCCAATGGCACACTACCCCCAACAGGTGTCTCAACCAAAAGAGAAGACTTTAATAATTCAAAATCCAAACGCAAAGCGGATCCAAAAGAAGACAAGATGAATGAATGAGATGCACCAGTATCAATCAACACGTTGGCAATAAAGTTGAACAACAAAAGTTACCTCTCACAACAGAATGTGCTGGCAACTGAACTGGCATGGTAACGACTTACACACGCCTTGAAGGCCTCTGATCTACCTGCTCAACTCTTGAAGCATAGGCTAGAAACATGAATTGAGTCGAAGTGGCTCCCTGATTAGCCCTCACAGCCTATGCTGACTATGCTGGTTGATGGCTCTGTGTCTGTCTTGAACCAGATGCACCAGATGCGGTACCAGACTGAGAGCAAAACCTCCTTAAGTGCCCAACTGCCCACATTGATAACAGGTAGGCGGTTGACCTCTTATCTAACTTTGGCTCTGAAGACGATTCGAAGACTGTGTAGACTGTTGCCGTCCTCCCCTCTACAAGAAAACTAAAGACTTGTGGCCTAACTGACCACATATGAAGCAAGTGAACCCATTTTGGTTACCTCTCTTCAAAACTATACTCGATATGAAAAAAGTGGATCAAGATTGTGTGGCCTGGGATTGTTGTGCGGTGGAACCCCTTTTTTCGTTTGTTGTCCCTAGCATCCTCCTGAACATCTTGGGATCCTTGCCTGGAGCCCCTCATCCATTCCTCCTCAGTTTGGATCATGGTCTCTAAGTGGGCTACTGATTCCACAAGATGATCGCAATCCCGAATCATTGACCCGGCCACCTTGAAAAAAAGTTTGGTCCTCGATCTCTTCTCAAACTCTCTGCAATGGCATTCTTTTGTCACCACATGTTTCGGTGCAAATCTTGATAAACTAGTGAAAGCCACTTCAAACTTGGCTATCGGCCTGTTTAGCTGCTTAAGCTTAAAAAATTGATCACTCAACTTCTTTCTAGCAGTGGGTGGCGAAAACTTGTCCTGGAAGGCATTGACAAAAGCCTCCCAAGTCACCCCAAATATGCCCTCATCCATACTTCCACCACTAACCCACATCTCCCTTCAGCAGGAAAGACGCCAAGGTTACTCTCAACCCATCGTTCTCAATGCCAAGCATCTTAAATGTCTTCACCATTGTAGCTCGACTTTTTCGCACCCTCTTTCGGAAGTTTGAATGAAGCCCTACAGTTCGGACTCCCGTGGTTCTGAATCTAATCTCACAAGTGCAATGTGAAATTGATAAACACCACAAATCTTTTGGAAAATCAATTTTGAATCAAAAATACCAAAATTGGACTGCTTTGCCAGATACAGAGTCGCCACCAAAATATTTTATGTTGGAAAAATTTAGGAAACCCATAACTCGTGCCAAAGGCCACGTGTCCGTTATCACTAAGATTGTTTCGACTCGGAAACTTATGTATGAGAGGTGAAGGTCATGAATTGAGCACCCCCGCTTGCCCGATCAAAGATCGGCCTCTACTAATCATGATATGATTTTTATCAACATTATATTCTCTTGTTGCGATTTATTTAGGCTAGCATTTACTATGTGATGCGCGCACACAAGATATAGACTAGTTTGCCCGAATTGGAAGAATTCAATTTCATGTTTGTTTTTCAAAAAGTGTTTGATTTTGCCACTTAAAGTGGGCTTAAAGTTTATGAATTTGCCACTTGACAAAGTGGGCTTAAACGTACATTTATTGAATCATTCCCATTCAAGTAACTAGCCTTCATCCACAGGCACTCAAACGGTTTAACAAGCAAGCACTTAGCCACATGGCAAGCATGCTAGTCATGGCAGTCACTCACACTCATGCAAGTATGCTAAAGCACAAAAAACTCACCTAGTACTCCAAGCTAAGATAAAACAAAAGAGTTAGAAAAATATGCATGATACCTAACTATACAAGATGGCTAGTGCAACGCATGCAAAAATGCAACTAAAATAGGCTTTGTTACTTAACATGTTATTTGCATCAATTTCATAGCATGTGTTTAAGCAAGTATTCAAAGAAGTATTGAACTAACAATGTAGTTAGAATGATGAACCGAGCCTCGGTGCATGCAATACAAATGAATTGATACAAACATGCAATTTGCTAATTGAAACGTGATGCCCCTAATCTAACCATCAAAAGCAAATAAATAAAAAGAGACAGACGTGGGGTTGGAAGACATACACATTATTATAACATTGATGCCCCCGCACAGGAGGGTCCGAATGAATAAACTAGCTAAGTTAAACTACTTAACTAATTATTTGCAAAACTTGAATAAATAAGCTAGCTATCTAAGCTAGTTAAATATTACAACATGAAGCTAATTAGCTAACTACATCGACTAATTAAACTAGTTAACTAATTAATTACAACATGAATTAACTAAATAACTAATCTAATTAAAATTAGATACAACACAACTATGACTAACTAATTAATTAATTAAACTAATTAACTAGTCCGGGAAGCGAAGGAGGCCCATGCATGCTCGGTTTCCACCAGAAGAACATCCACTGTTTGCTCTCGAAAGCCTCTGTTGCACAACCCTTGCACAGTTTTTCCTCTTCTAGATCAACTCTACTCTGCTTCACAAGCATTCTGCTCAAAATTCACTGGTGGCTGGTGTAGACATCTCATTTTTGACCGTCCTCAAGACTTGGACGTCATCGTTTGAACACTCGATGATTATCCATGTTGGTGATCGTCTTGAGTTCTCGGAGGTTTCGGCTATGCGCCTTGCCTCAAGAACTCTCGACTTGTCTGTTTTGTGTTTGGATTTGCACCAAACACTTGTTGTTTTGCTTCTGAGGGTGGGAAATGGCTTGTTGGCCATCCCCTCACATCACCGTCCATGGCTTGAGGCCACCGGCCCTGTTTTCTTGCTACCGGCCAAAGGTATTGGCCGGTCGGCATTGTGTTTGGTCGGCCAACCACTTATTTTGGTCAATCGGCCAGTTTTTCTGGCCGAGACCTTTTCTTGAGGGGGTTTGAACCTTTTGAACCCTTGCTTTATCTTCCTGAGGAAGCTTGAACCTTTTGAACCCTTGGTTTTAGCTTCTTAAGGAAGCTTGAACCTCTTGAACCTTTGTTCTAGCTTTTCCAAGAAGCTTGAACCCTTTGCTCCAAGCTTCTAAGAGAAGCTTGAACCCTTGTCTAGCTTCTCCAAGAAGCTTGACCCCTTTGCCTAGCTTCTCCAAGAAGCTTGGCCCCTTTGCCCAGCTTCTTCAAGAAGCTTGGCCCTTTTGCTCCAAGCTTCTAAGAGAAGCTTGCACCCTTGATCCTCTATAAAAGAAGAGCTCCTCTTCCATTGCAAGGGTTCCAAGAAATTTGTCTAAGGCAAAAACCATACACTTCCCTCCATATCTCTACATTCCAAGCTCCAAACTCCATTGTTCTTGCCCCTTTGCACACCAACTCTTGGCCTAACACCTCCATCATCAACCTAAGGATCTTGGAGGCCATTTTCAGAGGCTAAGGGACTATTTTTTTGGACCAAGAAGCTTCTGTCCCCTTTTGGCTACAAGGGCAACACACTTTACCCTCTTTTAGTCTTTATTTTGCTTCATCTTTTAGCCATACTTAGAAGCATTTTCAAGCTTTGTCATAAACTGAAAAAGTCTTATTTTGAGCTCCTTTTTAAGTTTGTTTAAGATCACTTTTGTGTTTGGGGTTGTCTACCCCCTCTTAGGACTTGTTTGGCCTCATTTTTATGCCTTTTTTGTGAGCTTCGGGACCACCTTGTATTGGCCCTCTCACCACTGAAATCCTATGGTGTTTTGAGGTCCTAAGAAGGAGAGGGGTGACCCTCTCCCTTGTTGCCTTGTTTACAAGCATTGTTGGCTTTACAAAGGAGCCCATATTTGCACACTCTTGAGCATGTTTCAGGCCTTTTTTGGTGAGTTTTAAGGTCTTCATAGGCTCTACCCAGAGCCCATTTTGCCATATAAAGTGTCTATTATGCATATGTAGAGTAATCCTCCTCAAGGCCTTTCAAAGGGGCCTTTACTTGTATGCTCCCTTGACTCATTCCAGGCCCTTTTCAGTGAGTTTTAGGGCTTTCATAACCTCTTTCCAGAGGTGGTTTTGCCAAGAAATTTGTCTAAGGCAAAAACCATACACTTCCCTCCATATCTCTACATTCCAAGCTCCAAACTCCATTGTTCTTGCCCCTTTGCACACCAACTCTTGGCCTAACACCTCCATCATCAACCTAAGGATCTTGGAGGCCATTTTCAGAGGCTAAGGGACTGTTTTTTTGGACCAAGAAGCTTCTGTCCCCTTTTGGCTACAAGGGCAACACACTTTACCCTCTTTTAGTCTTTATTTTGCTTCATCTTTTAGCCATACTTAGAAGCATTTTCAAGCTTTGTCATAAACTGAAAAAGTCTTATTTTGAGCTCCTTTTTAAGTTTGTTTAAGATCACTTTCGTGTTTGGGGTTGTCTACCCCCTCTTAGGACTTGTTTGGCCTCATTTTTGTGCCTTTTTTGTGAGCTTCGGGACCACCTTGTATTGGCCCTCTCACCACTGAAATCCTATGGTGTTTTGAGGTCCTAAGAAGGAGAGGGGTGACCCTCTCCCTTGTTGCCTTGTTTACAAGCATTGTTGGCTTTACAAAGGAGCCCATATTTGCACACTCTTGAGCATGTTTCAGGCCTTTTTTGGTGAGTTTTAAGGTCTTCATAGGCTCTACCCAGAGCCCATTTTGCCATATAAAGTGTCTATTATGCATGTGTAGAGTAATCCTCCTCAAGGCCTTTCAAAGGGGCCTTTACTTGTATGCTCCCTTGACTCATTCCAGGCCCTTTTCAGTGAGTTTTAGGGCTTTCATAACCTCTTTCCAGAGGTGGTTTTGCCATTTTGTATGTCTATCATGTATATGTGGAACAACCCCTTGCAAGTTGCATGACCTTCCAAAGGAGCACTTCATTCTAACATGTATTGACTGAGTTTCAGTGGTTATTTGGGCATATTTTGGCATGGCATACTTCTATTTTTGGCTGGTTTGGTGACCTCTCCTATGCTTCATATAGTTGTAGTGCAAATCATGGGTCACTAGCTTACTTTGCATGCTTTGTTGACCCTTTATTCTAGCACTTTTTGGCCATGCCTTAAACTGATTTTGTGCATATTTTGGAGTGCCTTAGCCCTGTTTTTGGGTCTCATGGTCGAATGATGCTTGTTTTGCATACTTGTAGTTCAACATTCATGCTTAGCTTTGAGTTTTGAGGTCCATCGCATGCATATACTGAGGTGTTTTCATGTTTTGGGGCCATTATACATCATATTTGAAAGCTTATACTTGTGTCATACTCCCATGTTTTCCATGCTTTAAGTGCTATTGAGAGTTGTGCTTGTATGCCATGTCACTCCTTGCATTGTGTATGTTAGGTGGTTAGTTGCATTGAGCATGCCATAGTTCATATAGCATTGTGTGTGCCATAGAGTCCACAGCATTGGGTATGCTAGGTTGTATGTTTGCATATTTAGGTTATATGCCTATTGCATATTGCTTGCTAGCATACTCATTTTGCATTAGTTTGTTTGCATGTTTAGGTTGCATAACATTGCATGCATCTCTTGCCTCTTGAATTGATTATGATAGAGGTTGGAGGCCTTTATGTGTTTATGTGCATTTCATTCCACATTGAAATTGCACACTAGACTCTTGGGCCATCATGCATTGAAATGCGTGATTGATGGCCCGAGGGTCGAGTACCAAACTCCCTTGAGTCCATAACATGGTGGGGAGTTTGGTGGTGCAAACATTTTCTTGAAAATGCATTGCCATGCCTTGTTTGTCCTCTGCTGCTGTCAAATAGGATTCTGCAGGAATAAATGGTCAGTCGACCATCTCTATTGCCCACCGGCTATCCATATTTGGCTGAGAGCCTCACACATGGTCGATGACTAGTTTCCCATGGCCGATGGCCTTGCCTCTTAGCCGGTGATCTCCCACAGCACTCAGGGAGCATTTTAGAAGCATCATTGAGACTTGCACAATTTTCAGAAGAGCAGAGCAGTGCAAACAGAGGCAACTGTGGCATGGCGATGGTTTTCGGGCAAAGCCGAACATGCATGCATTCATCCCTCTTCCCGAGGCCTTTTTAATGTTTTCAGTAGCTTAATTGATTTGTTAATTAGTTAAGTGTTTTGTAATTATTTAATTAGCTTGTTAGTTGATTAATTTGTATTATTCTTTTGGTCCCTTCGAGAGAGGGCGAATTATGTAATAAGCGTGCGTGTGTGTGATGCATGTCTTCCAACCCCCACTTCTTTCTCCCTTTTATTTAACCGCTTATGATGGTTAGTATTAGGGCATATTTCAATTAGCATCCTTCTGCTATGCATGTATGCATTCATTCATCCATCTCGCATGCACCGGGCTTGGCGCATCATACTACCTGCGTTGTATTTCTATTCCAAGTTGAATACGTGTTAGCTGTAACATCATCATATGCCATCTTAGAATAGCCGAGCCTATATTAGCTACATTCTTGCATGTGTTGCATTAGCCATCTTAACATGAACTAGGATCATGCATATGATTACTAACTAGTTTCTGTTTTGGCTCGGAGTACTCGGTGAGTGTTTATGCTTTAGCATCTTACATGTATGTGAGTGTTAACATGAAAGCATGCTTACCATGTGGCTATATGCTTATGTGATATAAACTGCCTGAATGCCTGTGGGTGAAGGTCGGGTTGTTTGAGTTGGAACAACTCATTGAAATCCGTGTTTTAGCCTACTCGCGAGTAGCAAATTTCAAACCATTTTCCCAACGAACGGATATGTGATGCTTTGTTCCAAATTAGGCGATCTAGTCTATACTTTTGTGTTGTGCGCATCACATAGTAAGATTAGCTAATTAATCGGGATCAGAGCACATAATGTTTTCAAAACTAGATATCATGGCTAGTAGAGGCCGATCTTTGATCAGGCGGGCGGGGGTGCTCACGAAGTGACCTTCCCCAATCGTACCCAAGTTCCCGAGCCGAGGTAACTTTGGTGATGACGACAAGTGGCCTTAGGCAAACGAGTCAGGGTTTCCTAAATTTCCCAAAATAAAATATTTAGGTGGCGACTCTGTATCTGGCAAAGCAGTCCGTGTTTGGCACTTCTTTATATAAAATCTGTTTTTCAAAACAATTTGCCAGATTTGGACTCTTTGGTTTAGATTAAGAACCGTGACAATTTGAGTCCGAACTATAGTGAGCCCAAACGAATAGAACGGGGGATTTCCCTCCCGGGCCGTTCGGGGACGTCTACAGTTTCTGGCGACTCCGCTGGGGATTTAAAGAACTTGACTCGAACTCATAATATCTTGTTTTGACTACACTTATGTGTTTCTTTGCATTGCATTTGCATTGGTGCGCCTAGGACACTGTGTTTGCCATCTGCTATTCCTGAACGGTTTGCCGAAGGCTCGCTTTGAGAAGCGTGCCATAAGGCTGACCGGTTATGGGCCCTGCCACGATGGGAACACAAACCCCGATTTTTACTAGGGCACCCTTTTTGACTATTCGACCTAGTGCATATCGAAATCCGTAGTGACCATTCCAAACTAAGACAGGTTGCTTACCCGATTGTAGGTTGTTTGAAACCGCTGTGTGCGTAGTGAAACCCTAGGTCCTGACAAAATAGGACAGGGAAACCCTACCCCAACATAGGGGTGTTTTGGCTCTTGCTTGCTATGTGCTTTTAGAGTGTGTCTCTACAGGGAATGCATGTATCAGTTTGCAAGTCTGAGGGCCCGCGGGCATCAGTATTTGGTGGAATCAGTTTTACCTGAGGGTATCAGTTTACAGGCAGAATTTTGGGCAGAATTTAGTAGAGAGCACGGTCATTCAACTTTGCTCATATCTATTTTGGTGAAATCAGGCTGAGGTGCTGTCTGTTTTCTCTTTTTCTAAGTAGTCTTGGAACCATAGCTTCAGAAGTGTCTGATATCCCCCGGGTACTCTGGACTTGTGTTGTTATGTGATCGGGGGATGAACTACCTGCGGGCGGCACTCAGTTTACTCCAGATGAGATGGATGACATGCACTATTTTGAGCATTTGCGAATGCTGTTTGTTCTACTTTCTGACTTGGGTATTGAGTTTGTCTTGTTGTATCGAGTCAGTCCTGTTGAGTCTGTCTTGTTGTATCGAGTCAGTCTTGTCGAGTCTGTCTTGTATTGAGTTAGTCCTTTTGAGTCTGTCTCGTCGTATCGAGTCAATCCTGTCGAGTCAGTCTTGTTGTGTTGGAGTCGGGTGATTTCGAGGGTGTTACCTCGGATATCACTATTTTTTTTGTGTTTGTCTTTTGGACTCTTTCTTTTGTGTCTGTTCCTGCCTTGGAGCCAGTTACGCCCAGAAGATCTAAATGAAACATCAGTGATTTTCACACTCTCGTGTTTGCTTCTGCCTTGTGCCAGTTATGTCGTAAGTTCTGAATGAAATGGCAGTGCTTTTCGCCTACTTTTCTGTGCCTTGAAATCATCGCATTGACCTAAGTTTTTCAAAACCTTTTGAACACTGTGATGAAAATGAAGAGGAAAGATTTCCTCGGGATTTGCAAAATTTGATCATTTGAGAGAAAGAGAGGCATGCTAAGCCCTTAATGAATGAAATCATGCTTGTTAATGTGAGTACTGAGAAGGATCCTAGCTTGATCTAGATTGGTTTCATATTGTCTTCCGCGCGAGTGATTAGTCGCTTTCTTAAAAGATTTCAAAAAATATTTTGCGTAGTCCTGCGAAGACCTGTGTGGAATCGCTCTTGAGATTGTGCAGCTTAGGATCGCTCTCAGCCTAAAGACTCAACCCCTTTGCTTTCAAACCCTGAACTTGGATTCAGAATGTTCAAAGGTCAACCATAATGTGAGGCCTGCGTGGCCAGATTTGAAGCAGCCCACGAACTAGGGGCAAGAAAAGATCAAGAAGATCAGATCTCATCAAAAGAAGCTTGCAAAGTTAGATCAGAAGCACCCCTGGAACTAGGGGCCAAAAATGTCAGATGTGCTCGAAGAGTCAAAGACAAAGATTGGCAAGAATGCCAAACCCCAGAAGGGAGGAAAGAAAAAGATATTGCTGAAGGACAACCGAGTTCCTATCCACAACACTAGGGGCAAATTCACCCTCCATTGGATGGACTTCTACATCAACAGCGACCAGCAACCATTCTCTTGGATTCAGATGACTTCAAGATCTCAAACCATTCAACATGGACAAAGCTACACTTTTACCCTTGAGAGGCTCGCTGGGCTGAAAACCCGGAAGGGCGACCCAAGCAAAAGTTAGAGCAAGAAAAAGAAGAAAAAGAACAAAAAAAAAAATTAAAAGAAAAATGCAAAAAAAAAAAGAAAAGAAGAAAAAATGAAGAAAATGAAAAGAAAAGATGAAAAACAAAAGAAATGAAAAGAATTGAAAGGAAAAGAAGAATAGAGCTCGCAAGGTTGAAAACCCAGAAGGGCGGCCTCGGCAAAAGTTAGAGCGTAAAAGGTGAGGGTTAATACACGAGTGTACCCTACCCCGAACTACGTAAGGCTTGATTCCCATGTTTGGGATACGTAGGCAACTTCATTTTGAAGTCCAGCCGT
Organism: Camellia japonica; assembly: GCA_030407325.1. NCBI lineage: Eukaryota > Viridiplantae > Streptophyta > Magnoliopsida > Ericales > Theaceae > Camellia > Camellia japonica. Next base: position 168,404,592 of record JAPPVO010000059.1, on the reverse strand, counting down.
AAAACACTTCAAATTCGACTGTGTCCATGTGATGGTTCTGGTCATCTTTGGCTTCTCTATATCCGAGAATTTGGTTGTAATTGTCACTGTGAGGACTGGTTGCCACGTGCTGCAGCGCTATCCAAACAAGGGGCAACTTTCCGTTGCCATACAGCACGCTGCGGTGCCATTCAGACAAGGGGCAACTTTCCATTGCCGTGCAGTGCCATTTAGACAAGGGGCAATTTTCCATTGCTATGGATCTAAGGTTGTGCATCTCAAGAGTAGGTTCTATGCTCGTTGAGCAGTGACCGTTTGCAAAAATAGTTTTTGAGAGTTTTTACTGAGGTTGACTAATTTTCTCGAAAATTGTTCCATCTTTTCCAAAACTGGACCATTTCTTGGACCCAAAAAAGGAATATTTTCAGTGCTCACAACCTAACTTGCATGATTTCAAAATCAGAAAGTTGAATAAGCATGTTAATCTAACTCTCATTTTGGTCAAAATTGTTTTAGTAGAAAGCCAAAAGCAAAAAATGGTCAAAATGATGAACTAGGGGCACAGTTGAGTCAGGTGTTCTGTCTTTCCCCTATTATCAACATACTTGCCAGAAAGGGCACTCTACTTCCCAAGAAGGGCACTCTACCTGCCAGAAGAGGGCACCACTGAAGTTAACAACAAAGAGCTGAAAGCTCTCTCATCCTCCAAGAAACGAGGTATCAAGCCAAGTGCGAAGCACGAATTGGAATGGATCAAGTTACTCCACTCCGAGGCATCGACTAAACGTCATCGGAGGAAGTAGCCGCGAGCTAATAATTTTGGGCAACAGCCCGCAACTTCTTGTTTATCCATCAACCACTAAGGGGAAGGATTAAAAAATGAGAGATTGAAGAATAGAGAGATGTGCGCTAAGAGAAAAAACGAGGAAAAGGGCTTTTTCAGAAAAATAGAGATTAAGTGCCAGAGTGATGTGAGAATCACAAATGAGAGAGGGTGGGAAACAATACCTGGAGAAATTGGCTCCTCGTGTACTAAGAGGTCTCTCATCTTTGTAACGTGTCTGTGTGTCGTGTCTTTTGTTTTTGTCTCAATTCTTGCTTTGAGTCGTTTCGAGTGTTACTCGATGTGTTTAGGTTGTTTACCTTTGTTTTTCCTTTGTCGAGTCGTTTTGGCTGTGGCCAGTCGTCGGCTCAATACCCGGTTAAGAACTCATTTCTCAATTTCAAAAATATCATCTTGTGCTCAGAGTGCTGTGCCATTCTCCACATTTGTGCAAAACAGTATTTGTTCTTTCATAAAACTGCAGGGTCCACCCCCAATAAGTGTGAACAGTAAAACAAGGACCTATCTGAAGCTATGTGGGTTCCAGACTGCAAAGCAAAAGAAAAAAAGGAAAATTTAGAGCATCTGAGTGTGCTTCAACTTTAGAAAATTTCGTGATTGTACTCCGGATGTACCTCTTCAGGGCCTAGTCAATGCTCCAAAGTATGAGTGTGCCTCTACCTCAAGCGCAAGATCAAGCCTGCTTCAAAGTTATGCACCCTTCCATCCGTATTGTTGTACACTCTTCCGCTTGTATTGTCATGCACACCTTTACTTGCGTTGTCACGCACACTCGTTGTATGGTCATGAACACCTTACTTGCATTTATTTGCATCTTGTGTTATCTATCGTTTATCCTTTTACGTTGACCAACATTTGGGATCGTTGTCCTCCGAGACTTTCTTAGGTTACACCGAGCACGCGCCTGATAGTTTGTTGGACCTCCTCTCACGATTTCAGCGTGGTTTGAGTGTCCCGTTCCTTACGTGATTTCAGCGTGTTTGGAATTTATCCCAGGTTGCGTTGTAGACACGCTGGGCCGATTTGTTGGACCTCCTCTCACGATTTCAGCGTGGTTTGAGTGTCCTGTTCCTTACGCGATTTCAGCGTGTTTGGAATTTATCCCAGGTTGCGTTGTAGACGCGCTGGGCGGGTTGTTGGACCTCCTCTCACGATTTCAGCGTGGTTTGAGTGTCCCTTTCCTCACACGATTTCAATGTGTCTGGAATTTATCCCAGGTCGCGTTGTAGATGCGCTAGGCGGGTTGTTTTTGGACCTTCTCTCACATTTTCAGGTGGTTTGAGTGTCCCTTTCCTCATACGATTTTCAGCGTGTTTGGAATTTGTTTACCTCTTCTCACGATTTCAACGTGATTAGAGTTTGTTCCTTCTTGACACGATTTCAGCGTGTTTGGAATTTGTTTACCTCTTCTCACGATTTCAGCGTGTTTGGAATTTGTTTACCTCTTCTCATGATTTCAGCGTGATTGGAGCCTCCCCTTCCTCATACGATTTTAGCGTGTTTGGAATTTATCTTAGGTTGCGTGGAACGCGCTCCTGATTGATTTTCTTTGTTCTTCCTCCACTCACGAGTCCAGCGTGGTTGGAGTATGTCACCCTTTGCATCTATTGTACTCTTTGTTGCATCGCATCTATTATCTATTGCATTACATCTATTACATCCATTGCATCATATCTGTTTTATCGTCTGGTCTAGGAGACCTTAAATCCTGCATCTTTATTCGCACTGTCTTGTGCACTCTCCTGGTCTAGGAGACCTTAAATCCTCTAAAGGTGCAATTCCTTTGGTGTTTGTCGTGCTCGAACGACTTCCAGTGGTCTGGTATAGCCACCTGCCTGTGTTTGCGGTGAGTTCCTAGGAGACCAACTGAGACGGTGGAAACTAGAGTTCGAATGGCTTATGCCTAGAACGCAAAGGTTTGGGATTTCCGAGACTAAAGTCTGGTTTAAATACCCAGGGGTATATCCTCGGCTTGAAATCTGCATGGTAGCCCCATAGATTGAGATAGCATCTGTATGCGCCTCAATTCTGGATACTGATCCAACCTAGTCTGTCACCCTGTTGGAGAATAGGGAAAGCTGCGACCATAGTCAAGGAGAAAAGTAGTACCTGTCGTTCAACCAAGAAGAAGTGAAAGATTCCCACATCAGCATGAGGTAGGACATTGTTGAGGTAGGTCATTGCCAAGTGCCCCTGTAAGGTACCTTTACTTCCTAACTACTGCATCATTTAACTATTACATTGCATTTTAGCTATTCATTGCATTGTAGCTTGCATGCATTCACTGCATCACCCCCGCCTGCGGCTTGCGCCTTTCCATGTTAAGCTTGGTCTGGTATGTGCCCATACTCTTCACGTCGAAGCACAGTTATGATATTATGTGTACGCACCTAGTGTTGAGGGTGACGGCACCGTTTCTATGTTAAACGTGATTTGTATGTGTCCATGCCTTTCCTAGGCGAGATACGGTTTGGCCGCAGGCCTTATCCATTCCATCCATTGCATATTGTATATATTGCATTGTAGCTTGCATGCATTCACTGCATCACCCCCGCCTATGGCTTGCGCCTTTCCATGTTAAGCTTGGTCTGGTATGTGCCCGTACCCTTCACGTCGAAGCACAGTTATGATATTATGTGTACGCACCTAGTGTTGAGGGTGACGGCACTGTTTCTATGTTAAACATGGTTTGTATGTGTCCATGCCTTTCCTAGGCAAGATACGGTTTGGCTGTAGGCCTTAACCATTCCATCCATTGCATACTGTATATATTGCATTGTAGCTTGCATGCATTCACTGCATCACCTCCATCTATGGCTTGCGCCTTTCCATATTGAGCTTGGTCTGGTATGTGCCCATACTCTTCGCGTTGAAGCACGGTTATGATATTATGTGTACACACCCAGTGTTGAGGGCGACAACACCGTTTCCGTGTCAAACATGGTTTGTATGTGTTCATGCCTTTCCTAGGCAAGATATGGTTTGGCCGCATGCCTTATCCATTTCATTCATTACATTGTAGTGTAATTTGTTGCATCCAGCATTTAGGATCATGGTCTTTCCTCAGCGGGTCATTCCCTACTTATATCATCCCACCCAATTACTTGTATCTTGTGTTCTGTCTACACAACTCATAGTTCTGCATGTGTACGCGCCTATTCCACTGCCGGTATTGTGGTTTGAGGGTGTCGGCACCTTTTCTATGGTAGACGGACTTTGTATCTCCATCATCTTCATGATATTTGTGTGGTTTCGAACTGCTTATGATTTTATCATGATTCAATTACATTGCATATCATTCGCATTGTTTCAATACAATATATATCATTACATTGCATTACATAAATCCTGAATTTTTCAAACCGGCTTCGCGTAGCGTATAAGTCCAATTTTGAAACCGGCTTCGCGTAGCGTATATGACCAATTTTCAAACAGGCTTCGCGTAGCGTATAAGTCCAATTTTCAAACCGACTTCACGTAGCGTATAAGTCCAATTCTCAAAGTCTTCCTCAAAACACCATAGGATTTCAGTGGTGAGAGGGCCAATACAAGGTGGTCCCGAAGCTCACAAAAAAGGCACAAAAATGAGGCCAAACAAAGCCTAAGAGGGGGTAGACAACCCCAAACACAAAAGTGATCTTAAACAAACTTAAAAAGGAGCTCAAAATAAGACTTTTTTCAGTTTATGACAAAGCTCGAAAATGCTTCTAAGTATGGCTAAAAGATGAAGCAAAATAAAGACCAAAAGAGGGTAAAGTGTGTTACCCTTGTAGCCAAAAGGGGACAGCAGCTTCTTGGTAAAAAAAAAAAAAAAGTCCCTTAGCCTCTGAAAATGGCCTCCAAGATCCTTAGGTTGATGATGGAGGTGTTAGGCCAAGAGTTAGTGTGCAAAGGGGCAAGAACAATGGAGTTTGGAGCTTGGAATGTAAAGATATGGAGGGAAGTGTATGGTTTTTGCCTTAGACAAATTTCTTAGAACCCTTGCAATGGAAGAGGAGCTCTTCTTTTATAGAGGAACAAGGGTGCAAGCTTCTCTTAGAAGCTTGGAGCAAAAGGGCCAAGCTTCTTGGAGAAGCTAGGCAAAGGGGCCAAGCTTCTCTTAGAAGCTTGGAACAAAAGGGCCAAGCTTCTTGAAGAAGCTAGGCAAAGGGGTCAAGCTTCTTGGAGAAGCTAGACAAGGGTTCACGCTTCTCTTAGAAGCTTGGAGCAAAGGGTTCAAGCTTCTTGGAGAAGCTAGAACAAAGGTCCAAGAGGTTCAAGCTTCCTTAAGAAGCTAAAACCAAGGGTTCAAAAGGTTCAAACTTTCTCAAGAAGCTAAAACCAAGGGTTCAAAAGGTTCAAGCTTCCTCAGGAAGCTAAAACAAGGGTTCAAAAGGTTCAAACTCCATCAAGAAAGGGTCTCGGCCAGAAAAACTAGCCGATTGACCGAAATAAGTGGCTGGCCGACCAAACACAATGCCGACCGGCCAATACCTTTGGCCGGTAGCAAGAAAACAAAGCCGGTGGCCTCAAGCCATGGCCGGTGATGTGAGGGGATGGCCAACAAGCCATTTCCCACCCTCAGAAGCAAAACAGCAAGTGTTTGGTGCAAAACCAAACACAAAACAGACAAGTCGAGAGGTCTTGAGGCAAGGCGCGTAGCCGAAACCTCCGAGAACTCAAGACGATCACCAACATGGATAATCATCGAGTGTTCAAATGATGACGTCCAAGTCTTGAGGACGGTCAAAAATGGGGTGTCTACAGTTGCCCCTATTTGATAGAACTCGAAAGTCATAAAAATGACGGGAGTGAATGTCAAAGCCCAGAGACGACTCATTTTTGACAAGGCCGAAGACTTAGACAAAGCATACAAGCTACATATGAAGTTGGTTGAACCTGCAGGCTGCCTACGTATCCCTTTGCAAGGAATCAAACCAGCGTAGTTTAGGGGCAGGATGCAAATGATATGCAGTCCTAAGAAGGAGAGGGTGACCCTCTCCCTTGTTGCCTTGTTTACTAGCATTGTTGGCTTTACAAAGGAGCCCATATTTGCACACTTCTTGAGCATGTTTCAGGCCTTTTTTGGTGAGTTTTAAGGTCTTCATAGGCTCTGTCCAGAGCCCATTTTGCCATATAAAGTGTCTATTATGCATGTGTAGAGTAATCTTCCTCAAGGCCTTTCAAAGGGGCCTTTACTTGTATGCTCCCTTGACTCATTCCAAGCCCTTTTCAGTGAGTTTTAGGGCTGTCATAACCTCTTTCCAGAGGTGGTTTTTCCATTTTGTATGTCCATCAGGTATGTGTAGAACAACCCCTTGCATGGCCTTCCAAAGGAGCACTTCATTCTAACATGTATTGACTGAGTTTCAGTGGTTATTTGGGCATATTTTGGCATGGCATACTTCTATTTTTGGCTGGTTTGGTGACCTCTCCTATGCTTCATATAGTTGTAGTGCAAATCATGGGTCACTAGCTTACTTTGCATGCTTTGTTGACCCTTTATTCTAGCACTTTTTGGCCATGCTTTAAACTAATTTTGTGCATATTTTGGACTGCCTTAGTCCTGTTTTTGGGTCTCATGGTCGAATGATGCTTGTTTTGCATGCTTGTAGTTCAACATTCATGCTTAGCTTTGAGTTTTGAGGTCCATCGCATGCATATACTGAGGTGTTTTCATGTTTTGGGGCCATTATACATCATATTTGAAAGCTTATACTTGTGTCATACTCCCATGTTTTCCATGCTTTAAGTGCTATTGAGAGTTGTGCTTGTATGCCATGTTACAATGTGTTGTGCATGTTATGTTGTTAGCATTGTGTATGCCATGTCACTCCTTGCATTGTGTATGCTAGATGGTTAGTTGCATTGAGCATGCCATAGTTCATATAGCATTGTGTGTGCCATAGAGTCCACAGCATTGGGTATGCTAGGTTGTATGTTTGCATATTTAGGTTATATGCCTATTGCATATTGCTTGCTAGCATACTCATTTTGCATTAGTTTGTTTGCATGTTTAGGTTGCATAACATTGCATGCATCTCTTGCCTCTTGAATTGATTACGATAGAGGTTGGAGGCCTTTATGTGTTTATGTGCATTTCATTCCACATTGAAATTGCACACTAGACTCTTGGGCCATCATGCATTGAAATGCGTGACTGATGGCCCGAGGGTCGAGTACCAAACTCCCTTGAGTCCATAACATGATGGGGAGTTTGGTGGTGCAAACATTTGCTTGAAAATGCATTGCCATGCCTTGTCTGTCCTCTGCTGCTGTCAAACAGGATTCTGCAGGAATAAATGGTCGGTCAAGCATCTCTATTACCGACCAGCTATCCATATTTGGAAGAGAGCCTCACACACGGTCGATGACCAGTTTCCCATGGCCGGTGGCCTTGCCTCTTAGCCGGTGATCTCCCACAGCACTCAGGGAGCATTTCAGAAGCATCATTGAGACTTGCACAATTTTCAGAAGAGCAGAGCAGTGCAAACAGAGGCAATTGTGGCATGGCGATGGATTTCCGGGCGAAGCCGAACATGCATGCATTCATCCCTCTTCCCGAGGCCTTTTTACTGTTTTCAGTAGCTTAATTGATTTGTTAATTAGTTAAGTGTTTTGTAATTATTTAATTAGCTTGTTAGTTGATTAATTTGTATTATTCTTTTGGTCCCTCCGAGAGAGGGTGAATTATGTAATAAGCGTGCGTGTGTGTGATGCATGTCTTCTAACCCCCACTTATTTCTCCCTTTTATTTAACCGCTTATGATGGTTAGTATTAGGGCATATTTCAATTAGCATCCTTATGCTATGCATGTATGCATTCATTCATCCGTCTCGCATGCACCGGGCTTGGCGCATCATACTACCTGCATTGTATTTCAATTCCAAGTTGAATACGTGTTAGCTGTAGCATCATCATATGCCATCTTAGAATAGCCGAGCCTATATTAGCTGCATTCTTGCATGTGTTGCATTAGCCATCTTAACATGAACTAGGATCATGCATATGATTACTAACTAGTTTCTGTTTTGGCTCGGAGTACTCGGTGAGTGTTTATGCTTTAGCATCTTGCATATATGTGAGTGTTAACATGAAAGCATGCTTACCATGTGGCTATATGCTTATGTGATATAAACTGCCTAAATGCCTGTGGGTGAAGGTTGGGTTGTTTGAGTTGGAACAACTCGTTGAAATCCGTGTTTTAGCCTACTCGCGAGTAGCAAATTTGAAACCATTTTCCAAACGAACGGATATGCGATGCTTTGTTCCAAATTAGGCGATCTAGTCTATACTTTTGTGTTGTGCACATCACATAGTAAGATTAGCTAATTAATCGGAATCAGAGCACATAATGTTTTCAAAACTAGATATCATGGTTAGTAGAGGCCAATCTTTGATCGGGCAAGTGGGGGTGCTCACGAAGTGACCTTTCCCAATCGTACCTAAGTTCCCGAGCCGAGGCAACTTTGGTGACGACGGACACGTGGCCTTAGGCAATCGAGTTAGAGTTTCCTAAATTCCCCAAAATAAAATGTTTAGGTGGTGACTCTGTATCTGGCAAAGCAGTCAATGTTTGGCACTTCTTTATATAAAATCTGTTTTTCAAAACGATTTGCCAGATTTGGACTCTTTGGTTCAGATTAAGAACCGTGACAATTTGAGTCCGAACTGTAGTGAGCCCAAATGAACAGAACGGGGGGATTTCCCTCCCGGGGCGTTCGGGGACGTCTACAGCTGGCCAGCCACCAATAGGGGGTTGCCATCCAACACTAATGGCCTGCTGGCCAGAGACAGTGGCCGGCCAGCCACTGATGATGCACCATTTCTTGCTACAACATAGAGCAAACAAAGCAAAGAGAGGGTATTCTCACAGGTTCTTTGTACTGTGTATCCCTCATTATCATCATAACATCTCCAAGGAGTGATACATGGCCCTCAAACCATTAATTCCAGAAATTTCATTGCATGATGGCTAAGGAACCAAGATGTACAAGTTTAAATAAATGCACATACATGACCAAAAACCATCACCCTATCATGCATGATCAAGGGCAATGGAGACCTTAGAAAAATTGGCATATTTCATCATTTTGAGTATGAAATACCCCAATTTTCCTTGTGTTCAAATTAACGTCCGATTTGAACACACACACACACACACACACACACACACACACAAAAACAATTCTTGACTTGCAAAATTTTAGTTTCCATTTTTGTTTACCCATTTTAATTTACTAACAATTCTTTAACGATTTAAGTCCATTGATGAGAAGTCATCTAAAGAGAAGGAAGTGTCAAACAAGGGATATTGCAAGGCAAGAGAGAGATGTCATGTCGTTGATAATGAACCCCCAAAAGAGGATAAAATCATTAAGCATGGATCTCAATCCCAAGCTTAAACAATCCTATGGTTAACACAACCCTCAAAGAAAATAAAAAAAAAAAAAAAAAACCCAAGAAATGAGGGAGATTGCAAATATTATGCTTGCTGAAATTAAGTGAGAAAAACACTAAAACATGCAATCAACTCAAACAAGTGGTGTCTAAAGGCCTAAAACACCAAGCTTGTGAGGACACTTACACTAAAAGCATGCGAAACAAGACTCAAATGTAACAACCAGCCAAAAACAGAGTTAAAACAGTCCAAATCAGAGCCTAAAACATGTTGGAATTAAGCTACAAATGACTAGAAAAATAAGCTAACACATAGAGCTAGGCTAGCAAACAAGGCACAAGGAGGGGAGGCTAACCCCTCCAATTTGGACCTCAAACATGATTTTGGCCACTGAAAAGGCTCTGAAATTCAGTGATAAAAAGCCTAAAAAAAGATGGTTTGAAAGTGGGAAACACATGTAAAAAGGCCTTACAAACAAGGAATAAAGAAGGGTGAGCCACCCCCTAACCTTAGATGGCCTAAAACCACCAATTTCAGCCCACCAAAATAGAGTTTTTAATAGCCCAAAAGGCCTTACAAAAGTAGCTAAAATATTAAGCAATTAAGCTAGGAAACAAGCACAAGGAGGGGAGGCTAACCCCCTCCATTTTTGGGACTTCAAAACATGATTTTTAGCCTCTAGAAAACGTTGAAAACCAGTGGTAAAAATCTCCAAAAAATTTGAGAAAAGAATGGGAAACACAAAGGCAAAAGCTTAGAGGCAAGGTTCAAAGAAGGGTGATTAACCCCTCTACCTTTGGTAGCTTTAAACCACAAGTTTCAGTCCATAAAAATAGTTGAAAAATAGTTCAAAATCGGCAAGAAAAGATAGAAAAGTGTAGTGCAAAGGTGCTCAAAATTATACCTCTTGAAGAGGAATACCACTTTTGTTCACAACTCACAAGTCTTTCACTCTCAAAGGTTGAAATTTAGACTCAAGAATCTCAACAAGGAGAGCTCCAATATTAGTTTAGGAAGTGTAGAGAGAGGGTGTATAGGTTGCAAGATAGAGATAGAGAGAGAATTCCAAGTTTTGAAACTTTTGGAAATTTTTGTAACCTTAAACCATGAAGGAAGGCCTGGTATATATAGAAAAACAGCCCCTCAGGTCAAAAATATCAAGCTTGGAATAGCTGGAGCTTGTGGGGGACAGCTGGCACAAAATATCTAGGGTTTTCACCAGTGGCCGGCAGGCTAGAAATGGTGGCCTGCTGTCCACCAATAATGGCCTGCTGGCTACCAAAAATCTGCTTCGAGGCCCAACTTCAAACGGGCATATCCCCTTCATTCGGACTCCTTTCAAGTCATTCTTGACTTAAATTGAAGCCTCGGAGGTCTTGTTTCTAATGGTGGTAGCCTCACATCTAAATTCGAAGTGTGCAAAGAGATATGCCTATTTTAGTGAAGGTTACTCAGTTTTGGTCTTATTCGGATTGATACCTAACTTCAAACGGCCATATCTCCCTCATCCGGACTCGGCTTTACCCGATTCTTGGGTCTAAAATAAAGCCCCAGAAGTCCACTTTCCAATGGTGGTGGGTTCACAACTAAAGCCAAAATGTACAAAAGGATAGGCCTTATTTAGTGAAGGCTACTCAGTTCACTCTCAACGGTTTCAAGCTCAACTTCTTCCCCAAATAGTTTTCTTCCCTCTCCTCCAATTTTCTTCAAATCCAAACCTATAAATAAGAGGTTTAAAAATATTTTTCAAAGAGTTCACCTCTCTTCCACTTATTTCCACTTTGTCCTTACTCGGTTTATTGAAAAGTGCAACATTTAACGAAATGCAAGCCTCGGAACATCGTAGAAACATTTTAAAAAATATTTTGAAAGAGAGGGTTTTAAGGTCTAAAATAGTTTTGGTCAAAAATGGTTTTGGTCCAAAATAGGGTGTAAGGTTGGGATTTAGAAGCTCTTCTTACTGAAGAAATTGAACGTTCGTGCAGCATAACTCTCATCATCAAGTGATAAACCAATGGCACCCAAGTCTTAAGGGCAGCCAAAAATGGGTTGTCTACAGCCATTTGCTCAAGCCACTCATCGGCCTTTAGTGGCTCTTTCGGATCCCCCAAAAACTAGTTTGGATTCAATCAAAGAACTCCCTTTTTAGAAAAGATGTCCCTGTTTTAGCAACATGAGCCTGGACTTAATTCTCAGCCCTGAGAATGTCCATGGATTCCTACAATACTCCAGCCATTTTGCGGGCTAAAGTACCCATGGCATGCTGACCAGCTGGCTTGGCCACATTGGCCTAGCCAACCCCTTCTTCTTGCGCTGAAATCTCATCCCCGTATTCGTACCTCCTGCCACCTAGGCTTGCCACGCCTACTACCACCATGTCCTCGTTTGACATTCTAATAAAGGTACACAATAGTGTAGCACATTTGCAAATGTACCGAAGCGAACTCACATACGTCCTAATATAGTAGACAACATTTAATTCATTCCACAAAAGCATCGAGTCACATAATCACAAATGAATTTTCTTTCCAGTTAATAAATTGTTCCGTGACATTTCCAGAGTTCCAATTAGAACAAACAGTGATCAAGTACTATACTAATAGGACTTTTAGAAACTCATAGAACCAATCAATATCTTTGAAACCAAATCCCATATACATCTAGTCACATAAACATGTCATCACATAGCATACCAGGTCTACTTCTAATATTATCTAGTGAGACAAACACATTGTGGTAAAAACCACATCCCACGATCCCAAAGTATTCAAACCCGGTAGCTCTGATACCACGTTATAATGCTCCAAAATAATAATGACAATCCATCTCATGAAAATCAAAAGAAAACGTAACATGCAAAGTAATAACCATTCATTTATATTCGTTTACCGTACAAAAGGAGACATATGTGAGTATACATTCATAAATCCTAGATCATGAATCTATAGTATATGCCACACATGAGTGAATTGAAATAAAAGGTTATACAAATAAGTTAATGCCCTAATGGTTACATCTTTCCAAGACAATGCTTGGGTACAATAAAAGTGAGTTCAACTCAATGCAGTTAAAGCACAAGGCTTGTACAAAAATAATTACAACAAGAAACTAAATGAGCCTTCAGCTCCACGGTCCTCCCAAGCTAAGTCCTTGATGGAGGCATATCATCAGCACTTGAAAGTTTTTTTCCACATAGGGTGAGCTAAAGCCCAGTAGAGATACTTTAACACAATATATAAATCTTAATGAATTCATAAGATGAATGCATATGCATGCCATTTGTCAAAAGTTTTACATTTCTATCTCCAAAATAATGCAATGTCAAAATTATATAACAATTCATGAAAAATATCATTTTTATATCAAAATACAGGGCGGTGGATACAAAACACTAGGAATCTTTAGGTACGTGTTTGCCAGTAGGCTTTACAAGTACTACCAAAGACATTTTATGGGTACTAACCGGAAGGATTGACACCTAGATTCACCAAGGTATACACCTATTTTTCTCAAAGCAATCCATTTTCAATGATTAAGTATGAGTGAATGCTCAATGGAAGATGTATGAGCAATTAGTTTCAATTCTCCTAATTTTCATGCAATTTCTCTAATGATTAAAGCTATCCTGCACCGATAGCCCAAAATAGATATTTTTATTCAATAGATAATTTCCAACAAAAGATATAATCTCATCATTTTCAAAATGGTAGCGATATTACATATCCAACTCCACCTCATCATCAATGTATACATGTCCTATCATCTTTTCAAAACCCAACATCTTTTCTCTCTTTCTTTTGTAAACCAAATATCAATGATTTTTTAACAAAATTTCATTTCCTTTCAAAATCACATTTAAAGAAATAAATTCCAACATTTCAACATAACTCAACTATAAACACATCTTTACAACCTTTCTCAATCACCAATTCAAAAATCCATCCTTTACATTTCAAAATCAAACCCTAGGTTTAACCTAAGATCCCTAAATCACTAAACCCTTTCTAAGAACAAATAACTAAGCAAAGAATCATACAAGAGGCTGAAGAAGTCCCTACCTTAAGAGTAGAAGGAGAAGAGTGCAAGAATGAAACTTTGGTGGAGCCAAAAATGATAACCTCTCTAATTAGATTGAAGCTCTCAACGTGCTCCACCTTTTTTCCCAAAGAGCAATGGTGGAGAAATCAATGTATAATGGAGTATTTGAGGTTTTAAGCAAGAACTAGAGAGATAAAGTGGAGAGATTGGGTTTGGAGGGTTTAGAGAGAGAGAGAGAGAGAAAATGAAAAAGTGATTCGAGAACCCCTTTTTCAACTGATATACGTGCAGACCGCTCGAGTGACCAAAACACAACTCGAGCGTCAGACACGATAAGTGAGATTGCTCAAGTGACTAAAACATTGCTCGAGCCCACAATGACCCCCCTTCCAGAAGTTTTGTAGACAACAGAGACTGTTCAAGCACAAGAAAGACCGCTCGAGCAAAGATCACCCTACTCTAGAAGTTTTGCAGGCTTGCAAAAATACTAGGAGATCTCAAAACTGCTCGAGTGACCAAAACACCACTCAAGTGAATAGAAAAAAGAAAACTAGATAGTAACTCTTTAAAAAACTAACTCCCAACCTGTTTCAAACAAGACCATAACACCCAAGCAACCAAACTCAACCACCAACAAAACGATAAAGGACATAAACAACAGTTAAAGATATGGAATTTCGAATCTAAGAACAAGAAAATGGTCAGGTTTAAATTGAAACTGTTATAATGGTGGATACCTCTATCCAGATGGGTGAACTCAATAAAGATAAATTGATAGTGTTAGTTGGTTTGAATTAAATATATAAATTTATGCAAAATCTTCATTATATAAAAGAAAACTTTATTATTTTTGTGAAATGGGGGAAAGATAATCTTTCAATTTCCAATCTTATATGGTAGGATTAGGATTAGCCATCTACATAATGCTAACTAATCCCACCCTTATTATAACACCCTGTTTTATGGGACCGCTCGAGCGGTCAAGTGGTTGCTCGAGTAAAGAATTGGGGCCCTCAGTATATTGTCTGTAAACTAGGTATAGAGAGGTGACTGCTCGAGTGAAGATATGTTGCTCCCAGTGTTTTCACTGTGGACTTGCAAAATTTCTAGGACATTGCGTTTACCGCTTGAGTGGTGGAATGATCGTTTGAGCGGTCTGTTTGAATTAATGTTCATCACTCAAGTGGTAAAATGTTTGCTCTAGCGGTCTGTTCAGGGCAACAGATTTAAAAGTGGATCTGAATTCATTTTCTCTCACTTTTTCATATCGTTTCTCTCTTAAACACCCATTTTCGAAACCCTAACGCTAAAACACTTGATTTCTCCTGATTTTATCTGAGCTCCACCCTAGATCCTTTAAGAAAGTTGAAAAACAAGTGTAGTTCAAGAGTTCTACTAGCCGTTTTGTGATTTCATTGAAGTTTGGAGTTGGGTTCTCATCTTTCGTCATCAATCTTGAGATATGGGTACTCTTAACTGGATATATCTTTGATTTGGGACACATATGTGGTATTTTCTTAATTATATAGATATATGAGAGGATTTTTGTTGTATAAGTGGATTTGAAGAATAAAAATGGTTATACTCCATGTTTTTTGAAAAAATTTATGCATATCCTTGCTGATTGTTGTTGTTAGTGATGAATGTTGACTCTTTATGTGCAAATGAGGGGAAATCCCAATTTATTCAAAACCCTAGTTTTCAAAATTGATTTAATGAAGGGCTTTAACCAAATTGACTATTGAAAATGAAATTAGATGAATAATCTTAACAATTGTGTTGGATATGAGATTTTAGAATTATCTTGGACACATGTATATGTTAATTGATAAATGTGAGATTGTGGAATTGAAGAGTATTGTTGTTTATACTATGTATTGTTGTAAATTGGACAAACCATAGGAAATTGGGATTTGGAAATTCATGTATCATGTGCATCACATCTTTCCTTTATGATTTAAAATGTGGATGTTGGAAAGTATTAGAGGGGGTAAATACCGTATGAGTCCGGGTAGTGAGTTGGGTTTCAGAAATGAGTTGTGTATTGTATATTGGTACCCACGCAGGGAGTCAAGGTGCCCAATTGCCCTGTCTTCAGTACATTGCCAGATGAATGTAAGAAAAAATTTTAAGGTGTCTGATTGAGGCAAAATTGGACAACACTAAGGCCGATAATTAGGATCTCTTAACCTTACTTGTTTGTCAAATTGTATGCTTTATGTCCATTTAATACCAATCAGGTTGGGTGCAGTTGGAGCACAAAATGAGCAAAAACACAACATTTTAGCTAGAAACCGACTTACCGCACGTACGGAGGACCATTCCCGCACGTGCGGCCCAACCAAATAAGCCAAACAGCCATTGCAAAAACTGCACATGCAAATGGTTTTTCCTGTACATACGAAACCCTCTTCACACGTGCAGTGGTATTTCTCGCATGTGCGGTCATGCCATGAAAATTGTGCCTGATATTTTGAACCCATTTGGAAAGGCTAGAGATATAAAATGCAGAAGAAAAGGCTGGACTAAGATTCTGAAAAATTCCAAAAGAGATGAGGGGCTAGGGTTTGGGAAATGGGAATTCTCAAGCTTGAAGATCAATTTTTATGGAGGTTTCTGCTTCTTTTATCTCTTCCTACTCCTCCATGAATGGCTAGGCTCCTATTTCTAGGGTTTCGATTAAACCCTAGCCAAGTAAAGAGGGTTTTCGTTTTGGTTTTCTTTTATGTAATGGTTTGAACAGTTGTATGGTATTCAAGAAGTTTTCAAATACATTTTCCCATTACTTCTTCAAGTATTCTACTTTCTGTGATTGTTGAATGCTTTTCATGCAATGGTTTTCTATTATTTCATGTTCAAGGTATGAGACGAGCCATACTACAAGGGACTGGTCGTGTTACTACCCTAGTTTAGAGTAAACGACTCATACTACTTGAGATGATTTGTGCCCATACATTGAACGTAGGAATTTTCTAGATCAATGCTTCGAGCTTTGTAGTTTTCAGAGTTATTTCGTTCGAACCGTAACATAGTTGATTTTCAAATTCAAACCGTATTTATTTAACTAGTGGTGAATTCATTACCCTAGGTTTTTCCCAAAATCAGTAATTTGATCTTTATTTATAATTGATAGGATATTCACTTTTTTTAATTTAATTATCATTAGGTTATGATCGGGATTAAGGGTCACTGATGTACTAAAGGCACAACAGTCTGTTGTGCCTCAATTTGAGGTGTATTATGGGCTTATTTTTATGATTCAAACCATTCATTTTGTAGGGTTTGTTGAGTACTTCATGCCTACCAAAAATCATATTAATCGGATGTCAATAACTATATGATCGATTATCAAAAAAATAAACAATAAGTTTTGCTTTTGAGAAATGACATAAAAAATATGCTATTCGATCATATAGTTATTGATATCCGATCAATATGATTTTGGTAGGCAAGAAGTACTCAACAAACCCTACAAAATGAACGGTTCAGATTATAAAAATAAGCCCATAATACACCTCAAATTGAGGCACAACAGTGACCCTTAATCCTTATGAACAACCATCTTTTTCATCAAAATTAATTTAGAAATTTAACAATTAAATTAGTTTAATTTCCCGTTTGTCCCTGTGGATCAATACCTGGACTTACCATTATTCTAAGGAATTTGGTATAGTTTAGTGTTTATTTTTGGTGTGTGAAATGACCCATTAAATTTTAGCTCCGTTGCCAGGGACTTCTAGCGAAATCAATTAATTTGAAGTTACATTCTTATTTTAATTTAGAGTTTAGGATTTTATTTTTCGTGTTGCTAAGTGTGCAAGGGTTTTGCAAGAGGAGTTATCATTGAAGTGCAAGCGAAGTGCTGCTGAGCTTTAAAAACAAACCACAGCACTATAGTGCTAAGTATTCCTCCTGTCACAAAATTTAATGGGTCGTTCCACACATCAAAAATAAATAGTAAACTATACCAAATTCTTTAGAATAACGGTAAGTTCAGGTATCGATCCACAGGGACAAACGAGAAATTAAACTAATTTAATTGTTAAATTCCTAAATCAATTTTGATGAAAAAGATGGTTGTTCATAACCTAATGATAATTAAATTAAACAAAGAGAATAAACTAACAATTATAAATAAAGATAAAATTGCTGATTTTGGGAAAAACCTAGAGTAATGAATTCACTACTAATTACATAAATATGGTTTCAATTTGAAAATTAATTATGTCACGGTTCGAACAAAATAATACTTTGCAACTACAAGCTTGAAGCATTGATCAAGAAAATTATAACGTTCAATGTATGGGCATAAACCATCTCAAGTAGTACAGGTCGTTCGCTCTAAACTAGGGTAGCAACACGACTCGTCTCTCGTAGTATGGCTCGTTTCATATCTTGAACATGAAATAATAGAAAATCATTGCATAGAAAGCATTCAACAATCACAAAAAGCAGAATACTTGAAGAAATAATGGAAAAATGTATTTGAAAACTTCTTGAATACTATATAATTGTTCAAACCATTACATAAAAGAAAACCAAAAAGAAAACCCTCTTTACTTGGCTAGGGTTTCATCAAAACCCTAGAAATAGAAGCCTAGCCACTCATAGAGGAGTGGGAAGAGATAGAAGAAGCAGAAACCCGCATGAAAATTGATCTTCAAGCTTGAGAATCCCCTTTTTCCAAACCTTAGCACCTCCTCTCTTTTCGAATTTTTTAGAACCCTAATCCAGCCTTTTCTTTTGCCTTTTATATTTTTAGCCTTTCCAAACAAGTTCAAAACATCGGACACACTTTTCAAGGCACAGCCGCACGTGCAGGAAATACCACCACATGTGCGAAAAGGGTTTCGCACGTGCAGGAAAAACCCTCTGCACATGCAATTTTTACAGTAGCTGTTTGGCTTATTTGTTTGGGCCGCGCGTGCGGGAATGGTCCTCTGCACATGCGATAAGTCCTTTTATGGCTCAGATGATGTTTTTTTGCTCATTTTGTGCTCCAACCGCATCCAACCTGATTGGCATTAAATAGACATAAAATATATAATTTGACTTGCAAGCAAGGTTAAGAGATCCTAATTATCGACCTTAGCGTTGTACAATCCGGCCTCACTCACATCCCCCAACTTACAAGCAAAGAATAAAGAAAGATAAATAAAATTAAACAAAATCTAACTACCTCCTCTTTCGTAGGAAACATGATTTCACTTAGCATATGCAATTCGCCTTTAAACTACAAAGTTACCCCAAGTAGTTGAGTATAGTCTGGTAAGGGTTTTCAAAAATGATACCCACAAACATTAACATATTTACATTGCCCCATCAACAATTAATCACACTACACCGCTCAAGAATTAACTTATGTGCTACTACAGTGAAATATTAAGACATGATGAGTCATTGAAGGCATAGTAAACAAGCATGAAAGAATCTATTGAGCAAAGATCGCAATTCAGTAGTACAAAATTAAGTTCCATGTACTTCTGAATGCTAGTAGACACACCATGAGTACCCTCAGTGTAAAGTGCAGTCTCCATAACTATTTAACTATCCACTATAATAGCCAAGTGTAACTCACAATAACACCTAACATCTATAGAAAAACTAAACTTTTGCAACAAAAAATCTCAATTTTTTTTTTTTAAAAGACTATGCAATGTCCTGATCCATTAAGCTTTCTAATCAACTCATGTAACAATCATTGGGCCAATGACTTCCAAAGCATTGGGCCAATACCACCTGAGAATAATCCCTATATGCCTAAAAGTCTGTGCGCAACCCCATAAGAAGCTGGTAGTGCTCCTGAAGAGTGCTATGGACCTGATCCACAGAGTGCTAAAGCTGCAAGTACTCCTCTCGAGTCATGTACATCGGCTCTCCTTAGGGAGGCACATGAGAGGTAAAAGGAGGTGGTGGGTCATGCATGGGGTTATCGACCTCAGCCATCGGGACATCCCCTATAAGGGGATTCGAGATAAGCTATGCTGCCATTCTCGCTGGCCGAAAGTAGGGCTGGCAGGGTTGATCTCTTCAGCTGGATCAATTGAAAAGCTATTCAGCTGGAAGAGTAGTGTGAGTAGATTAGCAAAGGGCAGGGCCAAGTTGTGTTTGGCATAGGTTGAGGTCGAACGACCTCTTGCATAAATTTTTGCATGTGTACCCAGATCACGTACTGAAGGTGTACCTGGTAACCATGTTGGTAACTATGTAGGACCCGCACAAACTCTTTTCGTTGCTTAACTTTGTGCCCAAGTGGAAGGGCATTCTTATACAACACCGAGTCAAAGAATAATAAGCAGCCAGACAGCTTACTTCGACTCAGGCATGTGAAGTTAGGATCACCATGGGTATAGGTTGACGACCCTCAACCTTAAGGAATGGCTGGTTGTCACGCTCGTCATAGAAACCTAACACTCTGGAAATCATGGGTTGCATGATGCTAATATTGTGGCCATCAATAGTGGACAGAAGGATGGGACAGGACACCAAGGGCTCTTCATACATGTTTTGGTAGAGGAGCCTGTAGACACCCCATTTTTGACCGCCCTTAAGACTTGGGCACTACTGATGGTTTACTTGGTGGAGAAGGTTGAGCAGGGCAAAGGTTCAATTTCTTCGGCAAGAGGAGAGTCAAACCCTAACCTCACACCCCATTTCTTGATCAAAATATTTTAGATCTTGAAACCCTCTCTTTCAAAATGTTTTGAAAATAAAGTTCTACGATGTTCTGACGCTCGCATTTTGTTAAATGTCGTACTTTTCGGTAAACTGAGCAAGGGCAAAGTGGAAATGAACGAAAGAGAGATGAAATCTCTGAAAAATCTTTCAAAACACCTTGTTTAGGGGTTTGGAGTTGAAGAAAAGAAGAGAAGAGGGAAGAAACTCAGTTGGGGGAGAAATGGACATGAATCGCTACGAGAGGGACGAGCAGTCCTCGCTAAATCAGGCCTATTCATTTGCATACTTGGATTTCAGCTATGAGGCCACCACCATTGGAAAGCTTACTTCCGAGGCTTCATTTTTCACTCAAGAATGTCCTAAAGCCAAGTCCGGACGGGGGAGATATAGTTAGTTGAAGTAGGGCATCAATCTGGTTGGACCAAATCTGCACGGCTTCACCAAAATAGGCATAACTTTTTGCACAATTGGAATTTTAATGCAAGGCTGGCGCCATTGGAAAGCTAACTTCTGGGGCTTCATCAGAAAGGATGGCGGACCACCTTGGACCTTTTGACCTGGTCGGCTGACCAGGGCAAGTGGTCGGCCGACCACTTGAACTGGTCGGCCAGCTCCCACCTTTTTTGTCTCCCTGAATGCTTTCCAGCTGTGCCAGCTGGGAGGCACAAGCTGCATCCTCCGTACACGTGTATGGAGGATCTTCACTCTTGGTTCTAAGCTTCTAAGGGAAGCTTTGGCCCCTTTGCTCTATAAAGGAAGGCCTTCCCTTCCTTGTAGAGGGTTCAGAAATTGCTCTAAGGCCTATACATATATTCCTCTCTATATCTCATTCCCTTGAGCTCAAAGTGTTTGGTTCTTGGCCTTTAGCATCACAACTCTTAGCCTAACACCTCCAACGCCAACCTAAGGTCCTTGGAGCTTGTTTTCAGAGGTTAAGGAGCTACATTTTTGGTCCAAAAGCTGCTGGAGTTGCTGAGCTACAAGGGTAACACCCTATTCCCTCTTTAAGGCTTTATTTTGCTTCATCTTTTAGCCTTACTTGCAAGCATTTTTGAGCTTTTTCATAAAATGAAAAAAGTCTTATTTTGAGGTCCTTTACATGTTTGTTTAAGGTCATTTTTATGTTGGGGGTCATCTACCCCCTTGCATGCTTGTTTTCACCTTGTTTTGAGCCATGCATTAGGGCCTTTGTATTGAGCTTTGTTGGCCCTTTTGACCACTGAAATCCAGCGGATTTTCAGTGGTTATTATGCTATTTTGAGCACCAAAATCAGAGAGGGGTGACCCTCTCACCCCTTGTCTTGTTTACTAGCATATTTGGCCTAACAAAGGAGCCCTCATTTGCATGCTTCTAAGCCTTGTTTCAGGCCATTTTTGGTGGGTTTTAGGACCTGCATAGGCTCTGTCTAGAGCCCATTTTGCCATTTTGGGTGTCCATCTTGCATGTGTAGAACAACCCTCTTTATAGTCTATCAAAGGGGCCTATCATTCTTGCATGCATAGATCGTGTTTCAGTGGTTTTTTGGGCTTTATTTGACATTTCATACCTCTGAGTTTTGCTGGTTTAGTGACCCCTTGAATGCCTCATATGCTTGTAGTATAAACCCTCTTTGCTAGCTTATATTGCATGCTATTTTAGTCCTTGATTCTAGCACTTTTTGGCCATGCCTTAAACTGATTTTGTGCATGTTTTGGACTGCCTTAGCTCTATTTTTATGCCTCATGGTCGAATGATGCTTGCTATGCATGGTTGTAGTGCAATACCCTTGCCTAGCTTTGAGTTTTGAAGCTTATTGCATGCTTATGTTGAGGTGTTTCCATGTTTTGGGGCCATTGTGCATCATATTTCAGAGCTTACATGTATGCCATATTTCCATGTTTTCCACTCTTTAAATGCGTTTGAGAGTCGTGCTAGTTTGCCTCGTTTTTGGACCATTGCATGAGCTTCATTTCCATGCCTTTCGAGCCATCATTTGAGACCATTTTCCCCTTGTATTGGACCTGCCTAGGGTCTTTTTGGGGCTGGTTTTTCCATTTGAGCATCGCTTTGTATACCTCTAGTGTAATCCACTTCACTAGTTTCGGTATTTGGGCCACCTAGCATGCATTGTATGAGGTGTTTGCATGATTCGGGACCCTTTCATATGTCATTTTAGAGCTAGAAAATGTGTTGTTGTATGTTATATTACATGCTTTCCATGCCTTGGTAGAGTTGCGCATGTTTGCATTTGTTGCTTCATTTCATCATGTTTGGCCACTGATTTGAGTGTGGCTGAGGTCCACTCATATTGGTTTAAGTCCATCTTGCATTATGTATGCCATATTATGTCATGTGCATTGAGTATGCCATTGATAGTTCATAGCATTGCGCATGCTAGTTGCGCCTTTGCATATCACTCCTTGCATGTTTGCGTGTCTTAGTTGCATTTCGTTTAGGATTGCATGCTAGTTGTTGCATTGTGTTTGCATGCCATGCCATTCTAGTTGTTGCACAGTGTTTGGAGTAGAGTTTAGTCCAAACATGGGAAAGGAGGGACGTTTCGTACTCAAAGTGACGAAACGTGCTTCAATTCCCGGTCGCCAACACTCTTGACTATCCATGATAGAGTTGTTGGCTTTAGGTGTCCATTTGTGCATTCATTTCACATTGAGTCGTGCAATTCGACTCCTCGGCCATCATGCATCGAGATGCGTGATTGGTGGCACGAGGATCGAGGACTACACTCCCTAGAGCTCATGCAACGACGGGGAGAGTGGTTGTCACACCCCAAACCCGCCCCTAGAAGTTTGGGCATGACCACTTCAGAAACGGACACTTAACCTGTTATATATAACATATGGGGCCTGAATGGAAGCGTAAATTCTATATAATAACATGCAAGAAAAGAGCTACATCTATTGAGCGACCACTATCATGCCAGGATCACAAACAAATAGATAATAATATTACATACACATATACAACCCCGCCCCTTGATTGGGCGTATAACAAAAACAAGATTAGAATTTACAACATATTATAGTCAATCAGAATGTAAGCCAAAACTTCACAAAACGGGTAGACTTCACCCAAATGCTTGAACACACAGCGGCTGACAAAGGGAGACGGGCATTAAGAGCTGTGGCTAACCTCCAAACGTGTGACCTACGGAATCAAACAAAATACAGAGTGAGATAACCTCAGTGAATAATAGTACTTGAATAACTCAATGTTCAACTTGAATTATAATACAAGGCAGAGCGTATATAATATAGAAGACAGGTAGTTAATCGGATTCTGTACTAATGTCATAACGGCCTTAGGCCCCTTTTTAACTAAAATGGCTTCAAACCCTTGAACAGAGTGGCATTGAGCCCTTTAACAGAACGACATTAAGCCCTTATCAGAATGGCAATAGCCCTTGAACATATTAACATATAGCCCTTGAGCATACATGTATGAACCCAAGAGGTGTTTCACACGGATTCTAGAGGTGACTCATATCATAATAACTTATACGAAATGGTCATAGGCCCAAATTGGCTTTAAGCCCCGTTCATGTATATATGGACTCAAGAGGTGACCCGTACGGATTCTAGAGGTGACTCGCATTGCAGCACTTAGTTCCGTACAGCACTGTGTTCCATACTAAAAATCGTCTTAAAGACCGATCAATTCACATCATGTTATTGTAGACACCCCATTTTGACCGGCCCTAAGACTTGGGCGCTTTCTTTTGATTACCCGATGATGACAATTAGAATGTGTTTCTCACAAAATTCTCAGTAAGAAAGATGGAATTTAAGTTTTAATCCCAACCTTCACCCATTTTTTGGCCAAACTATTTTAGACCTTAAAACCCTCTTTTCAAAATATGTTTTTTTTTAAATGTTTCTACAATGTCCCGAGGCTCCCATTTCGATTAAAATGTTGCACTTTTCAGTAAACCGAGTAAGGACAAAGTGGAAATAAATGGAAGGGAGGTGAACTTTTTTGAAAAATATTTAAAAACATCTTCTTTATAGGTTTGGAGTTGAAGGAAATAGGAGAGGATGAAAGAAAACTGGTTTAGGAAAAGAATGAGTATCAAATCATTAAGAAGGAAATGAGCAGGCTTCACTAAATTAGGCATTTCTCTTTGTACACTTGGAATTTAAATGTGAGGCCACCACCATTGGAAAGTAGACTTCTGGGGCTTCAATTTAGACCAAATAACCACCTTAGACCAAGTCCAAATAAGGGAGATATGCCTATTTGAAGTTGGGCTTCAAAGCAGATTTTGTTGACCCAGCCCGAGACAACCTTTACTAAATTAAGTATATCTCTTTGTACACTTGTAATTTAAATTTGAGGCCACCACCATTGGAAAGTAGACTTCTGGGGCTTCAATTTGGACCCAAGAACCGCCTAAAACCAAGTCCATATGGGGGAGATATGCCCATTTGAAGTTGGGCTTAAAAGCAGATTTTGTTGACTCGGCCCAAAACAACAATAGCCCATTTTTTCTTGGTTTTGGTTCGGTTGGGACAACCCATTTACCTATTTTCTGAGCTATTCAAGTGCATCCACTCATCCTCCATTATACCTAATCATCCCCCATTGTCAAAAAGAGGTTTTGTTTGCATTCATAAAGGAGTATCCCATGCAACCACCTTGAAAATTTGCCCTCTTATCACATTCTTGTCTCCCACCTTGTCTCCCACCTTCTTTTTAACCTTTACTCTCCCTCATTGCCTATATAGAATGATCATATTGTAAGAGAGAAAAAAGACCACGAAATTGAAGAGAAAAGAGTGAGAAAAGAGTGAAAAAAGAGAGAAAAATTGAGTTTTTGAGCCAAAAATATTCCTATCTTCCATATACACCCCATACCTTCCATAGCTACTGAAATTCCTCATTTCCATACACCAAAACCACTCCAAAAGTTCTGATATAGCCAAAGATCAATTGCCTTGATCATAAGGAAGAGTGTTTAGTGATTGAAAGTGAGAAAAACTAGAGAGTTAGCCACTTTCTATACCACAAACTCCATAAACTCCATAATTTCGAATTGAGGATTTGAGAACACACTTCCTACACTTGAGGGTGATCAAGAGGAAGTTTTGAAATCAAAAAGTTCAATCTTTCTTTGGAAGGTTTTGCTTGGCCTAGTTGGCCGGCCGGTTAGCTTCTTCCGAACAAGATGGCATAATCTCCCAATATTGACCAATTTCCGCCGGCGGTTCTAAAGAACATGAAGCTTTTATTTTATTTATTTTTTTATTTTGAGTGTATTGTGAGGTTTTTATTTTGTTGTAATATTCTCATCATCTCTCTCTAAATTCATTTGTAATTATTCTTTAAAATGTTGTAATAATTCTCCGCCCCGCTTCTTTCTATCCCGTTCTTTTACTTGCTTTCTTTATTTGTACATAAACATCATATTTATTTTTTCATCATAGTTATGCTTTGCATCCATTTTTCATGCATCTTGATTCGGCTAAGTTTGCATTTGTGGATTTAATCAATTCCTATGTGATTATGTGCGCTACCTCATGTTCTTGAGATGATTCACATATCATATTTTAGAAGCCGAATCTTTAGTTTCATCTCATGAGTGAATTGCATTAGGATTTTGTATATAAGATCATGCATATTTTACTAACTTTGTTTTGTAGCTTGTTCGTGGGACGTCAAACATGTAAGTTTTTATGCTTTAGCATCCCATTTGTGTGTGTTTTTCTTACTATGTCTAGCATTCTACCATGAGGCTATTTGCTTATGTGATATAACTCTATGAATGCCAGTGGATGGAGGTTGTGTCGCTTAATTTGGAATGACGTTGATTTTTCGTGCTTGTAAACTCAATTTATTTGGGTTGTACATCGTCAAAACTCTTTCAAAATGCATGATATCAAATTGTTCCAAAATGAATGGCATAGTCTATACTTGTATGCTTCACATAGTAAATTTTAGGATTTATTTAATAATCAGAACATGAACATATAAAGAAAATAAAAAGTCATATAATGGTTTAGTAGAGGCCGATCTTTTGATCGGGTGAGCGGGGGTGCTCATTATTGACCTTCCCCTCTCATACCTAAGGTTCCGAGCCAAGCATCCTTGGTTACGACGAACAGTGGCCTTGGCACCGAGTCATGGGTTTCCTAATTTCCCAAAATATTAGGTGGCGACTCTGAGATCTGATGACGCAGTCCATTTTTGACAAAATTGCAATAAAATGGATTTTCAATAAAAGTTGCCAAATCTGGACTCTCATCTACGTTTCACATTGCACTCGTGAAACTTGAGATCAAAGAGATCTTGGGAGTCTGAACTGTTTAACGCGCGCGGGTACCCCCCGGGCATGTTATAGTTATCTAAATAGAAACATATTCATACATATTCTTAATTATGCTTGATCATAACCCACCCGTACAAGACCGTCGGTGGTACCATCCATACAAGACCGTCGATGGCAAAACATAATCCACCCGTACAAGACCGTCGGTGGCACCATCCGTACAAGACCGTCGATGGCAAGAGATATCTTGTAACATACTTAAACCACGGTATTATTACCCCCGGGCAAGGGCCATAAGACCACGGTATTATTACCCCTGAGTAAGGGCCTTGTGCCAAGGATGCCATGAATACTTTTACATGTATGGATAACCATTCATTAATTCACAACGTAATATATCAGAAAATAAAGCATTTCTTGTTGTATCATGTCATTATCGTGCGCTTAACAAAATAGAATAATTCACATTCTTATGTGGTCACATAATGATGTTAAACTTTTGCATTCATGTCATAGGTTCTGAATAACTTTGAGTTCATATGGATTTACATAACTTTCCAAGTATTCTGATTCTTCGAAGATGAACACAAAGTCTCTTTATTCATTAAGAAATGACATGGTTCACTTGAGTTATTAATCAGTAACATACACCTTTATTTAATCGTTCATATATGTTAATATGGTTGACCTGCAATTAACAGAGTATTACTGGTAACCATTGCATCATTCACCTGAGTTAATGCAGTTAACTTAAGTTTACCAAAACGTTCTCGATAAGTATTAAAGAAAGGTAAACACATTTTACCGATTGAATGATTCCAGAGATATCGGAATACCATAGTTCCATTTATTAACTATTGACAGGACATAATGATTTTAAAGTCATACCGATGTATGCCGATCTTTCAACGTTCACATTGACTTCCAATCGTCATAAATGTTCATGTATCACTTACGAGGAACAGAGCATTAGTGACAATAATTATCAATGGTAAATAAAATGTACATTTCCGTACTATTACTCACAGTGTTCAGATGCTTGGTCCGCCCCTGTAGCTGTGCCTACACAATTCATAATAATTCAAACGCAATTCATCATAGTACAACACCATTCAATTCAACATTATTCAACACAACATAATTTCAACATTTAGTTCATCAACACCATTTGTAATTTAACATAATTCAAAATAAATCCTTGAATCCCATTTCAACATTCCAAAACTGAGTTCATATCATTAATAGATTATTTCCCCAATTTTCCCTTCACATTATAGCCTAAATTACAATGTTCATAATAAAGTTCATTCGCAAATTTTAAACATTTCTAAATTCCAATTAAACTTGAACACATATAATTCAATACCTCAATTTCATTATTCTACTTTCAATTTGGGCCAAATCATTGGTTATCATCATTAATCAACCTAGGGTTTTAAAGAAAATTGGGGGTTTTCCTCATTTCTTAGTTAAATCTTCAAATCAACAATTACTACAGATCAATATGCTAAAAACATTCAACATCCTTTGAAAATTGGAGTAGAAGCCCCATTTGTGAATCAACAACAAGCCATTAATGTTTCTAACCCATAATCAACTCAAAATTCCAAAATGTCAACAAAATCCCAAAGTGTCAACAAAATCACTTTGAATCATAAACATTCAAGGCTAAAAGAACCCCCTACCTTAAGATTGGAAGCAAAGAAGCTAGGTCAAAAGCGTCCTCTCGAAAATCCCACAATCTAATCGGTTGGAAAAGTTGATCTTCCCTTCTTCTTCATCCTTGATGCACGATCCATGGTGGCTTGTTGGTGAGAATGGCTGAAATCAAAGGTTTGAGGGTTAGGTTTTCGGACCTAGGAAGAGAGGAAGGAAGAGGGAAGAAGAAAATATATGAAATGATACAAAAATCCCGTTTTTAAGCTGCTGACCCATAAAACCCGCTCGAGCGTCTATCTTCCCGCTCGAGCGTATCTGCTTCCAGCACAGATTTCAAAACTTCAAACAGGTATAACTCTCCCATCCGGACTCCGTTTTAGGTCGTTCTTGTGTCCGAATTGAACCCCCGGAAATAAGCTTTCCAATGGTTCTAACCTCATATCCAAATTCAAAGTGTGAAAAAAGAAAAGGACAAATGAATGACGGATGATCGTAGAATAACTATCTGAATTATATTCTTTGGTCCAATCTTACTTTACCATCATACCACCACCTCAATCAATACCCCAAAATAGGATAAGAACATTCCAAATACATTAATAAGAATGTAAAAAATGAGCCCACGTGCCTCAGAAGTTCAAATTTAACTAGGCGACCCGCTCGAGCGCCCAACCTTGCGCTCGAGCGCGAAGACCAATAAAGCCGTCTGCTCGAGCGACCATTTCTACGCTCGAGCGGAAAATCACCACTCCCAGAATTTTAGTCCACCTGCAAAATTACTGAAAACCCCAAAAGTCCGCTCGAGCGCCAACTCCCCCGCTCGAGCGGAAGGAAAAATTTCAGATCGTTACAGTAAAGGTCGTCAATTCCAATAGATATAATTGATTTAAACCACGTTAACCCCATATTAAATAAGGATGACTTCCTCTACGCATTTTGGGGTCATTACATTCTCCCCACCTTAAGAAGTTTGGTCCTCCAAACTTGATTCACCTTGTCACAAGTCTAGTTCCGTCCTGAACATATAACATTTCTTAATCATTAAGCCATTCACAATTCTATACAGTCAATTTCAATGGAGTTTGCTCCCAAAATCACAAGTAATTCAACTCCACTAACTAATTGGTAACCCAATTGATAATATACTTAATACCATCAAGACATCGTCTCATTATTCATAACCTTGTACACTTTAATTGATTCCTCCACAAATCATAGCTTCCACATAATATAACAGCTTAAGGGTATTCAGAAATGAATTCATTTCAAGGAAACATTCATAAGCTACCAAACATAATTTAAACTTTTGAAGTTCACAAATAACCCCCATTATCGTACTTCCTCAAAGGTTAAGGAAACATTCACGACATAAGCATGTTTCAAAGGTATAAGCTTCTTACAACAATTAGACCCATAATAGCAATTAAGTGCTAAATCAACGACTTCGGGGCTTTTTGCTCATTATCTGAATGAGACTTATCAGTTCAAATCAAATCTCTAATAAACTCCAACTATCAACTTAAATTTCATATCAAGGAATTGCATAATCAGAGTAAAGTATTAGTAAAATCAAATACAGATCAAACCTTAATGGTCATACTTCCAAATTACAGTAAGGTAATAATCATTTAAAATCCATACTGGCTTAGAAGATTTCAAAGTCAACATTATAACATCAAGCACATAATACATTTACCATAAGGTTCTTATATTCTTGTTCCATATGTAGTAAATGTTCCTATCATGGACAGACACATTTTCCAAAAATGTGTAATACATAAAGTTCTTCAAACCCTTCATAATTACATACAATACGTGGTATTACTCAGAAACTTATCATTCAAAAATATCAGATGATGGAATCATTCCCAATAGCATTAAACTTATTTAAACTTTAACAGAACAATCTTCGGTCCAACTTATAACAGATAAGACAGAATACCTTGAAGCTCAACATAGAGCTTTCATCAAGCATGCCACAATAAATTATTAAATAAAGAACTCATTCATACATAGCAAAATATCTCGTTCAGAAAACTTGTCATATCTTGAACATTCGGAATTTTGTAGCGTATTTAGTCATTTTGGGAAAAATTACCCAGAAAGCTTATCATATCATAAACATGTCGGAAGTTCATAGCATTTTTATCATTCATATAAAACATTTCATAACCCAAAATATGGATTTCATTAAACATTGTATAGCATAATCATTTATACGAAAGTATCTTTTACAAAGACATTAATCACTTAGATCCATGCTCGTTATCAATCATTAAATATTTCAATCATAATAATTCCATGAGTTGTCAGCTACCATAATTCTAATGCCTTTTTTTCCAAATATTCTTTCTATGGTTTTAAGCAAAGCTCTAAATCTCTTATCCTTTCATGTTCCACTAGAAGAAAAAAGGGTTTTTACGACGCGCAATGCATGCCGTAAAAACCCTTTTACGACGTGCAACGGCACGTCATATTATGACCAGTCATGGAAAGTTGTTCACTTTCAATGACATGCTTTGCACGCCGTTAAAAACTATTTAACGACAGATTTTGTGCGTCGTTGATACCTTTTTTACGACATGCTGTAGTACGCCGTTAAAAACTATTTAACTGCAGATTTTGTGCATCGTTGATACTTTTTCTACGGCATGCTACAGTATGCCGTTAAAAACCATTTAACGGCAAATTTTGTGTGTCGTTGTTACTTTTTCTACGACCACTTTTGCATGCCGTTATTTGGTGGGACAAATAACGACACTGATTGTGCGCCGTAAAATATATAATACAACAACTTGCTCAGCCTGCCGTAGATAAGTAAAACATACCACGACATACATGGAACGCTGTGGAATATTTCATATAATGACCTAATTTGCTTGCTGTATAAACAAGCTTCACAAAATATTAATCAACCACGACAATATTATTTCAACCATCAAAAATAAACTATATATATATATATATATATATTATAAACATTCAAAAATTATAAATATATTCATTACAAACATCCAAAACCTGACTGCAAGTTCAAAAACATCCAAAGGACTATCCTTAAGTTCTAAATTATCCAAAAGGTTATAAACCATCCAAAACTATACATATATAATCCTTAAGTTCTAAATTATCCAAAAAGTTATAAACCATCCAAAACTATACATATATAAGTTTGTAAACATTATCCAAAACTATTCAAAAATTATAGAAATCTATTCATCAAAGTCCTCAAAAACTATCCATAGATGTTAGTTCTACTCAAAATCAAAGCTAATGAAATGGGTTGGCCAAGCAACAGTGCTTCCAATAGCATCTTCAAGCACAAACATCTCACGATTAGGGCGAAACAATGGCGCATTGACTATGACATGGTTAACCCATACTTTCCAACACCAGGACCGAGAGGCACGTGATGTACCAATGCTTTAGAATCTGTTGATGCAATTGTGCCTTCCGCAACCACCACCTTTGTTCCATCCCAATTCAACAATTTGCATTTGGCATTGTCCAAGGATCCACCATTTCCAGTTTCATTTGCGTCATGCAACTACCATAAAAGCAATACATAAGATAAGCTAATGAATTAAAGATAAAATTAAAGTTATTATTAATGTCATATAAAATTTACCCAAATATCTTCATCGTCTTCATTGTTTTCATCACCCTAAAAAAATGTAATACAATATCAAGTTATATTTGTTTTTCCAAAAAGCACACACTTCATAAGCATCAAATTGAAGCCAATATGTTCAAAAAGATCACCCCACTTTTAGAATGTTTTTTGGATGGGGTGGCCTATGAGAAACTATATGACTAAGACTTTACAAATATCTGGAATAAAAAATGAAGGGGATTGCAAAAATTCAGGACTTCAATAACTTAAAAAGTGCTACATAGGTTTGTTGATCCATATAATATGGAGCAGATGAAGAGCTAGTCAAAAATTAACAATGAAAGAAGTAAAGCAAGCATCTTGTGTGCAGTACAGTGCAGTGCAGTGTGAGAATTAAGAACATACCAAATTATGGGGGGAAAAAATCTATACGATATAACAATAAGGCTAGCCATGCTTTATGATTCCATATAATCTACAAATGATTAAAACATGAGCATTGACTAAAGCGTGTGGATAAAAATCAGGCATGACGATTCCATATAATCTACAAATGATTATTCTAAATTCTTAGTTGCCAGTTAGCCACAACATTGCAAGAGCATACAAATTTTGATAAAATATTTAAAACCAAATTAAATATCTTGTGCTGGTTGGGTGGAGGAGCTGGATCATACATGTAAAATCTCAATATTGGACCGGTCTCTCAAGTCAACTATGAATACTGGTCACCAAGAGAACAACATGTGCTCTGAGCAATTAGAATTCAGATAATCTTAATTCACATTCAACGGCTGGAAGCAAACAAATTCTCAACTTCTTAAAATTAAGTATTAGCTTTATGTCCCAATCAACTTCTTTTTAGTACTGCATATCATCTACTACCTACTTCCACCTTTTTAAAATTAAAATGTTATTCTTTCTCTGTTCCCTTTCAGAATTTCTTCCTGTAATCATTTCTATTTGAATAAATAAAAAAAAAACAAAAAAAAAAAAACTATGAATCTACTCTGGGAAGGATTATGATCTGAACAGTGACTTCATAGAAAAATGAATCTTGAAGCAGTTTTCATATATGTACAATAAAAATCACGAATCAACCATAGAACGCTGCTCAAAATAAGTATTGCAATAAGATTCCATTAGAACTTGGTGCTGTAAGCATCAACTGTTCCCTGTATTTGTATTCAAAGCAACCTATTACTAGAGAAGGGGGGGGGGGGGGTTGTTTGGGGTTTGGATGGTAAAGTAGATGGAACCAATACCTACCTACTAAACTAGTCAATCCAATCTACTAATTCTAGATAAGCACTCATTATGTGATAAGGATAGCTGTTTAATCATAAGAATCGATGAAACCAAAATCTAAAAAACTAGTGAATCTATTAATTTATATATGGATAATCATAGATGTCTCATTTCAAAGGATCTGAAGCCCCCTGCACGAAGCCTATATTTGTGTGAAGGGAAAATCTATTTTAGAAAGTGTATATATATATAAGGTGTAATGAGCAAACTTCTCCCAAGTTTGGGACATATTGTAATTTTACTCATGTTTCATGTTAAAATCATAATCAAGTCATTATTAAGACAAATTAGATATATGAACTTTTCAGTTTCTCCAGATATAAGAATAAAGCATACACAAAATGTCAGTGTTAACAGACTTGTTTACAAACCTTCGATGTTTCTTTCAAATCAAGACTTTTTCGGAATTGTTTAATGTCAGCTTCTGTCTTCTCCTGTAGATACAGTAATTTCCAATCTAAGCATCTTCAAATTATTCTTAGTGCAAGCAAGCAGTAATATATTATCTGAATAAAAATCTATACAGAAATGAAGCAATTTGATTCAATATGAATTAAGTCTAGTCCAACAAATGATCACAGTTTGGTTATATCTCCTGGTAAATGTGTTAGCACTATTTAACATAGAGAAATCAAAGAAAAATCTGAATCTGATAATAAAGAATCCAGATATGGTGTAATAGCAATATGACATGGATACAAAATGAGTTTATTCAGAGGATGTTCACCAAATTTATTTAATTTCAATACCAAAAAAAAAAAAATTAACTGCTAGAATTTATGTACCAGTTTATTTGCTTGAATTTGACTTGTCCCGGCCTTCTTTGCATGCTTTTTCTCCCCCAACTTCATGTAAAACTAAGATGAAAGAGGAAAACAGACAAATAAACAAGTCACAGCCATGATTCTTTTCCTTTTCTTTTTTTTTTTTAAATAAAAATTAATAAAACAGCATGAGTTCTTGCCTCTTTCCTCCTTTCTGCCCGTTCGTCACTTTTGAAATTGAACACAGCCAAGCTTTGTTTCATGCCTGACTTAGTTGAATTCTCAACCTGCTTGGGCCTGCACAACAGTAACTCTATGTCAAACCTCAGAAGGTCAAAACATCCAAGTAATGAAGCATTGCATATGATGTTTCATAACCTGTTTGCATTCTGACATGCTTTAGGAACAAGCTTCTCTGAGGCAGAAGGCTTAGGTTCATGAACAACCTTTTTTGTCTTCAATTCCTTTTCATTGCTAATGAGAAGTATTTTTTAGCAGCATACCCATTGCAGATACAGATTTTCCTTGTGCAGAAATTGGAAAGGAATAAATACCTTCTGTTATCATGAATAACTTTTGACTTTGAACTCTTAGGATCCTGTTAAGAATACCAGCCAATAACATGAGGGAAGAACAAATGAACAATATTCCAAAATAAGGGAATGCTACTTAAAAATATCAATGAAACAAAAACAAAAAAACAAAATGCATAATTGTCATTTTAAGAACATTAACTTGGGCCAGGGCAACATCCTATTGGAACCATTACTTCGGTATATTCAAAGGTACTTATAGATCATAAACAAATACTTGCCTCTGGTTTTGAAGTTCTGCATACCCAACGTGTGGTTAGAATGGCTGTGTGCGATGAGTGTTTTTCTGTTTTTGTGCTCTGTGAGTCTTCGGTTTTTGATCCAATATGTTTCTTTGCAGAGCAATTAGATGGCTCACTAGAAACATTTCTCTGAACCTGAGTGGAAGACTTCAATCTGGGCTTTGCAAGTTTGCTTTCCAATTTGGTCCCCACCTAGAGTCAGGGCATCAAGTAAGACACGTGAAAAGTACAATGGGGCAAGATCTGATTTTTCCATCCATGAAAAATATATAAAAAAAAAAATCGTATGCATGACACAATCATGTGCCTTCTCTAAAAAATTTTAGATTTTTCCATCCATGAATAACTGTCCACTATTCATGATTGATTTCAAATTTTTTATTATTCAAAATTATATATATATATATATATATTAAATTTTGTTCATTAAAACTTGTATGCTGTTTGCATTCAAGTGCAAGGCTAAAATCCACAATAATGAAAGGAAGTAAACTAAGGTACCCATATAAATGCAGAAGAACAACAATAATGTAGTTGTCCTGTTTTGGATTGAGTACCCATTACTAAAACTAGAGTAAAGACAAATTTAGTTGGTTAAACAGCAGATGCATTAATCAAAGCTCTTACAACATTAATCTAGTTCTTACAACTCAAACGCCCAATATAAAAACAAACAGCAGATGCATTTCATCCATCCATCAGTTCAAGCACAGAAAGGGACAGATTCCACAGTGCATAAAAACAAACAGAAAAACAGAGAAGAGAAGAGAGGAGGGGAATATAAATATATATATATACCGAGAGAGAGAGAGAGAGAGAGAGAGAGGTTAAACACAGAGTTAAATTTAATTGTGCAGTTTCAACATCAAAGTGGGATGTTAAAAACTAACAAGATCAATTAAAAACACAGTTAAATCTATCTCTGTAAGTTCAAAGTGATAAATAGAAAATTAAATAGGTGTGTTTAAATTGAGTTTATTAACCAGTATAAAAAATGCAGCAAGCACTTTGCATAAAAATATATATCAGGTAGTTTGCATAAAAATCAGATTGCTGCTTCTTATTCACACACACACACACACACACACACACACACACACACACACACACATTACATATTTCAAAAGTTTAAGGAACAATCATATACCATTAGGTACTACGATAGTGAAATTTCACTGTCGGGGAGGACAAACACAGTTAAAAAAATTATATATTAAAAATAAAAATTCATACTAACATACGCCTTCTCTAAAAAAAATTAGGAAACATGATTTTAAAACTATAACGACAAAATAAATGAAATTGAAAGAAGAAAGAGCAATAGTTTATGCAGCATTGGAATCTATGATGAACAATGGAATTAATGAAATTTCCTTCGAAAATAGCTTCAAGAACATAATTAATCAAATACACTAGAGTAAATCAAGAAATACTCTTCCATGGGAGCAGGAAACAAACCCCATCGGATTTCTACAAAAAAAATGGAAAGTTTTAAGAAAATATCATTTTACCAAGGGTTAATAGATGCTATTCAGGAAGAAGGAAGAGAAGAGAGAGTGCCTTACCAGTCGAAGTCGAAGCAGTCGAAGTAGTCGAAGCAGATTACAAATTGAAGCCAAATCCAAGTCGAAGCAGTCGAAGCAGACTGCGTCAATGGACCTTTCTTCTCGTAGTAAGTCGAAGCAGACTGCGTCAATGGATCTCTACCGATTCAATTGATTGAAGAAGTGTTTGAAGAAAACTTTCCCCTTCACCTAGGTCTCCCTCTCTTCTTAGAAACTCTGTGTTTTTTTTGTTTCTTTTTTCTTTTTTTTTTGAATTGTATCAGTCTGTTTGATATAAAAAATAAATTAATTTTTTTTTTTTTATAAGTGGCGCCAAAAAAATTGGGTTTTGGCGCCTGAAGTATTTTGGGATACCATTCATGACCTACATAGTAAGTCATAAAAAGTGACATACCATTCACGACCTACATAGTAAGTCATAAAAAGTGACTTATTTTTAATGACTAGCAGATGCGTGTCGTATATAACTGATGTATTAACGGCATGCTATATGTATGTCGTAGAAAGTTTTATTAATTATGGCACGCAATGCAAGCCGTAAAAAAATTATCATTTTTACCATTAACGGCCTGCACAATAGACACATCGTGGTTAGTCTATTATTTACGACATACAAAAAAAGCAAGTCGTAAAAATGAGAAATTACGGCTTGCATTCATTGTATGTTGTGGATGTGGTGCCGTGAAAAGTCAATTTTGTTGTAGTGTTCCCAGAACTCAACATGTTTGCACTTCCCATTATTCAAATCAAAACACTACAATTTCATAAACCTTAGCCTTCTATTTCCTTATACATAGAGAAATGACCTTTTGGGGCTCAAGACTTGCGCTATGAACCAAACACATTTTAATCTCTCCTTATAGTTAAAATTCATAAGACTTCCAAACTTCCATACTCATTGTTGATCAACACATTCCTTAATTGTCATAATCAGCCACAACCTCAAATTGCCTAAAATTTCTTATGGTTAATTTCACATGTAATCCATATAGAAACTAAGGTTAGTCTCTATTCACATCACGTTTCCCCAAACATGCTTATACTTGTCAATTTGATTTGATTAACCAAAGAACATCGATATTTCACATCTTTCAAAACATTGGCCTTATATAACCCATCCTCACATCATAACAATTATCTAATTTTCCTTAGTCACAAAACACAATCTTCTCACTCTTAAGTCATTGATATACAGAAGTAGGATTTTAATTCCTGATATACATTGGCCTTATAGTCCTTAATTGCCTTTCTTTTACAAGTCTCTTGTACACTGACACGGAATGTGGGTAGGTCCTTCATCCTGTTCAACTATTCTTTACAAGAAATCTTAATTGCGGATAACAATTTACACATAACAAAACATATTACAAATGATAGGGTACAACTTTCAGCTTACAGATTTCAGGTCACGGGTTTCCATAAATAAATGACACAGTTCTAAAAGGGTTATCATGTGCATAGCTTCTTCTTACAGCCAATCGTACTCAACACAATTTCAAAATACTCATATGCAGTAATTGCACAAAATCACAGATCTAAACATGGACAAGGAAGACTATATCATTTTCTTTAGTCTTAGGAATATTCCATACCTAGGGTTGAATCACTTCATCTAAACAGATGATAAGCAACTTCCAATCCGCAAATAACAACCGATTACATACATCTTATTTAATCATTGACATATAGATTGTCTTACCGACCAGTTCGAACCCTCACCACGCTTCCGCTGCGCAACTTTATTGATTTAATCCCATCTGCAGGTCTTACCATGTTCTGCATAGCAATTAATCACAATATATACAGGAAATGTATAACAGACATGAATAATAACCATTACGGTTAGCGGCATTACATATACCATTATCGTTGCTATCAATTCCTTTCATATGCACGAAGAATGTCATGTATGATGCCTGAGTCTTTTCTAGACATCCTAAAGCTCAATGGAGTCGTGTGTGAGATAGCAACTCGTGCTCTGATACCACCTGTCACACCCCAAACCCGCCCCTAGAAGTTTGGGCATGACCACTTCAGAAACGGACACTTAACCTGTTATATATAACATATGGGGCCTGAATGGAAGCGTAAATTTTATATAATAACATGCAAGAAAAGAGCTACATCCATTGAGCGACCACTATCATGCTAGGATCACAAACAAATAGATAATAATATTACATACACATATACAACCCCGCCCCTTGATTGGGCGTATAACAAAAACAAAATTAGAATTTACAACATATTATAGACAATCAGAATGTAAGCCAAAACTTCACAAAACGGGTAGACTTCACCCAAATGCTTGAACACACAGAGGCTGACAAAGGGAGACGGGCATTAAGAGCTGTGGCTGACCTCCAAACGTATGACCTACGGAATCAGACAAAATACAAAGTGAGATAACCTCAGTGAATAATAGTACTTGAATAACTCAATGTTCAACTTGAATTATAATACAAGGCAGAGCGTATATAATACAGAAGACAGGTAGTTAATCGGATTCTGTACTAATGTCATAACGGCCTTAGGCCTCTTTTTAACTAAAATGGCTTCAAACCCTTGAATAGAGTGGCATTGAGCCCTTTAACAGAACGACATTAAGCCCTTATCAAAATGGCAATAGCCCTTGAACATATTAACATATAGCCCTTGAGCATACATGTATGAACCCAAGAGGTGTCTCACATGGATTCTAGAGGTGACTCACATTGTAGCACTTAGTTCCGTGTAGCACTTTGTTTCATATCATAATAACTTATACGAAATGGCCATAGGCCCAAATTGGCTTTAAGCCCCGTTCATGTATATATGGACTCAAGAGGTGACCCGTATGGATTCTAGAGGTGACTCGCATTGCAGCACTTAGTTCCGTACAGCACTTTGTTCCATACTAAAAATCGTCTTAAAGACCAATCAATTCACATCATGTTATCTAAATAGAAACATATTCATACATATTTTTAATTATGCTTGATCATAACCCACCCGTACAAGACCGTCGGTGGTACCATCCGTACAAGACCGTCGATGGCAAAACATAATCCACCCGTACAAGACCGTCGGTGGTACCATCCGTACAAGACCGTCGATGGCAACAGATATCTTGTAACATACTTAAACCACGGTATTATTACCCCCAGGCAAGGGCCATAAGACCACGGTATTATTACCCCCAGGTAAGGGCCTTGTGCCAAGGATGCCATGAGTACTTTTACATGTATGGATAACCATTCATTAATTCACAACGTAATATATCAGAAAATAAAGCATTTCTTGTTATATCATGTCATTATCGTGCGCTTAACAAAATAGAATAATTCACATTCTTATGTGGTCACATAATGATGTTAAACTTTTGCATTCATGTCATAGGTTCTGAATAACTTTGAGTTCATATGGATTTACATAACTTTCCAAGTATTCTGATTCTTCGAAGATGAACACAAAGTCTCTTTATTCATTAAGAAATGACATGGTTCACTTGAGTTATTAATTAGTAACATACACCTTTATTTAATCGTTCATATATGTTAATATGGTTGACCTGCAATTAACAGAGTATTACTGGTAACCATTGCATCATTCACCTGAGTTAATGCAGTTAACTTAAGTTTACCAGAACGTTCTCGATAAGTATTAAAGAAAGGTAAACACATTTTACCGATTGAATGATTCCAGAGATATCGGAATACCATAGTTCCATTTATTAACTATTGACAGGACATAATGATTTTAAAGTCACACCGATGTATGCCAATCTTTCAACGTTCACATTGACTTCCAATCGTCATAAATGTTCATGTATCACTTACGAGGAACAGAGCATTAGTGACAATAATTATCAATGGTAAATAAAATGTACATTTCCGTACTATTACTCACAGTGTTAAGATGCTTGGTCCGCCCCTGTAGCTGACCCTACACAATTCATAATAATTCAAACACAATTCATCATAGTACAACACCATTCAATTCAACATTATTCAACACAACATAATTTCAACATTTAGTTCATCAACACCATTTGTAATTTAACATAATTCAAAATAAATCCTTGAATCCCATTTCAACATTCCAAAACTGAGTTCATATCATTAATAGATTATTTCCCCAATTTTCCCTTCACATTATAGCATAAATTACATTGTTCATAATAAAGTTCATTCGCAAATTTTAAACATAATTTTCAAACATTTCTAAATTCCAATTAAACTTGAACACATAATTCAATACCTCAATTTCATTATTCTACTTTCAATTTGGGCCAAATAATTGGTTATCATCATTAATCAACCTAGCGTTTTAAAGAAAATTGGGGGTTTTCCTCATTTCTTAGTTAAATCTTCAAATCAACAATTACTATAGATCAATATGCTAAAAACATTCAACATCCTTTGAAAATTGGAGTAGAAGCCCCATTTGTGAATCAACAACAAGCCATTAATGTTTTCAAAACTCAATATCATGGTTAGTAGAAGCCCCATTTGGAGTAGAAGCCCCATCCGGAATAAGAGCACATAATGTTTTCAAAACTCAATATCATGGTTAGTAGAGGCCGATCTTTGATCGAGCGAGCAGCGGTGCTCACGAAGTGACCTTCCCTAATCGTACCCAAGTTCCCGAGCCGAGGCAACTTTGGTGATAACGGACATATGGCCTTAGGCAACGAGTAGGGTTTCCTAAATTTCCCCAAAATAAATATTTAGGTGGCGACTCTCTATCTGGCAAAGCAGTCCATGTTTGGCACTTCTTTCAAAAAATCTGTTTTCAAAAACGATTTGCCGGATTTAGACTCTTTGATGATTCATCGGTCTTGCATTGCACTCTGCAAGATTAGATACAGGACCGTGACATTGAGTCCTAAACTGTAGTGAGCCCAATGAACAAAACGGGATTTCCTCCCAGGACGTTCAGGGACGTCTATAGTTTCTGGCGACTCTGCTGGGGATTTAGAGAACTTGACTCGAACTCATGATATCTTGTTTTGACTACACTTATGTGTTTATTTGCATTGCATTTGCATTGGTGCGCCTAAGTCATAGTGTTTGCCGTCTGCTATTCCTGAACGGTTTGCCAGAGGCTGCGTGCCATAAGGCTGACCGGTTACGGGCTCTGCCACGATGGGAACACAAACCCCGGTTGTTATCGGGGCACCCTTTTGACCATTCGACCTAGTGCATATTCGGAATCCATAGTGACCATTCCAAGCTAGGACAGGTTGCTTACCCGATTATAGGTTGTTTGAAACCGCTGCGTGCATTGTGAAACCCTAGCTCCTGACAAAATAGGATAGGGAAACCTTACCCCTCCATAGGGGTGTTTTCGCTCTCACTGGCTTGCTATGTGCTTTTAGAGTACGTCTCTACAGGAATGCATGCATTAGTTTGCAAGTCTGGGCATCAGGCCTGCGGGCATCAGCATCAGTGTTTTGGGAATCAATTTTACCTGAGGGTATCAGTTTAC
Source organism: Camellia japonica (assembly GCA_030407325.1). Classification (NCBI taxonomy): domain Eukaryota; kingdom Viridiplantae; phylum Streptophyta; class Magnoliopsida; order Ericales; family Theaceae; genus Camellia; species Camellia japonica. The sequence goes on along the minus strand of JAPPVO010000059.1, from coordinate 168,363,196 downwards.
AGGCTGAACTTGTGGCAAAATTCTGTTAGGGGGGCCACAGTCATTTAGCTTCGCTCATTTTGGTTTTGGTGAAATTAGGTTGAGGTGCTGTCTGTTTTCTCTTTTGCAAGGTAGTCTTGGAACCATAGCTTCAGAAGGCTCCGATATCTCCCAAGTTCATTCGACTCGTGTCAATAGACTTTGTCAAGTTAGGGATTCAGTTCAAGGGCAAATCAGTGTTCCTTCGCCAAAGGCAAGGTAAAAAGGCCAGTCAAGCACAGATCATCAGTTCAACAGTCTTCGGATCAGAAGTCATTATCCATCTCACCTGTGTGCAATTGGGTTGAGATATATGCTTTTACTCCAGAGATAGACATACCGGTAGTCCAGATAGATCAGGGCAGTATGGCAAGGATGGAGGAGATGGTGCGCCAACTCCAAGAAAGTATGAAAATCATGCAGCAGGACGCTGTCCACCAAGCGGAATTTGCCAAACAGCAGGCCGAGGTCATGGCCCAACAAGTAGAGCTAATCACCAGACTCTAGCAGCAAGCCGGAGCATCAGCTTCACACCAAGCTCCTCCCCCACCAAGAGTTCCAATACCCGGGGAGTCGGCGAATGTCCAGAATGTTCAGGAGGATACAGACATCCCAACAGGGCCGGCTCCGCCCCCGATTCTACCTCAACTATCCAAAGCACCCACTCCTATCAATCAACCGGACTCTCCCTTTGAGTTCGAGGTGGACCCGACAGCGTTGAAGTTGAGCAAGCTTGAAAAGTTGTTCAAGAAATCCCAAAGGGTAAAGTCCATCCCAGACATTGAGGACGGGTATACCGACGTAGCTGTGACGCTGTCAGATCGGTTCAAGATGCCACAAATCGACCGCTTTGACGGATCCAGGGATCCCATGGTGCATCTACGTTTGTTTTCAGACATATTAAGGTCGATGGGCCTCACCAGACTACAGAAGCTTTCTTTATTCAGCCGGACCCTGTCGGGTGTGGCGGCCATCTGGTACGCGAAACTGGAAGACAATGTTAAGAGGAATTGGGATGAGATGGCCGAGGCTTTTGTCGCTCAGTACTCCTATAATACGTAAATCGAGATTACGACTCGTGATCTCTAGACAACAAGGCAGGAGCCTAAGGAAAGTTTCTTTGAATTCGTAACCCGCTGGAGGGCCAAGGCCTCAATGATGACCATAAGGCCGACGGATAAAGATCAGATTCGGATGATTATGCACAATCTCCAGCCCAAGCTTATGCAGAAAATGATTGTTCTCCCCTTCCCCACCTTTTCAAATTTACACGAGATGGGGGTGAAAATTGAGGACGCTATGAGGCAGGACCTCATTGACCAGGAGAAGGAGCAGCCCAGGAGGGCATTTTTCCGCAGTTCGAATGCGACCACCAGTGGTGATGCAGCTGCAAGATGTTCTGAAGTGGGCATGGTCACCACCACCACATCAAAAATAGCTACCCCATTCACCGGTGCGTCCGGAAGTAGCTCGCAAAAAACCAAATATCCACCTCGAGTCAAGAGGGTTTTTACCCCACTTTATATGCCTTTGTTAAAGGCTCTAGAGGCCTTACTCCGGAAAGGATATCTGAAACTGTTGGAACAATGGCCTCTACCCGATCCTCTCCCTCCAAAGCATGACCAGACTAAGTACTGTGCCTACCATCAACAAACCGGTCATGACATTGATAGTTGCTTTCGTCTGCGCCATGATGTACAGGATCTGTTTGACAACAGGGTCATCGCCGCACCAGTCTTTCAAAGTCTATCGGCACTTGGTCAGTGAACTTACGGGGGATAAGATGACTATGTGATCGAGGGATGAACCACCTGTGGGCCGCACTCAGTTTACTCCATATATGGCATATGGCACGCACTGTTTTGAGCATTTGTGAATGCTGGTTTTTGTGCTTTCTGATTCAGGTATTGAGTCAGTTTTTGTTATGTCGTTTAGAGTCTGTCCCGTTATATAGAGTCAGTCTTTTCATACTGAGTCAGTTGGGTCTGTCTTGTTGTATCGAGTCAGTCCTGTTTTGTTAGAGTCGGGTGATCCTGGGGGCGTTACCTCGGATATCACTATTTTTTTTTTTGTGTTTGTCTTTTTGCTTTCTTTTGAGTCTGTTTCTGCCGGGCAGCCAGTTACACCAGCAAATCTAATTGAAACAGCTGTGGTTTTCATGCTTTTGTGCTTGTTTTTGCTTTGAGCCTGTTGTGCCAGCAAACTTGAATGAAAGGGCAGTGCATTTCACCTGCTCTTTTGTGCCTTGAATTCATTACATCGACCTAAGTTTTTCAAAAACTCTTTTTGAACACTGCGGTGAAAACAAAGAGGAAGGAATTCCTCGGGATTTACAAAAATTTGATCAATTGAGAGAAAGAGAGGCATGCTAAGCCCTTAAAAAATGAGATCATACTTGTTAGTGTGAGTAGTGGGAAGGATCCTGGCTTGCTCGAGATTGGTTCCGCACTGTCTTCAGCGCGAGCGATTTGTCGCTTTCTTAAAAGATTTCAAAAAATGTTTTTGCGCGGTCCTGCGAAGACCTATGTGGAATCACTCTTGAGATTGTGCAGCCTAGGATCGCTCTTAGCCTCGAGACTCGACCCCTTGCTTTCGAACCTTGAACTTAGATTCAGAATGTTCAACGGTCAACCACTATGTAAGGCCTGTGTGGCCGGATCAGAAGCAGCCCTCGAACTAGGGGCAGGGAAGTCAGCTCAAGAAGATCAGATGTCGTCAAAAGAAGCTTGCAAAGCTAGATCAGAAGCACCCCTCGAACTAGGGGCAAAAGATGCCAGATTGTGCTCGAAGAGCCGAAGATGGATCATTCCACAAATCAATAAAGATCGACAAGAATGCCAAACCCCAGAAGGGAGGAAAGAAGAAGACATTGCTGAAGGACAACCGAGTTCTTATCCACAACACTAGGGGCAAATTCACCCTCCATTGGATGGACTTCTGCATCATTAGCGAACAACAGCCATTCTCCTAGATTCAGATGACTTCAAGATCTCAAAACCATTTGACATGGACAAAGCTACACTTTTACCCTTGAGAGGCTCGCTGGGCCGAAAACCTGGAAGGGTGACCCAGGCAAAAGTTAGAGCAAGAAAAAGAAGAAAAAGAAAAAAAGAGAAAAATGCAAAAAAAAAAAAAAAAAAAAAAATGAAGAAAATGAAAAGAAAAGATGAAAAAGAAAAGAAATGAAAAGAATTGAAAAGAAAAGAAGAACATAGCTCGCAAGGTTGAAAACCCAGAAAGGACGGCCTTGGCAAAAGTTAGAGCGCAAAAGAAGAGGTTAATACCCGAGTGTACCTTACCGGAACTACGTAAGGCTTGATTCCCATGTTTGGGATACGTAGGCAACTTCATTCTGAAGTCCAGCCATAAACACTTCCCAATTGACTATGTCCATGTAGTGGTTCTGATCATCTTTGTCTTATTCGAGAGTTTGGTGGTAATGGTCACTGTAAGGATTGGTTGCCATGTACTGCGGCGCTATTCAGACAAGGGGCAACTTTCCGTTGTCATACAGCGCGCTGCGGTGCCATTCAAATAAGGGGCAACTTTTCGTTGCCATGCAGTGCCGTTCCGACAAGGGGCAATTCTCCTTCAAATCTGTGGTTGTGCATCTCAAGAGTAGGTTCCGTGCTCTTTGAGCAGCAGCCGTTTGCAAAAACAGTTTTGAGAATTTTTACTGAGGTTGACTAATTCTCGCGAAAATTATTCCACTTTTCCAAAACTGGACCATTTCTTGGACCCAAAAAAGGAAAATTTTCAGTGCTCATAACCTAACTCGCATGATTTCAAATCAGAAAATCGAACAAGCGCGTTAATCTAACTCTCATTTTGGTTAAAATTGTTTTAAGCAGAAGCCAAAAAACAAAAAATGGTCAAAATAATGAACTAGGGGCACAGTTGAGTCAAGCTTCCTGTCTTTCCCCCATTGTCAATGCATTTGCCAGAAAGGGGACCATACTTACCGGAAAGGGCACCCTATTCGCCAGGAAGGGCGTAGCGGAAGCTAACAGAAAAGGGCTGAAAGCTCTCAACATCCTCCAAGCAACGGGGTATCAAGCCAAGTGCTAAGCATGAACTGGAATGGATCAAGATATTCCACTACCTCGTTTGGACACATTTGATCATGTCCAAACTCCCCAGCAGAACATCGTCAACCGATGTCAGCTACAGATTTGCTGCACACCTAGTTGTAACGCAACCCCTCTGCGGGAAAGTTCACTGTTGTGGGCAGAAGAAAAAGAATCTAGCAGAATGCTAGGGGCAAAAGCCCGCAACTTCCTGTTTATCTATCAACCACCCTGGGGAGGGATGAAAAATGAGAGATTAAAGAATAGAGAGATGTGCGCTGAGAGGAAAAGCGAGGAAGGGTTTTGAGAGAAAAACCGAGCTTGAAGGCCGAGTGATGTGAGAATCACAAATGAAAAAGGGTGGGAAATAATACCCAGAGAAACAAGCTCCTATAGACACCCCATTTTTTACCGACCTTAAGACTCAGACGTCACCGATTGAGTGCTCGGTGATAGTGCATATTGTGCTCGTTCTAGAGTTTTTGAGTCTCGGCTGCGAGCCTTGCCTCCGGACTTCCGGGCTCTTTTGTGCTTTGCCTCGGTTTGTGAACCAGGTCCTGTTTTCTCTGTTTTCTCTTCCCGAAGGGAGGGAGAGGTCTCGTAGACCATCTCTCAGTGGCCGTAGGCTACGTTTCGTGGTCGTAGGCCATTTTTCCCGTTTGGAGGCCAGTTTTCGATTTTCGGAGCCGTCGGCCGTGCGCCTCGGTTCGGGACCGCCTAACTACCTCCGTTTGCTCCGGTTTTTGGCACACATCTTGTTTCCTCTCCTTAGAGGGACACTCTAGCCTGGGAGACCATCTTTGTGGTCATACGCCACCTCCGGTGCTTAACAGCCTGTTTTCGGGGCCCCGGGCCGCGCGTTTTGGCCCCCGAACCCTCGTTTTGCATCAAGTTTAGGTTCATTTTTGGTATGGACCTTTGTTTCATTGCTAGGAAGGTGTTAGGATGGTGCGAGACTAGCAATTCTTTTGAGAAATATTTTCTCTCTCCTCCAGCCAGTTTTTCTGACAGAAAGCTGGTTTTTCTCACTTTTGGGCCATAATTTCTGGTTTTTCATACCACCATTGTGTTGTGCACACCTGGGAGGCCACCAATATGGGTAGGCCGACCAGTATTTCTTCTTGACCCTTTTGAGCCTTTCTAAAAAGATGGTTTTCCTCTCTCCTAGGTCACTTTTTCTGGTTTTTCACCCTGCAGCTGTATTCTACTCATCTGGGAGGCCACCTTTCTGGTATGGCCAACCAGAAATTCACCTTGACCTTTTTGAACCCTGGTCGGCCGACCAGGGCATGTGGTCGGCCGACCACTTGAACTGGTCGGCCTACCTTCTGCTTTTTGGCCTTCTCAAGTGCTTCACAACTGTGCCAGCTGTAAGGCATTTGACCCACTGTCCGAGATTTTGACCATCTTTTTTATCATTTTTAGTTGGTTTTGACCCTCTTGCTTAGCTTCTTGGAGAAGCTTGACTCTTTTATCAAGCTTCTTGAGGAAGCTTGACCTTTTTGGTCTAGCTTCCTCAAGAAGCTTGACCCTTTTGGTTAAGCTTCTTTGAGAAGCTTTGCACCTCTCTTGAGGCTTCTCCAAGAAGCCTTATCCCTTCTTCTCTATAAAACCAAGCCTCCATCTCCATTTGCAAGTGTTAGAAAAAAACCAGCTGAGGCATATACATACAACTCTCCATATCTCTCTCATCCAAGCTCAAAACACCCTTGTTCTTGGTCATTTACACTACACCTCATAGCCTACCACCTCCACCATACATTCCAGCACCTTGAAGCTATTTTTCAGAGGTTGAAGACTCACCTTCTTGGTCCAGAAGTTGCTGCATTGCTATGCTACAAGGGTAAGTCCTCATTTCCCCTTTTCTTGCATTATTTTGCTATATACTTTAGCCCTATTTTGAAGCATTTCTGGGCTTTGTTATAAACTGTAAAGTGTCTTATTTTGAGCTCCTCTTGAAGTTTGATCAAGGATACTTTTCTATTTGAGGTCTCTTACATCCTTGTATGCTTCATCTCTCTTTTAGGGCTTATTTTGCATGATATCTTAGCCTTACTTGCAAGCATTTTCGAGATTTTCCATAAACTAAAAAAAAGTCTTATTTTGAATCCCTCTTGAAGTTTAATTAAGGGTATTTTTCTGTTTGGGGTCATCTTCCTCTTGGCATGCTTCATTTACTCATGATTAGGGCTATGCATTAGAGCATTCCCATTGGCCTTGGCTTGGCCTCTTAGCCACTAAAATCCAGTGCATTTTCAGTGGCTTTGATGTGTTTTTCAGAGCTAAAATCAGAGGGGGGGGGGTGACCCCCTCTCTCCTTGTCTTGTTTGTTGGCCCTTTTGGCCTTCCAAAGGGCCCCTTACTTGCATGTTGTGAAGTCACTTTTTGGGCCCAATTTGGTGAGTTTCAAGGACTGCCTTAGCTCTGTCCGGAGCCTCTTTGACCATATTTTGTGTCCCTCATGCATGTGTGGAACAATCCTCCTCAAGGCCTTTCAAGAGGACCTTTCATTGCATGCTTCCTTGACCCATTTCAGGGCCTTTTTGGTGAGTTTTAGGGCTGTCATAATTGATTTCTAGAGTTGGTTTTGCCATGCTAAGTGTCCTTGATGCATGTGTAGAGTAACCCCTCTTGTAGCCTTTCAAAGAAACACACTTTTCTTGCATGCATGAACCTCATTTTAGTGGGGTTTTGGGGTTTATTTGACATTCCATGTTACTATTTTGGGCTGGTTTGGTGACCTCTCTTATGCTACATATACATGCCATGTAAACTATGCTTACTAGCCTAGGTTGCATTTTGTTTTAGCCCTTCATGTTAGTACTTTTTGGCCATGCTTTGAACTAATATTGTGCATATTTTGGGACTGCCTTGGCTCTGTTTTTGTACTTCATGATCAAATAATGCTTGCTTTGTATGATTATAGTTCAATGCATTTGCCTAATTTTGAGTTTCGGGGCCTCTTTCATGCATTGGGTGCCATATTTCCATGATTCGGGACCATTGCGCATCATATTTCAATGCTGGAAATTGCATGTTTGTATACCATCTTTCATCCCTTGCCATGCTTTGGTAGAGTGGCATTTGATGCCTTAGGTTCGGTCCTTGGTATTCGTGCATGTGTGCATGCATTTCGGTTGTCTCATTTTCATCTAATGGCCACTGATGTGAGTGTGGTTGAGGTCCACTCATGTTGGTGTAAGTCCATCGTGCATTATGTATGCCATTTCATTGCATTGCGTATGCTAGGTTGCATGTTAGAGCATTCGTATGCCATGTTACATCGAGCATTGTGTATGCCATTTCATAGCATTGCGTATGCTAGGTTGTATGTTAGTCGCATTGTGTATGCCATCTCATTTGCATCGTGTTTGGGATAGGAGTTAGCCCAAGCACGGGAAATGAGGGACGTTTCGTACTCCGAGTGACGGAACGTGTCTCAATTCCCGGTCGCCGACACTCCAGATTACCCATGATGGAGTTTAGGTCTTGTTGTGTTTATATGTGCATTCATTTCACATTGAGTCGTGCAATTCGACTCCTCGACCATCATGTATCGAGATGCGTGGTTGGTGGCACGAGGATCGAGATGTGCATACATATGTGAAAATACTTTGCCATGCCCCTCTCTTGCTCTCTGTTGCAGCAAATCAGAAATCAGCAGCTTTCTAGAGCTTTGCACAGCATTCCGGCATTAATTGCAAACAGAGGCGAATCGGGGCATCGCAATGGATTTCCGCGCTAAGCAACTCAAGCATGCATCATTCATCATTCGGAACAGAACTGAGGCGGTCCATGGCTTGCATGCTGATTTACTTGCTTTCCTAGATTAATTTGTTAATTAATTATGGTTTTGTAATTATTTATTCGGACTGTATTATTTATTCAGACCCTCCGAGCGAGGGCAAAATTGTAATAAGTGTGCGTGTGTGTGATGTATGTCTTCTAACCCCACGTCTTTCTCCCTTTTATTTACCAGCTTATGATGGTTAGATTAGGGCATGTTTCAATTAGCATACTTATGATAGCATGTTTGCATCATTCATTTGTATAGCACGCACCGGCCTCGACGCATCATACTAACTGCATTTGTATTTCAATTCCAAATTGAATACGTGTTAGCTGTAGCATCATCATATGTCATCTTAGAATAGCCGAGCCTATTATAGTTGCATTTTTGCATGTGTTGCATTAGGCATTTCTCTATAGTTAGGATCATGCATGATTTCTAATTAGCTTTTGTTTTGGCTTGGAGTATTCAGTAAGTGTTTACGCTTTAGCATCCTTGCATATGTATGAGTGACTGCCATGATAGCATGCTTACCATGAGGCTAAGTGCTTATGTGATATAACTGCCTGAGTACCTGTGGGTGGAGGTTGGATTATCTGAATTGGAACAATTCATTGATTGCAAATTTTAAGCCCACTTGAGAGTGGCAAAACCATGTTTCCTAAGCCCACCTGAGGGTGGCAAATCCACATTTTAGCCTACTTGCGAGTAGCAAACTGTTTTCAAAACAAACATGAGGGGTATGTTTGGTTTGTGTTTGAGAGATGTGTTTTAGAGATAAAAAGTACGAAAACATGTTTGGTTTGGTTTTTTGGGAAATTTGTTTTGGAAAATTGTTTTGAGAGAGAGTTTTGGAAAAAGTGATTGATTTGATGTGTGTGTGAGAGAGATTTGTTTGGAAAACTTGTTTGGTTTGTGTGTTTTGGGAAATTTTTTTGGGAAAATTTGTTTGGTAGAGAAAATTTCTGAAATTTGTTTGTAGAGAAAATTTCTGAAATTTTTTTCAGAAACACAAACCAAACCTAAAAGAGATGTTTCGTTCCAATTTAGGCGATCCGGTCTATATTTGTATGCTGTGCGCATCACGTAGTAAATCTAGGCTAATAACTGGAATAAGAGCACATAATGTTTTCAAAACTCGATATCATGTTTAGTAGAGGCCGATCTTTGATCGGGCGAGCGGGGGTGCTCACGAAGTGACCTTCCCCAATCGTACCCGAGTTCCCGAGCCGAGGTAACTTTGGTGATGACGGACTATAGACACCCCATTTTTGACCGTCCTCAAGACCTGGACGTCACCGCTTGAACACTCGGTGATTATCCATGTTCGTGTTCGTTTGGAGTTCCCGGAGTCCTCGGCTACGCGCCTTGCCTCAGGACCTCCGAACTTGACCGTTTTGTGTCTGGTTTTGCACCAAACACTTGTGCTTTGCCTTGGAGGGGCAGGGAATGCCATGTGAGGCATCCCCACACACCACCGGCAGTGGCTAGAGGCCACCGGCTGGTTGGTGTTGCCATCGGCACTATATTGTGCCGGTCGGCACTCTTTTGTGCCGGTCGGCAGTCAATTTTGTCAAAATGACAATTTTGCCCTGCCGACTACTGTGCAGTTGCTTTTTGAGATATTTTTTAGCAGCTGTATGGCATTTGTTTCCCCTCCATACACGTGTATGGAGGGATGAGCTTTTTGGTAGCTTAACTTGTAAGCTTTGTTGCCTTTAAGAGAACCCTTCCTCCTCTTGGCTAAAGGGTTGGAGAGTTAGACATTTTAGAGAGAAAAGACAGAGAAGAAGCTCTGGTTTTAGGGTTTGAATTCTATATCTATTCTATCTCTCTTTTGCTCTCTTGTTTGTACACTAGGTGTTTGTGTCTTACTATTGCACATCAACACCTAGTGTCTCACCTTTCCTTGATTTCTGAGGTTCCAAGAGGTTGTTCTTGCTGTTCTTGACTGGTTTGGAGCCCAAGGAAGCAACAACATCAACATTTGTGAAGAAGGTCAACAAGGGTGAGAAACTTACTTTATTTACCCCATTCTTGCACTCCATTTTTACCTATCTTTGAACTGTTTTTGTGCTTGGTGTTTAATACAAAAAAGTTCTATTTTTTAGTCCTCTTGATAGTTTATTAAGGGTGCTTTGTGCTTTGGGGAAGTTTGGCCCCTCTTAGGCCTTGAAAAGGCCTCATTTTGTGCCTATTTTGGTGAGATCCAGGATTTTGGTGTTTGGGTCTCTTCACCACTGAAATCTTGAGGGATTTCAGTGGTGAAGATGATGCCTTGAAGTCCCAAGAAGGAGAGGGTCACCCCCTCTCCTTGTTGTCCTTGAAAAGGACCTATTTTGCCTCTTGAGGGAGCCTCATGTTTGAATGCTTGTTGATCATGTCTAGGCTGTTTTCCATGCTTATTATGCCATGTTTTAACTTGGTTTTAAGTTGGTTTTGGTCCCTTATGCATGCTTAGCATAGTTTCCATGTAATGCCTTATATTGCCTTAACATGCCTTAGGTTGTTAGCCCTAATTTGAGCATGCTTTAGGCTTAGATTCATGAAGATTTTGTGCTTATCTTGACATGTTTTAGGTCTGTCCATAAGTGTTTGGGTTGGTCTTGGCATGCTTAGTATAGCCTCTTTGCATTTTAGGCTTGCTAGCCTTGAACATGAATGTGTAGCATGCCTTGTTTGCATCATTTCAATGGTTTGAGACCATTTGCCATGTTATATCAGTCCCTTTGGCATGCCCATGTGCTTGCCTAAGTCGCCTCTTTATTGCTTTGAAAGCGTGTGTTGTATGCCCTTTGTTTTGGCCACTGTGCATGCCTTTGAATTTGAGTCACTTAGGTGCCATCTAAGTGGTCTTTTGGACTTAGTTTTATGTGTTAAAACTCTGTTTTTGGTCGCCTGATGCATGCCATGTATGGTTGTGTTAAGTGTAGTCCATTACCTCTTTGGTGAGCCTTGAATGCTTGGGCCTTTTGCATGCTTTACTTGGTTTATTTAGTTGGTTTGGAACCTTCTATAACATGATTTTCAAAGTTTATGATACATGCTAAGTGTCCATGATATCCCCTTTCAAGTATGCTTGAGGGTTGCTTACTTAGTGCCTAAGTGTTAAGTCTTAACATACGCATGTGTGTGTGTGTGTTGGCCTTCATTTTTGGGCACTTTGGCCACTGATTTTAGGCCTATTTAGAGTTGCCTAAGTCATGTTTAAGACCATCATTTGCTTGCTTGTATGCTTATCTCATGTTTGCTTGCATCCTTACATTACATTGTCCATGTTGCATGCTAGCTAACATGTTTAGGATTGCATTACATCAATGCACATGCTTGGCCTCTTGAGATGAGCATGATAGAGGTTTGGCGCCCTTTTATGTTTGTTTGATTTGTATGCATTTGAGATAAAAGTTGCATACTTGGTTCCGTGGGCCATCATGCATGGAAATGCGTGATTGGTGGCCCAGGAATCGAGGCACATGCCCCATTTGAGTCACAAATATGATAAGGGGCATGATTGGTGCATACATTGTTGGAATTACATTGCCATGCAAGTTTTTGCCCTCTGCTGCTGTGAGTTGCAGGTTCTGCAGACATTCAGTGCCGGCCGGCAGTATTTAGTGCCGACCGGCAGTCTATTTATGGCCGATGGATGTATTTTGTGCCGATGGCAATACATGGCAGCCGGTAGCTATTCTATGCAGCCGGTGGTGATCTCCAGTATCCAAAGGAGTAGTTCTGAGACTTTGGCAGTTTTCAGAGGAACAAAGCAGGGAAAACAGAGGCAAGCTAGGCATGGCAGTGCAATTCCGAGCGGAATCCGAGTGCGCGTGCATTGAGCCCTCGCCCGAGGCGGTTTACTGTTTTCCTTAGATAAATTAATTTGTTAATTTAATTAATTTGTAATATTTAATTAGCTTGCGTAGTTAATTATTGTATTATTCTTTCGGTCCCTCCGTGTGAGGGCATAATTGTAATAAGTGTGGGTGAGTGGTGTGTATGTCTTCCAACCCCCATTTCTTTCTTCCCTTTTATTTACCTGCTTATGATGGTAGATTAGGGCACGTTTATTTTTAGCATACCTTATGCAATGCATGCGTGCATCCATGCATTTGTCTAAACATGCACCAGGCTCGGTACATCATACAAACTGCATCGTACTTTCAATTCCAAATTGAATACGTGATAGTTGTAGCATTTCATGTGCCATTTTAGGGTTAGCCGAGCCTACTCTAAATTGCATCCTTGCCTGTGTTGCATTAGCCACTTAACATGACCTAGGGACATGCATGTCTGCTAACTAGTTTCTTGTTTTGGCACGGAGTACGATGTAAGTATTTTACGCTTTAGCATACCACATGCGTGTGAACGTTAACATAACAGTATGCTTACCATGCGGCTAAGTGCTTATATGAGATAAACTGTTTGAATGCCTGTGGGTGGAGGTTGGATTGCTTGAGTTGGGAAAACTCATTGAAATCCGTGTTTTAGCCTACTTGCGAGTAGCAAATTCCGAAGCATTTTCAAAACAAACGGATATGCAATGTTTGTTTCCAAATTAGGCGATCTAGTCTATACTTGTTTGCTGTGCGCATAACATAGTAATTCTAGGCTAATAATTGGAATAAGAACGCATAATGTTTTCAAAATCGGATATCACGGTTAGTAGAGGCCGGTCTTCGGACCGGGCGAAAGGGGGTGCTCATAGCTGACCTTCCCCAATCGTACCCAAGCTCCCGAGCCAAGACATTTGGTGATGATGGACACGTGGCCTTTGGCACCGAGTCAGGGTTTCCTAAATTCCCCCATTAAAAAATATTTAGGTGGCGACTCTGTAATCTGGCAAAGCAGTCCATGTTTGGCACTACTTTTCAAAAAATCTGTTTTTCTTCAAAACGATTTGCCAGAGTTGGACTCTTTGGTTCAGATTTAGAACCGCAACACAAAAATTGAGTTCGAGCTGTAGCGAGGTCCCCCACGGGCATGTTACACGGACACGTGGCCTTAGGCAACGAGTCATGATTTCCTAAATTTCCCCAAAAATGAAATATTTAGGTGGCAACTCTGTATCTGGCAAAGCAGTCCATGTTTGGCACTTCTTTCTAAAATTTGTTTTTCAAAACGATTTGCCGGATTTGGACTCTTTGATGATTCATCGGTCTTGCATTGCACTCTGTGAGATTAGATACAGGACCGTGACATTGAGTCCTGAATTGTAGTGAGCCCAATGAACAAAACGGGATTTCCGTCCCGGGACGTTCGGGGACGTCTACAGTTTCTGGCGACTTTGCTGGGGAGTTAGAGAACTTGACTCGAACTCATGATATCTGGTTTTGACTATATTTGTGTGTTTCTTTGCATTGCATTTGCATTGGTGCGCCTAGGACACCGTGTTTTCCGTATGCTATTCCTAAACGGTTTGCCGGAGGCTCGCTTCGAGAAACGTGCCATAAGACTGACCGGTTGCGGGCTCTGCCACGACGGGAACACAAACCCCAGTTTACCGGGGCACCCTTTTGACCATTCGACCTAGTGCATATTCGGAATCTATACTGACCATTCCAAACTAGGACAGGTTGCTTACCCGTTATAGGTTGTTTGAAACCGATGCGTGCGTAGTGAAACCCTAGCTCCTGACAAAATAGGACAGGGAAACCTTACCCCAACATAGGGGTGTTTTGGCTCTCACTTGTTTGCTATGTGCTTTTAGAGTGCGTCTCTATACGAATGCATGTATCAGTTTACAAGTTTGGGCATCAGGCCTGCGGGCACCAGTTCAGTCTTTTGGGTATCAGGCCTGCGGGCACCAGTTCAGCTTTTTTTGGAATCAGTTATCTGCGGGTATCAGATTCAGTTTTGGGGGCAGTGATTTGGGAATAATGATCAGTCTTTGAGAACAGTGTATTTCAGCTTATCAACTGCGTGTTGATTCTACCTGACTGTGTGTTGTGTTTATTTACGCTATTACGCTGTCCGTTTGTCTGCTCGTTTATTTCCTTATTATTGCTTTATTTATCTTTTTGCTATGTAGTTTAGCACAATTGCTTCAGACCAAGCAGATATTCCCCAAGCACTCTGGACAAGAGGTCGCCGACTCCATCGATTTGAGGATGTAGTCGACGGACAACCAGTGTATCATTCCCTACCCTCGGTTATCAGACGGAGGTCGAGAAGACGCAGTGTATCCGAGCAGAGGTTGCCAGAGCAGTGGATTACCCCATCAGTGGATAGTTGGGTTGAGATCCGAATTGTTGCCATAGAGATAGATCTACCGATAGTTCAGACAGATCAGGGTAGTATGGCAGGAACGCCTGGAGTTGAGGAAATGATGCGTTAGATGCAGGAAACCATGAGAGCCATGCAGCAAGATGCTGTTCGCCGGGATGAGTTTGCCAAACAACAGGCCGAGATCATGGCCCAGTAGGCGGAGTTAATTGCCAGGCTGCAACAACAAACCGGGCATCTGTTTCACAACAAGTCCCTCCCCCACCAGGAATTCCAGCGCCCGGAGAGGCACCAAATGTCCAGGCAGATACGGACATCCCAACAGGGCTAGCTCTGCCCCCGATTCTACCACAACTATCTAAGGCACCTACGCCTGTCAATCAACCGGACTCTCCCTTTGAGTTCGAGGTGGACAATACAGCATTAAAGTTGAGCAAGCTTGAGAAGCTGTTCAAGAAATCCCAAGGGGTGAAGTCCATCCCAGAGATCGAGGACGGATATACCGATGTGGCTTTGACGCTGCCAGATAGGTTCAAAATGCCACAAATCAACCGCTTCAATGGATCTGGGGATCCCATGGTCCATCTTCGGTTGTTCTCAGATATACTACGACCGATGGGCCTCACCAGACCGCAGAAGCTTTCACTATTCGGCCGGACCTTGTCAGGTGTGGCCGCTATCTGGTATGCGAAATTAGAGGATGATGTTAAACGAAACTGGGACGAGATGGCCGAGGCCTTCATTGCGCAGTACTCCTATAACACTCAAATTGAGATTACAACCCGTGATCTTGAAACAACAAGGCAGGAGCCTAAGGAGGGCTTTTCGGATTTTGTAGCCCGGTGGAGGGCGAAGGCCTCAATGATGACCCTAAGGCCCACCGATAAGGACCAAATTCGGATGATTGTGCGCAATCTCCAGCCAAAACTGATGCAGAAAATGATTGTGCTCCCCCTCCCTACCTTTTCAGATTTGCACAAGATGGGGGTACAAATTGAGGATGCTATGAAACAAGGTCTAATTGACCAAGATAGAGAGTAACCCCGAAGAACCTTCAACCGCAATAGCAATACAGGCACCAGCAATGCCGCAAATGCTAGAGCTTTGGAGGTAAGCATGGTCACCACCATCCCCCTCCAAAACCCATGCAGCTACACCTTTCTCCGGCGCGTCCGAAGCAACACACAAACCACCAAATTCCAACCCAGAGGCCAAAGAATCTTCACGCCTTTATATATGCCCCTGTCCAAGGCTCTAGGGGTATTAGTCAGGAAAGGGCACTTAAAGCCCCTGGAGCCGAGGCCATTGCCAAATCCACTCCCTCCCTCTCATAACCCAACAAAATACTGCGCATATCACTAACAGCACGGTCATGACACCGACCAATGCTGCCGATTGCATCACGAGATTCAGGATCTCGTTGACAAGCAGGTGATTGTGGCTCCCGAAAAACACAATGTCACAACAAACCCTCTCCCACCGCACAACCAAGCTCCACCTCCCAAAAGAATCAACTTCATCCAGACTGGGGTCGTGTCTTAGGATCCTAGCATCTATATCACCCCAACCCACCTACCCAAGTCGGAGGTGCTCCTTCGTGACTGCACTGACTTGTGCATGTTGGACATCTCCAGAACCCAACCGAACCATTGGTGGTTGACTGTCAAAGACAGAACATGGGAGATTTCAGGGGAGAATGGGATTATTGAGCCAGAGTCTGAGGAATCTGGGA